>CM050167.1:213980591-214580591 GCA_027410445.1 Discoglossus pictus
TGGCGCTGTTGGCGTTAGCGCCACTGTCACAGACACACAGTTGTGGTCTGTGAACGGAGCCAGCCTAATGGCACAAGAACCGACTCGTGACATATAGTGACTAGATATATATAGTCTGTCGATTCCGGAGTGGGACACCAGACCGGCTCTCACCCTGACGTAGGTGAAACCGTCTGATGCCCCTGGGTTCTGCTCTCGCCAGATGTCCTCCAGGGAGAAGCGGGCGATGATCTCCCGCAGCGCTGACGCAGAAGGCGGGTACGGCTCTGGACTATTCCGGTCCAGAGCGTCGAGGGTGCAATTGAAATCACCCCCGAGTACCAAACACTCATCTGCGTCAACCGTCTCCAAAAACTGGGACAGTCTGGCGAGGAACCTCACTCTCTCGAGCCCTCCAGCAGGGGCATATATATTAACTAGGTTAATGATGCTACCCTGCTCTCGGACCCGGAGGTGGATTAGACGGCCTGGGATAACAGCTTTCACAAGTAGCAGCTCTGGCTGAAAAGACTCTGAGAACAGGGTCACCACTCCACATGACGCCGATGTGAAGTGGCTGAAGAAGACCCTGCCTCTCCACTCCAGTTGCCACGAGGCCTCAGCCTCTGGAGTGGTGTGAGTTTCCTGCAGGAAGCTCACAGAGTACCCTCCCTGATATAAATAGGAGAGTACCTGGAACCTGCGGAAACTGTCTTGACAACCATTGGTATTTAGCGTGCTGATGTGCAAAGCCATTACTGCGTGTCAGGAATTGTGCGTTCCTCAGACCCTTGAGACTGCTGATAGGACACGCACATTTTATAGAATTTCCGGACGCGGAGATGCTCCACAGTCCCAGAATTCTTGGCCCTAGTGCTAACCACTAGATATTGCTGGAGAGAGTGGAGAATAAACAACATATTCTTCCACCTCTCCAAGGCCAGCCGCACCTTCCTTTTCTTTTGTCCATGAAGGGTGCTCTCAAGGAATAGATCTATTTCCTTGACAGGGATAACCCACCCAGAATCTGATGTTCCTTCTAGTGGGTCACCCCTGGGCTCCTTTTGGCTGAGGGCTTTTACTCCATCCTCCCCGGCTGGAGTCAGTTTCCTCAGCTTTATTCTCAGGGACCCCCTCTTAGATGATACAGAAGGAGTCCCTTTAGCACCCTTCAAGGTAAATAATGGACCCCATGGATTGCTGCTGCACCCCTGTAGCTTCAGGAGTGCATTCAGGGGTAGCTGGCTGGACAGCAGTGGCTGGCATGGCTTCCTTAATGGAAGCCTTGGAGGCTTTATATGCCTCCTCTGCCAGTTCCACCGCTGCTTGTTCAGCTTGGATGGCACCGATGTTAGGGTCAGTGGACGGCTGAGGAGGGTAGACAGGCTCTCCCATGATGTTAACAGGAAAAACCTGTTTTATCACCCTCCCCCATTTCCACTTCCCCTTGTGCCACATCCCCCCTGACAGACAAATCCATGGGGTCCTGAATGGGGGTCATGCCTATATTCCCCCCCTCCAGTAGTGACTCGGCCTGGGGCTCTAACAAAGCCCGAGGTACGTCACTAGAGAGTGACACTGGAGGAGGAGACTGACTGGTGCCCTTGAAGCTCAGCACCTCAGGGACACTGACTACCCATTCAGCAGGGGCTTTGTTGGGACCCCACTCAAAGGCCAGAGGCAGAACCTGATCTTTCTTGTCTACCCCTGCCTCACTTGGGAGATCCTCTTGCCCCTGCTTTTCCTCCAGACCCTTTTCCACATTAACCCCTATAGGGTCTGGAGAGAGAGATGTGTGGTCTGGCACCGGCTGGCTGAGCTTAATAACCGGGCCAGACAATGTCACCGGATGAGGAGGAGATGTTTTGTTCCTCTTCTTGCTTTTAGAGGGAGGTGCTCCTCTATAGAGCACTTCCCACTTATCAGCAACCTCCCTGTTGGTTTTTTGCTTCCTCTTCCTGGGGACGTCACTCCTGGAAGAGGAGCTGCCACTAGCTGCCTCCCCTGCAGAGGGCTTATTATCCCTCTGCTTACACTGTGCCCCCACACTAACTGATGTAATTATGATGGGGGCAGATTGGGACTTGGGAGATGCAGCTGTGACACTGGGAGGACCGGTGACATTCTTCCCCTTTTTCCCTGTGTCTGCAGTCTTGCTGGAGACCACAGACACAGATGGCTTTTTTGGGGAAGAAGGGGGTTTGGAGGCCGTGGTGGTGGCTTGAGGAACGGCCTCCTTGCCTGAGCTCTGTGGGGGGGCTATGACCCTTGAGGTCCCCGCTGTTATGGGCTCAGCAGGGATGGGTGCCGTACTGACGGAGGTGCCATTTGCTGGGGCTGGGGCATGATGCTTTACATTAGGACAATTCCTACGTGTATGCCCCAACCCCTTGCAATGATAGCACTGCACCTCCGTAGTGCTGTAAAAAATCCTGTACAGCACCCCCTCAAATGGAACCCCAAAAGACCCCTCTATGTTTTCTGCGCCCTGAGGCAGGCACATTTGTACCTGCCTCTTGAAAGAGAGCACATGACGAAGTGCTCTCTCTCTGCACCCCAGGGGAATTTTAATAAATGGTGTTTTTACTTCCCCTAGGGTTAGCAGGTGGGGGCGCAGGAGGGAGTCTGGTAGGAAGGGGGGCACATTAGAGAGTGTTACTTTTGTGCCCAACCCTTCCAGGGGTTCTATTGGGACATATAATCCCCCCACTGTGATGCCTCTCTGTACAAGAATGTGAGCAGCAGCCAGCGTACGGGTAAAGAAAACTGCTTTCCCGTACATTTTGCTGGCTGCTACTATAACAGAGGGGCTGATGACGTTAGCTGCAGCACGCAGATAGATATCAATGCTGTAGACCCCAGACATCTGACATTTAACCCCATGCTTCCTAGTGATCTGCCCCTCAGCCCCAGCGGTGGTATTACTGGGGCCAGCAGAAACCACCTGTGACCAGGTATTAGCCACAGGGGTAGGTCTGCTGGCAGAACCACCAGGAGCTGGGGCTGCCTTATCTGCCTGGGGCCTATGCTGTGCAGTGCTGCAGCTAGGATTTTCAGGGGCCATTATTCCCCCTTTTGACCCCTGAGGCTTCTTAGTGGTCTTATCCCTCATGTTTAGACCCTTTTTTTTTTAGTTTATTTGTTTTATTTATTTTTATTTTGTGTTTTATGATTTTTTACTGTTTGCTTTTTTTTTTTTTTAAATATAAAAGTGGGAAAAAGAAACAAAAAGACAAAACTAAGGGAGACAAAACTAAGGGAGAGAGAGAGGTGATGCTTGGCAGTGGAAGGGTTAATGGCCTGTTGCAAGGTGTCTAATTGCAACAACACAGAGAACACAGAGGCTTTTTAACCCCTCTGTGTCTCTGTGTCAGATGTTAAAAAAAAAAAAAAAAGCCTTTTCAACAAAAATTCTAATTGTTTTCCCCCCCCACTGCCTACAAAGATGTTACTTGTCTTCTCTCCCCCAAAACATAAAACCCAACACCAAACAAACAAAACTTCAACAAAACCTAATAAACTTTTTAAAAGAAAAAAAGTCAAAGTAATAAAGCTCCAGGAGTGAAGGTGTAGTGCTAAGGGAGGGGTGTGGCAAAGTATCCAGGAGACAGCTCACTCTCCTGGGATAGAGGGCTGAGCCTGGCTCCCAGAAAACTAAAACTTAAATTAAACTAAGAAAAATACCACAAAAACTCCAAAAAATTAACAACACCGTGCACAAAGTGCTTATAAACAGAAAGGTGTTAAAATAAAACTTGTATTTGAGGGACTAAGACCCTAAAAAGCCTTTTGTTTGGAGCTCAAGCATGCACACAACATGCTCTCTTGCACAGTACTTGTAAGCAGGACACACACTATGGGTAGCGGTCAAGCAAATGAACTTTGATTGACGGTCAGACAAATGCACTTAGATTTAAGAAAATAAAAGTTTGGGTTTTTTAAATGTGGACTGTTGGTACCCCAAATAGATTGGATTGGTTGAACTTGGCACAGTGTATTTTAAAATTATGAGAAAACATTTTCTGTAAACTAAATAAAAATCATATTAGGAGGTTGAAAGAAAAAGAAACCGGATGGGGGGATACCGAGCAGAGCACACCATCTACAGCCCACTGGGAGACAAACTCATCCATTCCCCCAGTAGACAAAGCCAGGTGGTACTCTGCCCGGATACGGGAGCGCACCAGCACCCGGAACATGGCCTCAGGTGACAAGGGAACCCCCCCTATCAAACACTGCTTCCTGGACTTATATATAGCCAACTTGGCTAATGCCAGGAGCAGGTTGACGAGGAGGTCCCTGGCCTTGTTGCCCCGGGACACTGGGCGCCCAAAAATAAAAATGTGAGGGGAGAAATGCAGCCAGAACTGCAGGAGGAGGCCCCTCAAGAGTGACAAGAGGGGCTGCAGTCTGGCGCAACTAAAATAAACATGATACACGGACTCTCCCTTGCCACAGAATGGACAAGTGGAGGGAGAGTCCGTGAATTTAGCTAAGTACTCTCCCGTGCTCAGTGCACCATGGAGCACTCTCCAACTCAAGTCCCCGGTGGGTCGTGGAACTAAATCAGAATAAAGTTCCCTCCACCGGGGCCTCTTGCCCTCGTCAGCTGGTAGGACCCGCCTCCAGATGGTATCGGGACGGGTCACGAGGGCAAGGAAGTGCACTGTATGGAGCACGAGAGAATATAAGCTCTTCCTCGGCATGCCGCGAAAGCATGCCGAGGGTATGTCCCTCAACCTCGAGAGGTTGGGGACAGGAGGAGCCTGAGGGGAAACACGGGGCTTGTGTCCAATGCAAACAGCCGGAGAAGGGGTGTTGAAAGGTGCATGTGGCACTCCGGCCTGCAAAGCCCTGCGAAGGAAGGTGCGCGAGTCGGGGGAGATGGCATCTCTAATCTCCTGGAGCAAGCGCCCTGAGACTTTGGGCGTCACATATCCCAAACGGAGCGCAAGCTCCTGGGGTGACACCCAATCAGAACGCCCGTATTCCAGGAGATCCCCGACTCGGGTCATCCGTGCATGACTAAGGCGGCGGATGATACTGGAGGACTGTAACATTGGAGCCCCCACTGCTGCATTAAATAGCAGGGGCTCTGTGAATATTTCATCCCCCAAAGGCACGCCCCTGCATGGTCACGGAGACCATGCTCCAGGCCTTGAGGGTTTCCTGGTAGTATGCCGGCAACACAGAGAGGTCTCTCCCAAACCCCTCGGGCCTGATCAGAAATAATTGCCGGTCATACCCCAGGTTGCGCAACTGGCGATAAAAGCTGGATGCCAGTGCGCACCACTGCGGAGAGGGATCTGCATATAGGTATCTCTGCAGGTACTGAAGGCGGAACTTGCCACCCCTGCAGAGACCCAATGCCTTCCCATCCAGAGGAAATCTAACAAATTCCTCTGGATATTGGTGACAAACTCGGGGGTCGGACTCAGACAAATCAGCCGGTGCCAGATCTGAGAAGCCACCAGCTGATTCACCACTAGAGTCCACCCCCTAAGGGAAAGCATTTTTGCTAGACCCCTCCATCGTCCCAGACGAGAGAGGACACTGCCCTCTAACTCCCTCCAGTTGTCTGGGACGGAAGCGTCCGCAGCGGACAGGTAGACCCCCAGATATTTAATGACATCTGCCTCCCACGTGATGTCACGAAACGTGGGAGGCAAAGAGTCCACCTGTAAATTACCCTCTAAAAGGCCTGTGCATTTGGACCAGTTGATCTGAGCGGAGGAGGCAGCTGAATATACCTCCTGGCACTGTTTTGCCAGCTCAAGATCAACTGGATCCTGGGCCACGAGGAGCACATCGTCAGCATAAGCTGAAAGGACAATCCGCATGTCTGGATCTTTTAGCACCAGCCCTGTGAGCCTTTTCCTCAGTAGGCAGAGGAAAGGCTCAATGGCCAGTGCATATAACTGTCCAGACAAGGGACATCCTTGACGCACCCCTCGTCCAAATACCAAAGGTGCTGTTAGGGACCAATTGATTTTAAGTAAACACTCTGCAGAGGCGTACAGCGTTCTTATAAAGCCCACAAACTGTGGGCCAAAGCCGTACGCTTGCAGAGTGGCTATGAGGTAACCATGGTCCACCCTGTCAAACGCCTTCTCTTGATCTAAAGAGAGAAAGGCGAGTGACAGACCAGTCCTGCGAGAATAATGCAATAGATCCCGGACCAGAAAGATACTATCAAAGATAGTCCGGCCCCGGGATCGCATAGGACTGGTCAGGGTGAACCAATTCTGCCAGCACAGACCCAAGTCTAAGCGAGATGGCTTTAGCTACAATCTTGTAGTCCGTGCTGAGCAGAGAGACCGGTCGCCAGTTCTTAATAAGCCGGAGATCCCCCTTTTTGGGCAGCAGGGCAAGTACTGCCCTGCGACAAGACAGGGGCATCTCCCCGGTCTCCAGGGCTTCCCCAAGGACCAGATGGAAATCAGGTCCCAGAGTCTCCCAGAAAAATTGGAAAAACTCTACAGTCAGTCCGTCCAGTCCTGGAGACTTTTCACAGGACATGGCACGGAGGGCTTCAGAGAGCTCTTGAAAAGATAGTGGTATATCAAGCCGCTCTCTTACACCCTCACTGACTGTGGGGAGCCCCTCCCATAGCACCCTGCAGGCGTCTGGAGAAATGGGATCCGGAGAGTAAAGATCTTTATAAAAGTTCCGGGCTCTATCCCGGATACTCTCCGGATCTGTAAGGGGGGCACCGTCTTCATCTAGAAGACAGGTGATGTGCCTACTGTTACCCCCCTTTTTCTCCAGTGAGTAGAAGAGGCGCGAGCCGCGGTCTAGATCTTTGAGAAAACCTAAGCGGCCTGCGCACGTATGCCCCCTTGGCCTGGTGTCGTTCCAGGTCACAGAGGACACCCTTCCTCTCTACATACTCGCTCTGCAGGGATTGGTCCCTACAAGTGAACAGCCTCTGCTCCAGATGGAGTACCTCCCCCCGGAGTGACTCCAACTCAGCTTCGCGCTGCCCCACTCGCACCCTTGGTATATTCCTGACACAGAAGTCGCAAATGAACCTTGCCCACGTCCCACCACAGTTTTAACGTGGCAAAGTCCCCCTTGCAACCCCTCCAGTCCGTCCAAAACTCCCGGATCAATGTCACGAGCCCCTGGTCCTTCAACAAAGCATTGTTGAAGTGCCAATAGGCGGCTCGTGGCGCTGTTGGCGTTAGCGCCACCGTCACAGACACACAGTTGTGGTCTGTGAACGGAGCCAGCCTAATGGCACAAGAACCGACTCGTGACATATAGTGACTAGATATATATAGTCTGTCGATCCGGGAGTGGGACACCAGACCGGCTCTCACCCTGATGTAGGTGAAACCGTCTGATGCCCCTGGGTTCTGCTCTCGCCAGATGTCCTCCAGGGAGAAGCGGGCGATGATCTCCCGCAGGGCTGACGCAGAAGGCGGGTACGGCTCTGGACTATTCCGGTCCAGAGCGTCGAGGGTGCAGTTGAAATCACCCCCGAGTACCAAACACTCATCTGCGTCAACCGTCTCCAAAAACTGGGACAGTCTGGCGAGGAACCTCACTCTCTCGAGCCCTCCAGCAGGGGCATATATATTAACTAGGTTAATGATGCTACCCTGCTCTCGGACCCGGAGGTGGATTAGACGGCCTGGGATAACAGCTTTCACAAGCAGCAGCTCTGGCTGAAAAGACTCTGAGAACAGGGTCACCACTCCACATGACGCCGATGTGAAGTGGCTGAAGAAGACCCTGCCTCTCCACTCCAGTTGCCACGAGGCCTCAGCCTCTGGAGTGGTGTGAGTTTCCTGCAGGAAGCTCACAGAGTACCCTCCCTGATATAAATAGGAGAGTACCTGGAACCTGCGGAAACTGTCTTGACAGCCATTGGTATTTAGCGTGCTGATGTGCAAAGCCATTACTGCGTGTCAGGAATTGTGCGTTCCTCAGACCCTTGAGACTGCTGATAGGACACGCACATTTTATAGAATTTCCGGACGCGGAGATGCTCCGCAGTCCCAGAATTCTTGGCCCTAGTGCTGACCACTAGATATTGCTGGAGAGAGTGGAGAATAAACGACATATTCTTCCACCTCTCCAAGGCCAGCCGCACCTTCCTTTTCTTTTGTCCATGAAGGGTGCTCTCAAGGAATAGATCTATTTCCTTGACAGGGATAACCCACCCAGAATCTGATGTTCCTTCTAGTGGGTCACCCCTGGGCTCCTCTTGGCTGAGGGCTTTTACTCCATCCTCCCCGGCTGGAGTCAGTTTCCTCAGCTTTATTCTCAGGGACCCCCTCTTAGATGATACAGAAGGAGTCCCTTTAGCACCCTTCAAGGTAAATAATGGACCCTTGGATTGCTGCTGCACCCCTGTAGCTTCAGGAGTGCATTCAGGGGTAGCTGGCTGGACAGCAGTGGCTGGCATGGCTTCCTTAATGGAAGCCTTGGAGGCTTTATATGCCTCCTCTGTCAGTTCCACCGCTGCTTGCTCAGCTTGGATGGCACCGATGTTAGGGTCAGTGGACGGCTGAGGAGGGTAGACAGGCTCTCCCATGATGTTAACAGGAAAACCTGTTTTATCACCCTCCCCCATTTCCACTTCCCCTTTTGCCACATCCCCCCTGACAGACAAATCCATGGGGTCCTGAATGGGGGTCATGCCTATATTCCCCCCCTCCAGTAGTGACTCGGCCTGGGGCTCTAACAAAGCCCGAGGTACGTCACTAGAGAGTGACACTGGAGGAGGAGACTGACTGGTGCCCTTGAAGCTCAGCACCTCAGGGACACTGACTACCCATTCAGCAGGGGCTTTGTTGGGTCCCCCCTCAAAGGCCAGAGGCAGAACCTGATCTTTCTTATCTACCCCTGCCTCACTTGGGAGACCCTCTTGCCCCTGCTTTTCCTCCAGACCCTTTTCCACATTAACCCCTATAGGGTCTGGAGAGAGAGATGTGTGGTCTGGCACCGGCTGGCTGAGCTTAATAACTGGGCCAGACAATGTCACCGGATGAGGAGGAGATGTTTTGTTCCTCTTCTTGCTTTTAGAGGGAGGTGCTCCACTATAGAGCACTTCCCACTTATCAGCAACCTCCCTGTTGGTTTTATGCTTCCTCTTCCTGGGGACGTCACTCCTGGAAGAGGAGCTGCCACTAGCTGCCTCCCCTGCAGAGGGCTTATTATCCCTCTGCTTACACTGTGCCCCCACACTAACTGATGTAATTATGGTGGGGGCAGATTGGGACTTGGGAGATGCAGCTGTGACACTGGGAGGACCGGTGACATTCTTCCCCTTTTTCCCCGTGTCTGCAGTCTTGCTGGAGACCACAGACACAGATGGCTTTTTTGGGGAAGAAGGAGGTTTGGAGGCCGTGGTGGTGGCTTGAGGAACGGCCTCCTTGCCTGAGCTCTGTGGGGGGGCTATGACCCTTGAGGTCCCCGCTGTTATGGGCTCAACGGGGATGGGTGCCGTACTGACGGAGGTGCCATTTGCTGGGGCTGGGGCATGATGCTTTACATTAGGACAATTCCTACGTGTATGCCCCAACCCTTTGCAATGATAGCACTGCACCTCCGTAGTGCTGTAAAAAATCCTGTACAGCACCCCCTCAAATGGAACCCCAAAAGACCCCTCTATGTTTTCTGCGCCCTGCTCTCTCTCTGCACCCCAGGGGAATTTTTATAAATGGTGTTTTTACTTCCCCTAGGGTTAGCAGGTGGGGGCGCAGGAGGGAGTCTGGTAGGAAGGGGGGCACATTAGAGAGTGTTACTTTTGTGCCCAACCCTTCCAGGGGTTCTATTGGGACATATAATCCCCCCACTGTGATGCCTCTCTGTATAAGAATGTGTGCAGCAGCCAGAGTACGGGTAAAAAAAACTGCTTTCCCGTACATTTTGCTGGCTGCTACTATAACAGAGGGGCTGATGAGATTAGCTGCAGCACGCAGATAGATATCAATGCTGTAGACCCCAGACATCTGACATTTAACCCCATGCTTCCTGGTGATCTGCCCCTCAGCCCCAGCGGTGGTATTACTGGGGCCAGCAGAAACCACCTGTGACCAGGTATTAGCCACAGGGGTAGGTCTGCTGGCAGAACCACCAGGAGCTGGGGCTGCCTTATCTGCCTGGGGCCTATGCTGTGCAGTGCTGCAGCTAGGATTTTCAGGGGCCATTATTCCCCCTTTTGACCCCTGAGGCTTCTTAATGGTCTTATCCCTCATGTTTAGACCCTTTTTTTTTTTTAGTTTATTTGTTTTATTTATTTTTATTTTTTGTTTTATGATTTTCTACTGTTTTCTTTTTTTAAAAATATAAAAGTGTGAAAAAGAAACAAAAAGACAAAACTAACGGAGAAAAAAACTAAGGGAGAGAGAGAGATGATGTTTGGCAGTGGAAGGGTTAATGGCCTGTTGCAAGGTGTTACTAAATGCAACAACACAGAGAACACAGTGGCTTTTTAACCCCTCTGTGTCTCTGTGTCAGATGTTAAAAAGCCTTTTAAACAAAACTTCAAATTGTTTCCCCCCCCCACTGCCTACCAAGATGTTACTTGTCTTCTCTCCCCCAAAACATAAAACCCAACACCAAACAAACAAAACTTCAACAAAACCTAATAAACTTTTTAAAAGAAAAAAAGTCAAAGTAATAAAGCTCCAGGAGTGAAGGTGTAGTGCTAAGGGAGGGGTGTGGCAAAGTATCCAGGAGACAGCTCACTCTCCTGGGATAGAGGGCTGAGCCTGGCTCCCAGAAAACTAAAACTTAAATTAAACTAAGAAAAATACCACAAAAAACTCCCAAAAATTAACAACACCGTGCACAAAGTGCTTATAAACAGAAAGGTGTTAAAATAAAACTTGTATTTGAGGGACTAAGACCCTAAAAAGCCTTTTGTTTGGAGCTCAAGCATGCACACAACATGCTCTCTTGCACAGTACTTGTAAGCAGGACACACACTATGGGTAGCGGTCAAGCAAATGAACTTTGATTGACGGTCAGACAAATGCACTTAGATTTAAGAAAATAAAAGTTTGGGTTTTTTAAATGTGGACTGTTGGTACCCCAAATAGATTGGATTGGTTGAACTTGGCACAGTACTTGTAAGCAAGACATACACTATGGGTAGCGGTAAAGCAAATTAACTTTGATTGACGGTCAGGCAAATGCACTTAGATTTAAGAAAATAAAAGTTTGGGTTTTTTAAATGTGGACTGTTGGTACCCCAAATAGATTGGATTGGTTGAACTTGGCACAGTACTTGTAATCAAGACACACACTATGGGTAGCGGTCAAGCAAATGAACTTTGATTGACGGTCAGGCAAATGCACTTAGATTTAAGAAAATAAAAGTTTTTTTTTTTTTAAAGTAGACAACTAGTAAACAATATTATATTGTATGCGTTGTGCACACACAGTATAAGCTGTGAGCCTGACACACACACTTGCAAGCAGGGGCTAGCAGGGAGACAGGCAAATGAAATTAGATTACACAGAAAAAAAACAAAGAAAAAAAAATGATGTTGTAGCCCTAAAAAGGGCTTTTTGGGGTGCTGTGTTTACAGCAGAGATCTGATGAGTCCTTCAGCACTGCATAAACTTGCCTAGCTATTGATTTTCCTATTCAATCAGCATCACCTACACTCTACCTCCTCTCTGTAAGACTGCAAGTTAGTTATGATTCCAAAATGGCTGCTGTCCATGAGGTAGATGGCTCTAGAAGAGAGTGTATGCTGCTGATTGGCAGGAATATGTCTGCTGATTGTGACATGCAGGGGCAAAGTTTGCTCAACGATAAAGTATTGGGGGCGGGTCAAATCTCGCATATGTTCGCTGTTCGTCGCGAATGCGAACATGCTATGTTCGCCGGGAACAATCCGGAGGCTAACTATTTGCGACATTTCTAATTGTAATGTTCTGACAGCGGTAGCTCAAGCTTGTCCCTCAGTTCCTCATAGGTGAGCATCTGGCCCTTTACTAACCAGTCTCCCAGTCTATCTAGTTTCCTTGACCTCCACCAGTGTTGTGATGTTGTGCTCATGTGTTTCGGGGCCTGAAGGTGGTCAAGAATTGGGGTCATTTGGGTGGATCCAGGGAACAAACCCGTGTGTTTCTTGGCCCATTTCCAGTATGATAGTGAGTGTCTGATTAGGGGGTTTGGCGAGTGTTTAAGGCTCTGAGGCAATTCTGGGCCTTAAAGTGTGGTTCTCTAAATACACACAGGCTGGTAATGACATATAGAATGTGCTATTGGGAGGAAAGATAGGTGACGGAACAGGTATTAAACTGATAGGAATAAATAGTACAACAATACACCACTCCTATCTGGTGGCACCTTAGATTGCACGCGCAGTGCCCCAAATTCGAAGTGGGAGGTCCGACCAAGCATCTTTTTCCATCTCCCTGTTCAAAAAATCCATGCCATATACACGTCCCCTAATAGTGGACGTAACAGGGATTAAACCGATAGGAATAGTACTACTTAACAGTACACACCTTATAATAACACAGACAGAGGCAACGCGTATAATCTTCCATGCTGTGCAGTGGAAGCCCCCAGACTCTGACCTGTGTATAATCTTCCATGCTGGGCAGTGGAAGCCCCCAGACTCTGATCTGTGTATAATCTTCCATGCTGGGCAGTGGAAGCCCCCAGACTCTGACCTGTGTATAATCTTCCATGCTGGGCAGTGGAAGCCCCCAGACTCTGACCTGTGTATAATCTTCCATGCTGGGCAGTGGAAGCCCCCAGACTCTGACCCGTGTATAATCTTCCATGCTGGGCAGTGGAAGCCCCCAGACTCTGACCTGTGTATAATCTATCATGCTGGCCAGTGGAAGCCCCCAGACTCTGACCTGTGTATAATCTTCCATGCTGGGCAGTAAAATCCCCCAGACTCTGACCTGTGTATAATCTTCCATGCTGTGCAGTGGAAGCCCCCAGACTCTGACCTGTGTATAATCTTCCATGCTGGGCAGTAAAAGCCCCCAGACTCTGGGAGTCTGAAGAAGAGGAGTCAGAGGAGGAAGGTGGCTGAGGAGGTGGAAGACCAAACACAGCAGGCGTCCCAGGGGGCTTGTTGTCCCCTTTTGGCGACCCTTGGTGGCTGGGTGGAGGATGAGACCTTCAATGACATCAGTGAGGACAAGGAACGGGACATGGCTAGCTTGGTATCCAACCTTGTGCAAATGGGGAGTTTGCGGTTGTGCAAAGGAACTGTTTGCGGTTGTTTGCGGTGCATTAAACGGGGAGATTGGTCTGTTACTGTGAAGCGGGTGTAACCCTTACACTACCTGATCGATACAACATCATACCTGATGTTTTAAAGCATGTTATTCCGAACAATTTAGGAATGTTAGGTGATTTATGCCCTTTATGGCTTAAAACCAGACTCTGCATCAACTATGTAATTTTCTGTGGGAGTTTTGCCATGGATCCCCCTCCGGTATGCCACAGTCCAGGTGTTAGTCCCCTTGATAGATCTTTCCCATCACTATTGTGGCCAGAAAGAGTCCCTGTGGGTTTTGAAATTCGCCTGCCCATTGAAGTCTATGGCGGTTTGCAAATGTTTGTCCGTTCGCGAACATTTGATGGAATTTGCATCCGCGGTTCGCAAACCGAAAATTTGATGTTCGCGACATCACTAGTTATTATGGAAGATATCGCATTTAGCCAAATCAACTTAACAGTGGAATTTATTTTTGTCACAAATTAATATTAAATCATATGGACTTAAAATGAAAAATCAAATAAGATCTACACATAACTCAATATATGCTGAAAATATATGCAGACACACAAGTGAAAAACTAAGAAACCACCTAATACATCAACTTTATACAGAGAAACACCATCTACATCACGTGAGTAAGCCTCCTTCAACAACTAAGGGAGGAAAACTTATACGGTAGCTGAACATGTAGAAAAATTCTGAAAACTATGCAGAACACACAGTAATTATATAATGATATACTGCAATACTTTCTTCTCTCTCTCTGACCTGATTCTCTCTCTCTCACTCCCCCCATTCTCTCTCTCATTCCCACTTCTCTCTCACCCCCTCTCTCCCTTCTTTCTGTCTCTCTCTCCCTTATCTCTCTTACCCCCTTCTCTCTTTCTCCCTCCCACCCACCCTTCTCTCTCTTCCTTCCTCTGTCCTTCTCTTCTCTCTCCTTGCCTTCTCTCTCTCCCTCCCTTCTCTCTTTCGTCTTCTCTCTTTTACTCCCTTCTTTCTCACCCTAACCCTTGCCTCTCTCACCCTTCTCTCTCTCTCCCCCTCTTCTCTCTCTCTCTACACCTCCCTTCTCTCTATCTCTCCACTCTCTATCTCTTTCCATTATCTCTCTTTCCCTTATCTCTCTCTGTCTATACATTTTCTCTCTCTCTCACCCTTCTCTCTTTCTCTCACCATTCTCTCTCTCCCTCCATTCTCTCTGTCTCTCTCTCTCCCTCCCTTCTCTCTCCCTCCCTCCCTTCCTTTCCCTCTCCCCTCCCTACACATTCTGTCCCTACCCTGACTATTCAAAATGATCCTGTAGAAGATCCCATCTGTGTTCTCATTTTGCTTCTGTGGTTCACTTCCATCATGGATTTCAAGCCTCCTTTCATCCACATTCACTGCCATGCTCTACTCTCATTCACTCCTCAGGCTGCCCATTTTCACACGTCTCACATCCTGATGTTTAGCATACATTATTTTAGTGCAAGTGACACACCTTGCTTTCAATGTGACATTCATATTAGCTCTAAATCTCTTTTGTAATCTGAATCCTTGCTGGCAATTACTTGTTTGGGGGTGTCACAAGGCTTCTTATAGGCCATGCATTACTCCGCCTGTTTTAGTCCATGTGGCTTTAAAAGCATATCCACGTTTCCTGGATTATAAATGCATCTGATAGAGAAGAATCACTAGTGTATGCAAACATTTTATTTTACAGGAAAAAAATAACAAAATAAAGATTTACAAACTTTAGTTTGCAAGCAGCAGCTTTTGTGAGTTAACACCCCTAAAAATCCTTGCTAAGATTAGCATAAAATTCATAACTTGTTTTGGCCAATCAGGAGAGAGCAGAGGTTAGCTGATACATTTGTATCATACTCTGGGATTCCTGTGTTGCATAAGAGCCTGGTATATGTAGTCTCTCTCTATATTTATCCTTGTACTTTGACTCAGCTGTGAGTTTAGACCCCACCCAACCACGTGATTCCTTCCTGCAGCAAGTACTATGAAAGATCAAACTGTGTAACTAGCTGCTGTGTGTACTTGGTTATGTAAGCTCCCTGTTGGTCTGCAAAGCTGGATTTTACTTTTCTTCCTATAACTTTGTAAGTACACTGAACTTATCTATATAACCCATATTTTTCTGATAATTACTGCCTGTTTCTTACCAAACATTTGAAACTGAGGATACTTATCACATATTATAATTGTCTAACTGCGAGTTGTCGTCACACTTGCGGCCTTGCAGGATGACAACTCGCAGTTTGACAACATCCTCCCTCCTTCCCCGCATCATCCTCCTTCTCACCCCTTATTATCCTCCTCCCTCCCCCTTATCCTCCTTCTTTCCCCCCCCACTCTCCTTTCCCCGCTCTCATTACTCTGATGCGAGCACCTTCTTTACCTAGCAGCATGTCTTCTTCCTGTGAGCGGCGGGCATATGTTAATGACATCACGCAGGGCTCTTTCTCCTCTGCTGTTCACTTAAGGTGGATTCCTATATATTGAAGCATACATGCACTTTTTCTCTGCTATGTGTAAATTATCTCCTGCAGTGCTGCTGTAGTAAGAGATTCAGTATCCCATCAGATCCTGTATCCTCTGGGACCAGCATTCAGAACAAGCGCCACCCCTGCCTCTCTCCTCTTCTGTTCACTTAAGGTGAATTACAATATATTGAGGCATACGTGCACTTTTTCCCTGCTATGTGTAAATTATTATATAAGTTGTGAGCATACGAGTTGTTGCTAACGCTTGCAGGCTTGCGCAGCGGGCCGCGGCCCTCGCGTAGCGAGGGCCCCAGTTGCTGGCAAGGAGCACCGAAGGCGCTCCTTGCCAGCAACTGCGACCCTCGCAAACTTTACTTCGGAACGCAAACAACATACGACACACGTTACCACACATCACGACCTCGCAAAAATCGTCTGCAACCCGCGAACATGAAAAAATGAAAAACACAATAAATACACACAACACATACATAAAAAGCTTACCTACAGCAAGAGGGGGCATCCAGGACCTAAAAAAAAGAAGTTACACCTCAAAAGAGTTTAGACACTCACAAATTCTCTAAGTGAGAGAAAAAATGGCCGCCAAACAAAACGAAAACGAGGCTACAGCACTGTAAACATGCAAAACACCACAAGAAACACGCAAAACACCACAAAAGACCTACGGATATTCCGCAAAGACCACACATTACCCGCCATTTTACAACAATGCGGAAGTACACAACTACGCTAACGGTTTGGTCTCGCGCACGCACACTATTACACTGCACACATTCATCACGCTTACACAGCAGCTCCACACCACTAATGCTCCACCAACATCAAAACAGATTGTCAGCTCTTTAACACAATGCTTCCTGCATACATTACTTCAAAAAAGGTAAAGTATATTAATTTATTAATGTATTATTATACACCAAACAGCATTAGCTCATTTACAATTTCATTGCCGTCATTTTTTGACGGGCAATTCGCTAGTATATATATATTTAAAGATCTTTATTAACCTCTCATGTAATGGAGTCAGAGTTACCATTGCAGTTTATATTTGTGATGATGACATGCATTATTGGCTCACATTCTGGAGGTCACCAAAGGTGAGAGACAACTCTGTAAAAGTACATTGTCTATTACTACGAAGAGGCACAAAGTAATCTGCACTAGGAGTATCTATTGCGCTTTCTCCCCCTCCCTTCTTTCATTATTGGCAACAGTTGATGTTTACAAATGTATGCAGACTTCACACATTATATGGTTTGCTTGCAAAATATGTGCCTATGAGAATATTTTATATGTTAGCCATCCTGTTCATTTTTTTTAAGACCATATTAATGAGCGTACTGGCTCTTTAAATGGCAATAAGGGCTTTTTGTAAGACAGCTACATGTTGGTTGTGATTTTTTTAAACTTGAGTGTATTCAACAGGCAGGACAAGTAGGACAAGTTTTGGTGTATGATTTGATTGCTTGGTAGTGATTCACTAAACACAGGGTTGCTACCAGATGATTGGAGAAAATCAGATGTGATACCTATATTTAAGAAGGGAGCAAGAGCAAAGCCTCACTTATGTAGTGGGAAAGCTTTTAGAAGTGTTACTAAAGGATAATATACAAGAATATGTCTTTTTGAACAGGATTATAAGTAGTAGTCAACATGGAATTATGAGGGATAGGCCATGTCAAAAAAATCGAAATAGTTTCTATGAGGAGGTTAGTAGGAAATTGGATCAAGGCAATTCAGTGGATGTAGTCTTTTTTGGATTTTGCAAAGGCTTTTGATACAGTGCCACATGGAAGACTATTGTGCAAACTAAAGGATGCAGGAATTGCAGTACATATCTGCTCATGGATTGAGAGCTGGCTAAAAGACAGAAAGCAAAGGGTTGTTGTAAATGGAATATGCTCAGATTTGACAAATGTGGAAAGTGTGGTTCCTCAGGGTTCAATATTAGGCCCTCTTCTTTTTAACATATTTATTAATGACTTAAAAGTAGGGCTGGAAAGTAGTGTCTCCATTTTGTTGCTGATGACATGAAGTTGTGCAAGGTAATTAAGTCAGAAAAGCATATACTTTCCCTCCAAAAGGATTTGCATAAATTAGAGAAATGGGCGAATAAATGGAAGATGAGATTTAAAATGAATAAACGTAAAGTTATGCATTTAGGAAGGAAAAATAGCCATGCAATTAAAATCTTGTTGGAGTAAATCTCGGGGTATCAGATATTGAAAGGGATTTGGGAGTGCTTGTGGACAACCACCTAGGTAATAGTGCAAAGGCAAATGAAAAATTATTGTGAGGGGCTTGAAATGAACCAGCGGTCTTGGTACACATTGATACCAATGACAAAGTTAGTGGTAGATGGAGAACTAGGTAATAAGCTAAAGGCAAGCACCTCCAAGGTAGTATTTTCTGAGATACTACCAGTGCCACGTGCTAGCCCAGGGAGAAAGAAGGAGCTTAGGGAGGTTAATGTGTGTAAGATGTGGTGCACTAAGGAGGGGTTTGGGTTTTTAGAGCACTGGGCTGACTTCTCACTTCTGTACTATATCTACAACAGGCATGGATTGCACCTTAATGATGAGGGAGCTTGTGTGCTAGGGAATATGATGGTAGAAAGGCTGGAGGAGTTTTTAAACTAGTAGGTAGTAGTGTAGAGGGTATAAGGGATGAATTAACAACTCAGGGGAGGAGATGGGGGAGTGGTAGTATAGTCAATAGGGAGGTATTACTAAGTAACTCAAGTAAAGTGGCAGGCACCACCAAACTACAAACTCATAACATAAGGTGTATGCTTGCTAATGCCAGAAGCTTGCCAGGAAAAATGGGAGAGTTAGAATTATTAGCAATTAATGAAATATGGGATTTAATAGGCCTTACCGAAACGTGGTGGGATGAATCTCATGACTGGACTATTAAGCTTGATGGTTATAACCTATTTAGGAAAGATAGGGGCAATGGTAAAAGAAAAGGAGGGATTTGTCTGTATGTTAAGCCTGAGTTTAAGCCTATAGTCAGAGAAGATATTTATGGTGGAACTAGCGGTAATGTTGAATTTTTGTGGGTTTAATTAAATACTGGAGCAGCAAATTCCAAAAGAATATTAGTAGGAGTATGCTATAAACCCCCAAATATAGCTGATAGTGAGGAAATTCAATTATTATTACAGATTGGAAATGCAGCTAAGCATGGGCAAGTTCTAATAATGGAATATTTTAATTACCCTGAACTGGGTAAATGAGACCAGCAGTCCAACTAAGGGGAGCAGGTTCTTGAGTACACCCAGGGATCATTATCTGGCCCAGGTTATACAATAACCTCCTTGAAATGAGGCTATCTTGGATTTAGTTATCACAAATAATATTGCTATAGTATCAAATGTTGAAATTGGGCAACTTTTGGGAAACAGGGATCACAACGCAGTCTCATTTGAGATTGAATTAAAAAAACATAACTGTAAGGGGCTAAGGAAAACTCTTAATTTTAAAAGGGCAGGTTTTAATGGTCTAAGGGCAGCAATAAAAGTATAGACTGGGACAAAGAACTGGCAGGTAAAAATAATAAACCTAAATGGACAACATTTAGATCCTTACTAAATAAACATACTTATCACCATATACCAAGTGGAAATAAAACTAAAAGGAGTAAATCACATCCAATGTGGCTTATCAATGATTTAAAGATCAGGATACGGAGTTAAAAACAAGCATTTAAATTATACAAGCGAGAGGGGACAGAGACTGCTTTACAGGAATACAAGGAAATCAACAAGGCTTGCAAAAGGGCTATTAGACTGGCTAAAATAGAAAATGGAAAATGAATTGCAAAAGAGAGTAAGACTGACCCTAACATATTTTTAATGTATATTAATGGGAACAAGGCGAGGAAGGAAGCTATAGGAACATTACAATGTGACACAGGCCGTCTGAAAAAGGCAGATAAGCTAAATAGGTTATTTTCTTCGGTATACTCAAGGGAGGTACCAGTGGTTGGGACACTGCAACATAATGGGGCTACACTACCTTCACCAAATAACTTTTTAACGCAGGAAGAAATCCAAAAGAGGTTGAAAAAAATAAATGTTAATAAAGCCCAGGGTCCTGATGGAATACATCCAAGGGTACTGAGGGAACTGGGTTCTGTAATAGCCAAACCATTATATTTAATTTGTCAAGATTCATTCAACACAGGGTCTCTACCAGATCACTGGAGAGAAGCAGAGGTGATACCTATATTTAAGAAAGGAGCAAGAGCAAATCCAGGGAATTATAGACCAGTGAGCCTCACTTCTGTAGTGGGAAAGCTTTTAAAAGGGTTAATAAGGGATAATATACAAGAACATGTCTATTTGAACAGGATTATAAGTTGGAGTCAACGTGGATTTATGAGGGATAGGTCATGTCAACAAATCTAATTAGTTTCTATGAGGAAGTTAGTAGGAACTTGGATCAAGGCAACTCTATGGATGTAGTCTATCTGGATTTTGCAAAGGCTTTTGATACAGTGCCACATGGGAGACTATTGTGCAAACTAAGGGATACAGGAATTGCAGTAAATATCTGCTCATGGATTGAGAGCTGGCTAGAAGACAGGAAGCAAAGGGTTGTTGTAAATGGAACATACTCCAATTGGACTAATGTGGGAATTGGGGTTCCTCAGGGTTCAGTATTAGGTCCTGTCCATTGTAAACATATTTATTATTGACTTAGAGGTGGGGCTGGAAAGTAGTGTCTTAATTTTCGCTGATGACACAAAGTTGTGCAAGGTAATTAAATCAGATAATGATGTGCTTTCCCTTCAAATGGATTTACATCAAATTGAGGAATGGGCATCAAAATGGAAGATGAGAATTAATATGAATAAATCTAAAGTTATGCATCTGGGAAGTAAAAATAGCCATGCAATTTATAATCTTAATGGAGCAAATCTAGGGTTATCAGATATTGAAAGGTATTTGGGTAACAGTGCTCAAAGCCAAGCAGCAGCTGCAAAGGCAAATAAAATATAAGCATGTATTAGGGTAGGTATAGAAGCAAGGGAAGCAAATATAATTCTGCCACTATACAAATCTCTAGTATGCCCTCATTTGAAGAATACAGGAGATTTTTCAAGCTGGAAAGGGTACAGATCAGGGCAACAAAACTAATAAGGGGAATGGAGGGGCTAAGTTATGAAGAAAGACTAACCAAATGAAGCTTATTTTCCCTAGAAAAAAGGTGTCTAAGAGCAGATATGATTACTTTATATAAATACATCCAGGGTCAGTATAAAGATTTGTCAAGGGAGCTTTTTGTACTTTCAACTGACAAGAGGACACCTCTTGAGGTTAGAAGTAAAAAGATTCCACCTTAAAGAAAGAAAAGGGTTCTTCACAGTAAGGGTGGTTAATCTGTGGAATTCTCTACCAGAGGAGGTGGCGACAGCGGATTCGATAGATAACTTTAAAAGGGGACTGGATTTATTTCTAATTAAAAAGGGAATTCAGGGTTATCATGGATAATTAGAGAGGCATTATTGATCCAGGGAGAAGTCCGGTCGCCAGTGTCTGGGTTCAGGAGGGAATTTTTTTTTTTTTTATACAACTAATTAATTAATAGTTAAGGGAGGAGATCTTAAAAGTTTGAACTTGATAGACTGAAAGTCTTTTTTCAACCTTAAATACTATGGGCCTCATTCAATTGCAATTTTGCCAATTGAATAGGGCTCAAAATAAGCACATAGCATTATTTTTTTAAAGAAGTTTTTAGTTAGTAAAAACCTTGCTTTTGGATAGATGTTTACTAGCTAAAAACTTCTTTAAAAAAATATGTTATGTGCTTATTTAGAGCCCTATTCAATTGGCCAAATTGACACTATAAAGCTCTGTAAATTCTAGGCATCATAATGGGGGACATGAGGATTAAAAGCAACACCCTCTCAAGCTTGCACATTGCCCAAATCCGATATTTCAATTCCGGTTTATTTCCGTCCCAAGTCCCACGGGCTCGTCCTTGTTAAAACCCATACGGGTTCGGAGATTGAAGGCCGCAAACTCAAAGCATTGTAGAAGCCAATATATATTCAATCCAGCACTGCAAAGCACTGTAAATGATGAGGAACACAATGGGGGGCATGAGGATTAATAGCAGAAAATTCTCAAGCTTGCACATCGCCAAATTATACTTTGATTTTAAAATCCGTCCAAGTCCCATGGACTCCAATGACCAAGCCAGTAGCTTGTTATTCAAGCCCCTGGGGCCTTAGAGCGTGATTGACCTCCAAGCCGTAGCTCGTTAATCAAACCCGTGCGGGCTTGCATGATAGATAGAACACAAAGATTGAACATGAAATTCAATTTCTTTATTTGCAGATTTGAGAGTAGGGGAAAGTTGAGCTATTTATTTTAAGACCAAACATCACATTCACTTTTAATAAAAGTACAGGATGGCTTTTCTATGCTATGATTTGTATGTAAGCCCTTTACGACCTGTCTGTCTATTTTACCCATTTACGGACTTGACGGAGGCTAATCCCGCAGCCTTTGCGGGTCTGATGTGCTCCAAGCCCGTGGGACTCTGGACTCACGGAAATTGGACATGAATTACAATAAAAATGATTTTCAGATTTGAGTGTAGGGGAATGTTGTGCTATAAATTCTAACACCTCCAATCACTCCAATCACTTTCACGTCTCATCAAAGTACAGGATGGCTTTTTTCATGGGCTTAATTAGTGCTTGCGGGACCATTTTGGTGTAAGTAAGCTGCGGCTCGGTTTTAGCTAATTACGGCCTTGACGACAGGGTTCACGTAGCATTTGAATAGTGACTTGGGCTTTCTTGCGGCCGAAACTCTTGCGGCTTTGTAAGATCAAAGGCTTTCCTGCTGCGCGGGTGGCTGCAAGGGATAACAGGGCGCCGTCCGCAAGCCTGCCGGAGCCCTCGGCCGCAAGGGAATACGGCCGTTAATTGAATGAGGCCCCAAGTCATTAAGGTTTTGAGGCTGATGTTTGGCAACTCGAACCTTCAGCTCCCTCCACAGATTTTCTATGGGATTATGTCTGGAGACTTACTAGGCCATTCCAGGATCTTAATGTGTTCTTCTTGAGCCACTCCTTTGTTACTTGGCTGTGTGTTTTGGGTCATTGTTTTTGGAATATTTATCTACTAGTGGCACATACTTCCTTAAAAGTCATTCAAGGTTCCTGGCTATAACAGAAGTCAAAATTATAATGTATGTGAAATAAAACAAGAATTTAAAAGCTTAATGTTCTCTCTACTACGCTCATTTCAACTAGGACTTTTTGTGCCTACAGCACAATGCTCCCCTGTGTTACAAAACAAATATAAAATTCCCTTTGATGTTGGCTAAAAAAAAACTATTGGGGTACCACTGAAATGAATTATCCTTAAACACCACACAAATGGGAAATATCCTCTTCACATTGTTGTGAAATAAGACAGAAGTTAGAAATTAGCCAATCTCTAAAATGTTATAGATTTATAAGAGCAATGCTCATTTAATTTCAACCACTCTATAAGAGCAATTGTATTTATGCTGTTTTTCATTCCTACATTAATAGGAAAGCACTGCAAATATGGCATACATTTTACTATAATACAGGAAGACAGCCAGTCCAGCAGAGAGAGAGATTAAAACAATAAGTACTTGTTTTTTATATATATATATATATTTATATATATTTTTCAGAATTTTATTACAAAAGATTTGAAATAGGTAAGTGGCCACTAAATTGTTTAACTACATACATATGTAGGTATGTATGTGTCATTCAAATTACACTGATGTGTATAATTCTTGCAGCATATGCAACAAAGGATAGGTCATGTCACACCAATCTAATTAGTTTCTATGAGGAGGTTAGTAGGAACTTGGATCAGGACAACTCAGTGGATGTATTCGTTTTGGATTTTCTAAAGGATTTTGATACAGTGCCTCATGGGAGACATTTGAGCAAACTAAGGGATACAGGAATTGCAGTTAATATCTGCTCATGGATTGAGAGATGGCTAAAAGACAGGAAGCAAAGGGTTTTTGTGAATGGAACATCCTCCGATTGGACTAATGTGGTAAGTGGGGTTACTCAAGGTTCAGCATTAGGTCCTCTCCTTTTTAACATATTTATTAATGACGTAGAAGTAGGACTCAAAAGTAGTGTCTCCATTTTTGCTGATGACACTAAGTTGTGCAAGGTAATTAAATCAGATAATTATGTACTTTCCCTAAAAAGGGATTTGATTAAATTAGAGAAATGGTCGGCTAAATGGCAGATGAGATTTAATACAAATAAATGTAAGGTTATGGATTTGGGAAGGAAAAATATCCATGCAAATTATAGTCTTAATGGAGCAAATCTAGGGGTATCAGATATTGAAAGGGATTTGGGAGTACTAGTGGACAACCACCTAGGTAGCAATGCTCAATGCCAAGCAGCAGCTGCAAAGTCAAGTAAAATATTAGCATGTATTAAGAAGGGTATAGAAGCAAGGGAAGCAGATATAATTCTACCACTATACAAATCCCTAGTACGCCCTCATTTGGAATATGGAGTACAATTTTGGGCACCACTTCATAAAAAGGACATTTTAGAGCTGGAAAAAGTACAGAGAAGGGCAAAAAAACTAATAAGGGGAATGGAGGGGCTAAGTTATGAAGAAAGACTAACCAAATGTAACGTATTTTCGCTAGATAAAAGGCGTCTACGAGGGGATATGATTACGTTATTTAAATACATCCAGGGTCAATATAAGGCGTTCTCAAGTGAACTTTTTGTAGCAAGCGATTTTCAAGTGACAAGAGGACATCCTTTGAGGTTAGAGGAAAAAATATTTCACCTTAAACAAAGAAAAGGGTTCTTCACAGTTAGGGTGGTTAAACTGTGGAATTCTCTACCAAGGGAGGTGGTGACAGCAAATTCGATAGATAACTTCAAAAAGGGGTTAGATATATTTTTGAATAAAAAGGGCATTCAAGGTTATCCTAGATAACAAGCGAAGGAATATTGATCCAGAGAGAAATTTGATCGTCAGTTTCTGGGGTCAGGAAGGAATTTAGCTTTTTTTCCCCTTATGAGACAATTGGCAATGTTTCAATGTTTTTTTTTTTCTGTTTGCCTTCCTCTGGATCAATTAACAATTAATAACAAATAGTCCACATATTAAAAAGATCAAGAGAGATCTAAAAAGGTTGAACTTGATGGACTAACTCTTTATTCTTCCTCAAATACTATACTATTAATAATTAATTAACAACTAATTAATTAATAACTAATGTGCATATTGCAGATCAGAGGAGAACTTTAAAGGTTGAACTTGATGGACCGAAAGTTTTTTGTCAACCACAATTACTATGTAACTATGTAACTATGTAACAGATAAGAAACACTGGGCCTCTAGTCTTTTCATTTCCTATGACTTTTTAACCATCACACTCTATGTTGTTCTGTTATATTTTACAGACAAGATAATTATGCTCCAATAAAAGTAATAACAGGCAGAAAAAAAATATGACTTCTATTTCTCATTGTGTGTATGTATGCATATAGAAGCTGTTAAGTGTTCTGTATATCAAGTAAGCTGAATCCCCCCCAAAGAAATTATTTTGTTTCCTACACCCCTGATTTTTTATATTGCATATATTATATTATATATATTTTTTTTTTATTATATATATATATATATATATATATATATATATATATATATATATAGGGAGGCCCCCACATTTTATTTTGCACCGGGGCCCTTCAATCACTAGCTCCGCCACTGGTGACAGACACTGTCTTTTATATTATAAGATTGCCCTGGGAGAATGGGTCTTTGAGTTTCATCCTACAATAGAGTATACAGTAGTGTTAGTGCATTACATGAATTTTAAACATGGTTTACCATTAATTTCATGCTAAAAAGCTTTATGATGTTTCAAAAATATTTACTGATTTTCCATTTTTTCTTTTTGGTAACGGAGGGATTAAAAAAGGAAGTCAAAACAGTTCAAGATACAGCTTTGGTTACATTATGTAGTTTGTACATTATAGCGCATACTAATATTTCGTTGATAAACTTTAATTATAAAAAAACATTATTTAAGTAGTTCAAAAGAGTAGAAAAGAGTAGCTGTAATGAAAGAATGAATAATAATAATATAATAATAATAATACAAAATATCTATGAGAAAGAAGAGTAATAGTGAAGTCATTTAGGAAATTATTTGCTTTTTCTTTCTTCAAAGTTATTTAGGTACTTATCTTAATAATTTATTAATTTTTTGTCTAATTTTAGTGTCTAAATGTTCCAACAGGATATCCGTTTTTTTTTTTTTTTTTCGTCTATAGCTGCCGATATCATGTACATTGTGTGCATATATGGATTTTGTAAAATCTTTTCTATTGTGGGTTTATCTGATTTTAGTTATGATAATTCAAGTATCTAAAATATTTAATTTATTAGGCATTGTGTGTCTTTTAATATATGGTATATAAGTAATACTAATAATGCCTCCTGGTTTTTTTTAGAGATAGGGAATCTTGTGAGTGATCTAATATTGAATATATTTCTTCCCATAGTTGTGAGAATTTAGGACATTCCCATAGAGCATGTTTTAAAGTTCCAGCTACATCACAGCCTCTGAAGCATTTATCATTAAATGATATGTATACTTTTTGTAATCTTACTGGAGTAATATACCATCTCATTAATGTTTTATAGGCATTTTCTCTTAAAGTTATATTAAGTAAAGAATTACTTAAATTCCTAGCAATTTTATCCCATTGTTTTTCGTTAAGGGATATATTTAGTTCCTTTTCCCATAATGTCTTATATAGTAATTTAAAAACTGTATATTGGTTGATTATAAATATTATAGATTATGTATACATCAGTTTTCAAATAGTGTTTTAATGGCTAAATTATTTTGTAATCTATAGTTTTATTTATTGTATCTAAATTAAACCATTCTTTTTGTGGAGATTTAGATTTAGAGACCATGTAGATTTTTTTTTTATAAGAATGTCTTCTGCTATAAATAAATGTTGTTGGATCCAACAATTAATTTGATAAGATTTATTTGGAATAACCATAATAGAGTAAAAAAAAAACTTCCATTAATAAATGTGTTCTTTTGTTAGTTTGTTTTCATAAAGTTAAGGAGTGTGATATACATTGTGAGATTTTTTTTTATATTGATTTTGAATGTCAAAATGTTCCACAACACTTCAACCTGTACTTTTGTATAATATTTTTCTCAATTTCTACCCAACATGGTTGTGATTTTTTGATGAACTATTTGGTTAATTGTGCCAATCTAGTTGCTCTATAATATGTTAGAAGGTCAGATAACCCACCATTTTTCTATGAAGCTATCTTTGTAACTGTTTACTCTTGGCTTTTTATGATTCAAAATAAAATGGTAGATCGCTCTTTGTAGTTTTAAGATGTCAATAGTGCATTGCGTGGTGTGTACGACTTAGGCGATGAGCGCCAAAGCAGCTCATCACTTGCAAGCCTCGCGTAGCGAGGAGAGCCGTTAAGGCACTAAAACTCGCAGCACAAAGGCGATGAGCGCAGAAGGCGTTCATTGCCTGCTCGTCGCGCAAAGGCAATGAAACACGCCGGACATAGCCACCAAACACTTAGTAAACGTGGCATCGCCAGCCTGCAAGCACTTGACCAACGCAGGAGTTAGAAAAAAAAATTACGACACGCGGGATGTAGAAAAAAATATATTGCAAGACACGGGACTTAGAAAAAAAAATAAGAGATAAGAAAAATACGAAGTTAACGGCCGAACCGCGCAAAGCAAAAAACTATAAAAACTCCCAAAAAACAAAAAAAAATACCACAAAAACATCACACACAGCATGGGGGAACACCCAGGATGTCTGGGAGTGAGGTGAAACGCAAATTTAAATCAACGTGCCGACGTTTGGGTTCGGCACTCAAAAATCGCCTAAGCGAGAAAAAAAAATGTCCGCCAAACAAAATGAAAACTAACTACATGACCCCGGAATGCGCAAAACACTGCCAACCACGTAGCCTTTCACACAGGAACGTACGATGTACAAAATACACTTTTACAAAGGGGGTAAAAAAATATGAGATGCTTTAAATACGAAATTAACGGCCGAACCGCGAAAACCAAAAAACACAAAAAACTAAAATAAAATATAATACAACAAAAACATCACACACAGCACGGGGTACAGCCAGGATGTCTGGGAGTGAATTTAAGTCGGTTTGGTCAAGTTTCGCCACTCGAAAAAAAGTGAGAAAAAAATGGCCGCCCCCAAAAATTAAAACAAGGCTAAATGACCACGGACCGCACAAAACACCACCAACCGCGTAGCACTTTCACATAGGAATGTACGAGGTACAAAATACACTATTACAAATGACGGAAAATGCTTGTGAGCCGTAGAACACATAAACAAACAACGCCACTTTACAATCTTAACTTGCAACTAATAACATTACGAATCTACAATGGTGCTTTACACAACTAAACCAACGGTTTGCCTTGCGCACCCAGCCTATTTCTAATGGACATTTATTACACTTTCTCCTCAGGGCAGTAACACTCAAACTGTACATTTTATGCTGCTGGAAAGTAAAAACAGATTGTTAGCTCTTCAGGCTATTGATTGCTGGATATATTAATTACAAATAGGTCAAATATATTTATTTATTAAGTAACTAATTAATTCATTATTAGTTAACAAAATATAGATAAATATATATCTGTCTTTGTGATGAGTGCCGAAGGTTCTCAGAGGACCAAAAATACACAAGGGAAGAGGCTCGCAATGAGTGCCGAAGATCCTCAGAGTACAAAAAGCTTTACATTGAGTGGCAAACAGCATTGCCATGGCTTAAAATTTTATTGCCCCGTCATTTTTGACAGGCAAGTCACTAGTATATATATATATATATACATATATATATATATATATATATATATATATAGTTCACTACAACAATCATTTAATATATCGTGGGCAAAACAGAAATAGAAGCCCTCCACCATACAGTAGAACAGTAAATAAATAGTAAATTTGTGTTCACATTTGAATGTCTAAAAGAAGTTAAAAAAACTGCCTCAAAACCAGAATTCCAAGAAAAACAGTTATTGCACTACATTCTGGGTAGTCGAGCAGGGATATGCAAATGTGCCCATAAATGTCTCGCTCTTCAATCCATAGCCCATTTTAAACATGGCTTCCTCTAGGTAGTTCACCAAAACAAACATTTAATACATGGTGGGCAACAGAGAGATAGAAGCCCTCCACCGTACAGTAGTACAGTAAATAAATAGTACGTGTGTGTTTACATTTGAATGTCTAAAACAAGTGATGAAACCTGCTTCCAGCTCAGAATTTTGAGAAAAACAGTTATTACACTGCATTCTGGGAAGCCGAGCAGGGACATGCAATTGTGGCTATAAATGTCTTGCTCTTCAATCCATAGCCCATTTTAAACATGGCTTTCTTTAAGCTTATGCCTGCTGTATTACACAGCTTTTATGCAAAGCTGGGAATCCCATCCACGTACAGCTGTTTTTTTTTTTTTGTATTTATACCATTCAGTCATCGATTACCTCAATTTTTCTCAATATTGCCAGGTCAAGGTTTTATCACTTATACATTTTCATGGTATGTTAAAACAAGAAAAATGAAATTACTAGGTCAAAGTAGGTCAAATTTAAAAAAAACTATCTTTCCCTATAAAACCCTAGTAAAAAACTCCTATCTTTTCTCTTTCTTTTCCCATCATTCTTTCTATCCCTTATTTTGATGTTAAAACCCTATCCTATCCCATCTCTAAATAAAGGATAAAAAAGGATAAAAAGAAAAAAAATGATAAAAAGGTAAAAAAGATAACTTTTTAAGGAAAAATTAAAATTATAATAACCTGTTCCATTCTGTTGTGTTTTTTCTTTACCTATTTGTTTTTTATCCCTCCAATAATAAATATATAATAAACTAAAAGTGTATTTTATCCAGTCCTTGGGTAAAATTATATATTTTTTTAAATAATAAAATAGTTCTTGCTTTCCATAAAGCTTCTTTAAAACAATTAAAAATTAACTAATTTTCTAAAAAGCTCTCTTTTCATATGCATAGCATCCTCTGATATAAAACAGTTTTGTGGTTTAAAATTCTAAGATTACCTACCCAATTTAAAAGAGGTCCAATAGTTTTTCATAATTCCTGTGCAAAAGAGCAATTCCAGAATATATGTAAAGGGGAGGTCGACAATCTCGTAGGTAGACAATCTGTAATGGCTGCCCAAGCCAGATCTTTCTGCCTGTTACTCAATAAATAATTAGATACATTATAACAAATTGGTTTTGAGACATCACTAAAAAAAATTGCCACCAATAAAACTGTTTAATTTAAGCTAACATTTGTAATACTATTATTTTTTTTTTTTTTTTTTTTATTATTATTATTTCCACACTAAAATTTTGTCAATTATATTCTCTTATAATTTTTTCTAAAATAACATAATGTTTTGGGGGGCTAAAAGCATAAGGTTTATTTAAAGACAAGCCCATCCACCCATATTTACGAAGTAAAAAAACAATAGAATATTTTATTTTATTTTTTAAATACCTAGCTATACAATCATCAGTACCGAGAGGCATTTTGATATTCAAAGCAAGAAATGTAAATCTCAAACATTTTTAAATCAATAAAAAAAAAATCCTCAATTAGCATGTACTTTATGTAATGTTATCCTTTTAAATCTCTCCATTTTGGAACCCCATAAAAAATAAAATTCATTTTAGCCACAAAATAGGAGCAAATAAAACCATGGAAGTGTATAAAATTCTATGTAAAATAATTTGCTTTATAATTAAAATGTTTTCTTTGAATGTTTACTTTCTAAAGCCCCATAAATTAGTTTTTTTCTTTATCTTTTTTCAACATATTATCAGATGAATAATCAGAGTATTGCAGTATATAGTGATACCTTTTTTATTGGACAAACATATTCATAGGTTTCATGACGAGCTTTCGAGAGCGTTCCTCTCTTTGTCGAGTCAGAGTCAATACTGATTATAGATTCACTAATACAGCAAAAAATTCCAGGATTAACAAATAATGTTCTGATCAGCCAGCCATGCAAGTGTGTGGGGGTGCAGACCAGAGTAAGTAAATTGGGGTCGTAAATAGTTTCACATCTAAAGGAACCATAGAGCTGTAACCAAACTCAGGATGAAGGCAGAGATCAAAAAATTAAAAAATTGAAAAAATCAATAAACACACATATATATATTTACAATCATGAATGTTGGAGGTTATAAGAAATTTTGATAATGAGATAAGAATTCAATGTCTACATTAAGGCCTGACTTATTACTGTTAAAGAACATAATCATTTTAATTACAAATGTCTTTCTTTCCTTAGTGTTTTTAAAAAAAACCTTTGAGTATTTTAATTTTGAGATTTTTCATGGAGTGATTATTCTGGGTGAAATGGTGTCCAACTGGAGTACAGTAAGTCTCCTCATTGTGCTTATTGATGGAATGTCTATGTAGATTCACCCTCATATGTAATTTCTGGCTGGTTTCTCCAATGTAGCAGCCTCTCTCACATGCAGTACATTGTATCATGTAGACTACATTGGATGACATAGAAGAATATGATCCTCTGATGTTATAGGTCTTCTTGTTGTGCGTGGCTGTGTCCTCTTTGCAGATGTGTTGACACAATTTACACAGATTTTTATTGCAAAGTTTTGTGCCATTTTCTATGTTAAGCTCTTCATTAGCCAACCTACTGTTCACCAATGTTTGTTTGAGATTTGGTGGCTGCCTAAATGCAAGAATGGGGGGTTTGGGGAATATATGTTTTAATTCTGTGTCCTCTGTTAGCAATGGTTGTAGATCCTTAAATATTTTGCGGATTCCTTCTAGATCCGGATGGTATGTGGTTACCAGAGGTGTACGTGAGGTTATTTCTTTAGTTTTGTATTGCAGCAGGTGTTCCCGGGGTGTTTTAATGGCAGAGGTTACTTTCTGTGTTATTACATTAGGTTTGTAGCCCTTTCTCCTGAAGGAGTCACACAGGGTTTTTAAATGTTTATCACGGTCCTCATTGTTAGAACATATGCAGTGGTATCGGATGGCTTGACTATAGATAATCACTTTTTTAATATGTGAGGGATGAAAGCTAGAGCTATGGAGATAACTGCATCTGTCTGTAGGTTTCCTGTATACAGATGAGTTAAGTTTACCATTGGTGATGGATATGGTGGTTAAAGGCAGCGTGGAAGTCTCTCAGCTTTTTTCTCCCACGGTCCATATGATGAACCTGTCATCTGTATAATGATAGTATCTGTAAGGTTTGTGGATATATGTGGACAGGAATCTCTGTTCAAGGTCAGCCATAAATAAATTGGCATATTGTGGTGCCACACACTTGCACAGCTGGCTGATCAGAACATTATTTGTTAATCCTGGAATTTTTTGCTGTATTTGTGAATCTATAATCAGTATTGACTCTGACTCGACAAAGAGAGGAATCCTCTCGAAAGCTCGTCATGAAACCTATGAATATGTTTGTCCAATAAAAAAGGTATCACTATATACTGCAATACTCTGATTATTCATCTGGATTACTGGACATTCACGGCTACCTCACTCTTCAACATATTATCCCAATTTATGTCATCTATCATGTCTTTTGTGAAATAAATACCTACAATTTTTATTTTATCTCTTTGTATTGGGATAGTGATATCTAAAATACTTTTCCACTTTCCATACAACATGCATTCAGTTTTTTAAAAATTCAACTTCAAACCAGATGCTTCACAAAACCATTCAGCCACTCTCAGTGCTCTTTTTATGGAAACAGGATCCCTACACACAATTGTTGTATCATCCATATATGGGAACATTTTGGCTTGTTTACCACCCGTGCCTGGCACTGTAATTCCTAGTATTACTTTATCTTTTTTTCTTTCATTTAAAAAAGGATCTATACAACATATAAATAAAATTGGGGAGACGGGACAACTTCACACCAGCATTTATAATGATCCAATCAGTCATAAACTCATTAACACAACTCATACATCCATCATACACACTTTTAATTTGCTTCAACATTCTCTTTGGCACACTCATTCTTTTTAAAACCTGAAAAAAAAATCTATGTGATATCCTATCAAAGGCTTTTTCAAAGTTAAAATGAATTAATGCCAAATCTTGTCTTCTTTCTAAACTATAATAAATGTCTTTAATAGCACTAAAATTTTGGGCAATAGTTCTTCTAGGGATACCACATACCTGGGAAGGATCTATGATTTTGGATTTTTAAATGAGATGCTAATAATTTAGTAAACATTTTATAATCAGAATTTAAAAGAGTTGAATTGATTGTGTATAAATATTGATGTTTTGATATTTGGATTTTAATGTTTGTAAACTTTGTAATAAAAAAAAAAAAAAAAAGAATTTTAAAGAGTAATAGGTCTCCAATTTTTTATATTTTCTTTCCCCCCTTTTTTTATAAATTAAAACTACCACCCCCTGCTTCCATGAAGCTGGTAAAATATTGGTAGTGGAGACTTTCTCAATTAAATAAAAAAAATATTTTTCTAAAACATCCCAAAAAGTAATAAAAAATTCAATAGGTATCCCATAATTTCCTGGTATTTTCCCTTTAAAAAAAGGTTTAATTGTATTTAAAATCTCAGGGCTATTAAAATTGTTTTCAATTTTTTTTTTTATCGTCAGTGTTAACTAAAAAGTATTCCTCTTAAAATATGTCCGTTTTTTTAAAAGAAAGTAAGTCAGAATAAAAATAAAAAATACTTGTTTAATTTTTTAAATTTCTGTTTCTACTTCTATATTTTCAATGATGTCTTTCTTGTTTCTTACTTTTTTCAAAAATAATTGGAACAATTTTCATCCTCTAAAACTTTTACTCTTGAATTAAAAATGATTTGTTTGCATTTTTCTTTTAAATTTTTTTTATTTCTTCTTTTACTTGAGATAAACCCCCCTCAACCTCAAACCCCTGACTTCAGGCTTTGTATAGTGCCTGAAGGTGAAATTGTAATATTCTATACTCTTTTCTTTTTTCTCTTGCTTTTTTTGTCCAATTTGTATAAAATAATGTTTATTTTTGTTTAATCGTATCCGCCTATAAAATAAAATCGTCTTCATCTCTAAAATTATTCCATTGCACATATTGTTTTTTAAAATCCTCTCTAATTTTTTTCTTCTTCTAAAAATTATGTATTTAGCTTCCAATACGTGTTTTTTTAACTGATTTTTTTCTGCCATTTTGCATTCACATGTTAATAAATTATGGTCCGCAAAAATATTTTCACATCATTTACTATTTCAAATTTTAAAATCCATTGATAAAAACAAATAATCTATTTGAGATCTGGATAAAACATTGCTCCATGTAAAGCCTTCATTCATAACTTCTGACACTCTCCATCCATCCTGTAAGCTATCATCCTCTACCATTCCTTTTAAAATACTTGCAGATCTATCTGTTCTTTTTTCAGTACTTTCATTTCCTCTGCATTCACCAGGCCATACGCAGTTAAAATCTCTGCCTAATCCTCAGTTCGCTCTTTTTTTTCCTGTGGGGCATAAACATTTATACACTTAAAATTAAAATTATAAAATTTAACAAAAACAATTAAAAGACACCCAGGTATTACTTCCTCATAGTTTTCAATTTTGAAATGATTACTTTTAAATAAAATACCAAGTCCTATACATTTATTTTCATTACCTCCGGACCACACTTGTGGTCCTTTTTCCCAGTCTTTTTCTATATCACTGTATTCAAATCTTTTTTTCAATCCCACACAAAAATAATATATCATCTTTTCTTGTTTTTAAAAAATCATACAAAGCTGCCCTACGTACAGGGCTTTTTAGGCTCTGTACATTTAATGTGCTAACTTGGAACATTGGTAGATGTTAAAAAAGGTCTTACCTTTGGCACCAAAGTCCCCACCATCAGACTCAATTTCACTGGGCGCAAGACTATTTTCCATTTCCGTTCCGACTGTTAATTTCTCAGTATCTGAGGATAATAAATACCCAATCAGCCCTTTGGAAGAATTTTCAGACTTGAAGGCTGTAAGAACAGAATTTTAATTATTGGTATTATCAGGTGATAGTACGGGAAAAACAGTGGGGTCCACCTGTATTTCTGTAGTGAGATATGTTTCAAATCTCCATTTTGACTTTTTTTTTCTTTTTTTCTGGAAAGTTCTATTGCTGAACCTCTCCTCTTTTATGATTGAGGAGGGTTTCCAGATATGTCCATTCTTACCCCAGTTAATGGAACAATCGACTCCTGTCATTTTTTTTTTTCTTCCACAGTTGGGACAGGATATAGGTAAGGGACTGCAACTATCCACTACTTGTTCTTCATCACTTAGAGTGGACTTCTGTTTGTTACTCTTACAAGGCTCTTTTTTCTCTGTTTCAGGTTTATACTTTTTCTCCCATCTTCTGGAAGAAGATTTTTCAGGACAATCCTTATGCAGATGGTCAGACTTTCCACAGAGATCACATTTGTTTTCTGTGCATTTTTAGCTTTATGTTCGATCAAATTTCTCCCTGGATCAATATTCCTTTGATAGTTATCTAGGATAGCCTTGAATGCCCTCTTTATTCAAAAATATATCTAACCCCTTTTTGAAGTTGTCTATTGAATTCGCTGTTACCACTTCCTTTGGTAGAGAATTCCACAGTTTAATCACCCTAACTGTTAAGAAACCTTTTCTTTGTTTAAGGTGAAATCTTTTTTCCTCTAACCTAAATGGTGTCCTCTTGTCAGTTGAAAATCTCTTGCTACAAAAAGTTCACATGAGCCTTATATTGACCCTGGATGTATTGAAATAAGGTAATAATATCCCCTCATAGACGCCTTTTTTCTAGCGAAAATAAGTTTAGTTTGGTTAGTCTTTCTTTATAACTTAGCCCCTCCATTCCCCTTATTAGTTTTGTTGCCCTTCTCTGTACTTTTTCCAGCTCTAAAATATCCTTTTTATGAAGTGGTGCCCAAAATTGTACTCCATATTCCAAATGAGGGCGTACTAGGGATTTGTATAGTGGCAGAATTATATTTGCTTCCCTTGCTTCTATACCCATGCTAATATTTTACTTGCCTTTGCAGCTGCTGCTTGGCTTTGGGCGCTGTTACCTAGGTGGTTGTCCACTAGTACTCCCAAATCCCTTTCAATATCTGATACCCTTAAATTTGCTCCATTAAGATTATAGATTGCATGGCTATTTTTCCTTCCCAAATGCATAACCTTGCATTTATTTGTATTAAATCTCATCTGCCCTTGAGCCGCCCATTTCTCTAATTTATGCAAATCCTTTATAGGGAAAGTACATAATTATCTGATTTTATTACCTTGTACAACTTAGTGTCATCAGCAAAAATGGAGACACTACTTTTGAGTCCTACTTCTCATTAATACTTGTCATTAATAAATATGTTAAAAAGGAGAGGACCTAATACTGAACCTTGAGGAACCGCACTTATCACATTAGACCAATCAGAGTATGTTCCATTTACAACAACCCTTCCCTTCCTGTCTTTTAGCCAGCTCTCGATATATGAGCAGATATTTACTGCAATTCCTGTATCCCTTAGTTTGCTCACTAGTCTTCCATGTGGCACTGTTTCAAATGCCTTTGAAAAATCTAAGAAGACTACATCCACTGAGTTGCCCTGATCCAAGTTCCTACTAACCTCCTCATTAAAACTAATTAGATTGGTCTGACACGACCTATCCTTCATAAATCCGTGTTGACTGCTACATATGATCTTGTTCAAATAGACATATTCTTGTATTCTGTCCCTTATTAACCCTTCTAAAAGCTTCCCAACTACAGATGTGAGGCTCACTGGTCTATAATTCCCCGGATTTGCTCTAGATCCCTTCTTAAATATAGGTATCACCTCTGCTTTTCTCCAGTCATCCGGTAGAGACCCTGTATTGAGTGAGTCTTGACAGATATGTGATATGTGATATATATAGTTGTGAGCATGCGAGTTGTTGCTAACGCTTGCTTTCTCCAATCTCTTTTGGATTTCTTCCTGCGTTAACCAATTATTTAGTGATGGTAGTGTAGCCCCATTATGTTGCAGTGTCCCAACCACTGGTACCTCCCTTGTGTATACCAACGAAAAGGACCTATTTAGCTCATGTGCCTTTTCCTGGTCACTAATTATCAGATGGCCTGTGTCACATTGTAATGTTCCTATAGCTTCCTTCCTCGCCTTCTTCCCATTAATATATTTAAAAAATATTTTAGGGTTAGTATTACTTTCCATTGCAACTGACTTCTCATTTTCTATTTTAGCCAGTCTAATAGCCCTTTTGCAAGCCTTGTTGATTTCCTTATAGTCACATAAAGCTGCCTCTGTTCCCTCCTTCTTGTATAATTTGAATGCATGTTTCTTTTTCCTCATCATGATCGTTAAGTCATTGTTGAGCCACATGGAATATGATTTACTCCTATTCATTTTATTTCCACATTTTATTGAATGTTGTCCATTTATTTTCAATATTGTTCCCTGTAAGTTCCTTGTTCTAGTCTATATGTAGTATTGCTGCTCGTAGCCCATTAAAGTTAGCCCTTTTAAAATTTAGAGTTTTTGTTGGCCCCTTAAAACTCTGTTTTTTGTATTCAATCTCAAATGATACTGTGTTGTGATCACTGTTCCCCATGGGTTCCCCTATTTTAACATTTGATATTATATCAATATTACTTGTGATGACTAAATCCAAGATGGCCCCATTTCTAGTAGGTTCTTGTATTACCTGGGCCAGATAATGATCCCTGAGTGTACTCAAGAACCTGCTCCCCTTAGCTCAGCTGCTGGTCTCATTTATCCAGATTATTTCAGGGTAATTAAAGTTTCCCATTATTAGAACTTGCCCATGCTTAGCTGCATTTCCAATCTGTAACTTTAATTGTATTTCCTCACTTTCAGCTATATTTGGGGGTTTATAGCATACTCCCACCAATATGCGTTTAGAATTAGCTCCTCCACTATTTAGCTCAACCCACAAAGATTCAATGATGCAGTTAGTGCCAGCATAAATATTTTCTCTGACTATAGGCTTAAATTCAGGCTCAACATACAGACAGAACCCTCCTCCTCTTTTACCATTTCCCCCTTTCCTAAATAGGTTATAACCATCCAGATTAACAGTCCAGTCATGAGATTCATCCCACCATGTTTCAGTAATGCCTATTAAGACCCATTTTTCTTGTACTGCTAATATTTCTAGCTCGTCCATTTTCCCAGGCAAACATCTTGCGTTAGCAAGCATACACTTCATGTTGCTATGGCTCTGCCGTTGTTAAGTGCTTGTCACTGTATTTGAGGCCCCTATTAATACCTCCCTACTGTCTATTGTAACCCTCCCCCTTCTCCTCCCCCATGGGTAACTAATTCATCCCTTTCCCTCTCTACCCTATTTACCCCAATACTTCTATATAGTCCCTCCCCGCACCTACAAGTTTAAAAACTCCCCCAGCCATTCTAACATCCTATCCCCTAGCACAAAAGCCCCCTCATCATTAAGGTGCAATCCATCCCTGCTATAGAGATTGTACCCAAGTGAGAAGTCAGCCCAGTGCTCTAAAAACCCGAAACCCTCTGCACTGCACCACTTTTTTTTTTCTTTTTTTTTTCTTTTTTTTATGGTTAACCACTATTTGAGCGGGATATAAGAATATATCCACTCAATGAAGACCAACCTTTTATAAACCTAAATATTTTAAGTAGTAATTTGGATCCAATGACATATCCCATTTTCTTTCCAAATGGTGAGCCAGGATGGCAACCAAAATTACAAGTTATCCCAGTAGTAAAGTTCGTGTTAGAAACAATATTTCTGTGCTGGAATATAAAGTGGCACAAACTGCTTTTCGGGATCATTTTAATCCTATTTGATGTGGGGGGAAACTCACACAACAATGGATTATTGATTCCTATCTTCAAGTGGAAGCAAATAACCTAAATTTCTTAAAGTCTCAACAAAACAAGCTTTGAGTAGAACAATATTATTTATTGATGCATTACATTCCTATGCAAGAAAGGTACAATGATGCCATGGCTATTGTGAGTAAATTTGGCAAACTAGATTTATTCATTACTTTCACATATAATCCACAATGGCCAGAAATCAAAGAAAATGTCAAACTTGGACAAAATACTTCTGATCGACCAGATTTGGTGGCTAGAGTATTAAAAATAAAACTAAATTAATTAATTCATGAGATAACTAAAGCATCGTGTAAAAAAGAAAAATACAAAAAATGGCGCTTAGCACCTATAATAAAGAAAAAAACAAAAAACAAAAATCTAACTTAAAAGCAGGAGTAACAAAGGGATGATAGAGATAATATAGAAGGATGTGTCACCATAAAATAATGGTGGACATGTATATATAAGGATACAAGGTAAGTGACGCATAGCATTACTTATACATCCTAATATCCTATTAATAAAGTCCTCATACATCTGTTAGGACAATCATAGGACGGAATCTCTATCAATAGTGAAAAAAGTTGTAGTAATAGAATACATTTTTTCTACTTTTTATTCTATTACTACAATTTACATAAAGTGATTAAAGACACACTACCTGATTACATAAAAACACAAAAACATCAAAATAATGCCATATTAACCCTGTTATTTTGTATACATGTTGCTCATTACATCTACATTTGGGAACACAAATATGGGGCACATTACACTGCCACATGACGTATATCAAGTACACAGGGAGCATGTGAATATGTCCTGTTCAGTCTTTCGGTCGTGTCTGACTGTCTGTGACCCTCTGTCACTGCTTTCTTACAAGGTTTGTATGCTGGTGATACTGGAGTGGATTGTCAGCTCCTTCTCCAGTGGTTTGGGATTTGGCCACCCACTTTGATTTCACTCTCCCACCCACAATGGCCCTTAATGGTATAGTTCACAGCTTCATTGAAGTACACAATATCTCTTGTTTTGTCTTTCGGTCGTGTCTGACTGTCTGTGACCCTCTGTCACAGCTTTCTTACAAGGTTTGTATGCTGGTGATACTGGAGTGGATTGTCAGTTCCTTCTCCAGTGGTTTGGGATTTGGCCGTCCACTCTGCTTTCACTCTCCCACCCACAATGGCCCTTAATGGTATAGCTCACAGCTTCATTGAAGTACACAATATCTCTTGTTTGGTCTTTTGGTCGTGTCTGACTGTCTGTGACCCTCTGTCACTGCTTTCTTACAAGGTTTGTATGCTGGTGATACTGCAGTGGATTGTCAGTTCCTTCTCCAGTGGTTTGGGATTTGGCCGTCAACTCTGCTTTCACTCTCCCACCCACAATGGCCCTTAATGGTATAGCTCGTAGCTTCCAAGCCTCATCACTTATCAAACTACAAGGTGACCATCGGAACATACCCCGCAGTAACCCATCAGGAAGGGCAGAAATCACACATGGAGGGTTTGCAGAGGCACATTGAGCACCAGCCAACTCACCTCCATCAGGGGTAATCGCCACTACTCTTATCCAAGGAAGTCCCATGCCATTGCTGATGGCCATGTTCCAAGATGTCCATTCATTCCGATTTGGTGACCTCCCATTATGTTCTGCTATTCATCAATTTACATTAGTTTTGATTGCTAAGTGATGTTGGGGATGTGCGGGTGAAAGCAGAGTGGACGGACAAATCCCAAATCACTGGAGAAGGAACTGACAAGCCACTGCAGTATCACCTATCATTATCCTGTTAGGCCCTCATGGGAATGTTCCTACTCCACAGTATCGCTAATTGGACATGGCCTGTGCATTAACCCTTTATTATGCCTAGATTTTAGATCTATTAGATGTATTATATGATATCTAATGCTATTAGGACTATTATTCCCCTTAGTATGTATGAATCTATTGCAGGTTAACTAGTGCTCATTAGCTTACAGCAATAGTAATGTTACACTAATGTGATGCATGTGGATGTCCCATAACCCCAACTATTGAAAACACACCGACATGGTGAGAACAGTATAACACAGCTTTATTTTTGGACACAGACCACAATCAGCAGTGGTCAAGACTGTGCATTCACATAACGGTATAACAAAACTTTATTTTTGGACACAGACCACAATCAGCAGTGGTCAAGACTGTGCATTAATATCATGGGTGTGGTGTGGGTGAGTCCTGAGAGAGCAAGGGGCTAGATAAAACAAAGGGGATACCCACAGGGGTCAATCTAATAGTCTAGAATAAGCATGATGCATAGCACCTACCAGGGTCACATGCGGTCAGTACACCGCTGGAACCGGAATCTGATGAGAAAAAGGATCATCACAAATCACTCCATTTAACTGAAGAAACCATTAGAGTGCATGGCACTTAAAACTTGTCTGGATCGGCTCAATGGAACAAATGATTCAACCTCTGGACTGTGTAATCCAATCCAGTTTCACACATACAGTGTGGTGTGCAAAATTGCCCACCAAAATAAATGGTCAAAAAAAAATAAAGGCGGAGGAGGATAGAAAAAACTAATGACAATGCATGTACAGTAAAGTGCTAAATACTGTATCAATATACCAACTCACCTGATTCCCATCTGCAAGCATTACTAACTATTAGCTAGGTCTGTGGATAATGAATAATATGGGCAAATACCCATTAATATGGACAGTACACAAAGGTCAGCAGCCAGATTCACTGTTTCTTACATCAGACCCAAGGATCTGTTCTCAGACCGATATTGAGGTCAGGATCACATGCTTTATTAGTGCATATATTAATGCTGGCTTTCATTAACATGTCATTGTGAGACTTTGCAAGTCCACCGCCATAGCGGTATTAGTCTACATTTCAGCTAACAATAATCATGTCTGAGATAGCTGGCAATATGATAGCTTTAAGATTATGGGAGCTACATGTTAAGTAGGGAGCTGTCATTGAAGTAATGTCTACCTGAGAGACACTGGGAAAACCTTACGCCTCATATAATTCTTCCACAATGCATGCAGATACAGGAGATGCCTTCATGGACCTGAATTGTACCTAAAACAAAACAAAATGAAGAAAAAAAAAAGAAAACCTAAAACCTAAGGTGGACCTAAGGGGACTGCAGCATCCCTTCCCAACAGCATTCCCCAGTGACCATCAATTGGTGGCATGTTCAACCGAACCCTACGTGTCAACAGAGAAGAGGATCATGGACCGTGTGATTGGAGTTAGCCATCTGCATACAAAATATCACCATCACATAGGCCAAGATCCAAGACTCTGTAGCCAGGCTAGATTAGGTCAGCATTGTGACCAACAGATTGTCACTGAGGAGTGCTGTTGAGAAGGCACAATTATGTCCACAGACCCTAGGTCCTCCTCCGCCTGGGCACTGGACCTGCATCGTCCGCGGCCGGACGCCGTCTCCCTGTTGGTGGTGGGGGAGCGGGAGGAGGTAGTGGCACCACGGGTGGTGGTGGTGGCGGAGGCATGGTTGAAGGAGAGGAGGGGCCAGGCTGTTGTTGGCTGGTGACCTGCCCCATTCCCAGCAGCCTGACCCTGTGCTGCTCCATCATCCGATGATGCCGCCTCTCCTCCAAAAAGCGCCTGTCCAGGCTGCGCCTCATGTCGGCAGCCATCCTCCTCACGAGGGCCAACAACTCCGGCAGCGCAACCTTGGTTGTTGGTGGTGGGGGCAGGGGTCCTGCTGGCAGGGCCGGGTGGGAAGATGGCGGGGAGAGAGTGGGGAGGATCTGGGACCCGACTGGAGACAGGGTCTGTGATGTTGATTTCCCCGGTGGCTCAGTGTGTGGGGAAGGAGGAGCTGTGGAATAGTCCACCACTTGTGAGGGCCCCGGCGAGATGGCAAGTCTTTGGAGGAGGGGGACAGTCGGGCTCTGTACAGGGGGGCTGTCAACTACCACGAGCTCCCCCAGCAATGAGCCAGGGCCCTCCGATGTGCCTGTAGCCTACTCCCCCTGAGAGGTCTCCTGCTGGGCGGGGGCTGATGGCCCCGCTCCTGGCTCATCACTGGACCCAGACCTCCTACTGGATGCTGAAATAGAAAAAAGAGAGGTACATGTCATTAGTATGCTGATTAATACATTGATATGTTTTCACTCCTAACTATCTGACATCTAGGCCTGAACATGGATGATTGTCCTAATTGCAACTCAGATTAGCTATCATTTGCTAGATTTGATCTATTCTTTGGTTTCTTGTCTTGACCTCTCCTGGCTCCTAACGCTGTCTGTATTTCTTCTGCGGTCTGTAACTGCATAGGCTGCATTGTGCACACCAGTACATGGACTCTATTGCTTGATTTCTCTTGGGGTGGCCAGGAATGACAGTGATTTGTCAGCTTCATGGATTTAATGACACTTCCATCTATCTCTTGTTAATTCCATGGAGCTGACATGTCAGTGTCCTTGTTGGTCACCATGTACATGTGTAGTGTGTGTGATGTACATGTGGTGGCATGTTGGTGTATGTGATATTCACCTGAACTGGAGGCTGGGTCCTGCTGGGCCACCTGCTGGGCCACCAGGGATGAAGCTCCAGCTGCGGGCGATGGCCTCAGAAGGTCCCTTGCAATCCTCTCCCACTCCTTATAGGACACACAGTGTTCCTCTGCTTCTCTGGCCATCTTCCTCTTCACCGTGGCCCTGATATCCACATATCGGTGCTTTAAGGACCTCAAGCCCATAGGCACTGTGGATACCTCCTTCATCAATTCCACTACCTCCTTCCAAGCCTGAGCCTTAGGCCCAGGCTTTGCTTCCCTTGCAACAAGGATAACAGGCCGGTCACGGATCGCAACCCAGGAGGACCATATTCGTATAATTACGGGCCCTGCGCCTGCCTTGCCAATAGCCACTTGCTCTCTCAACTGTGCTCGGGGACCCTGGCCTCCCTGAACTTTTCCTGAGGCCTGTCCCTTCCCCAAACTACCCTGCCCCTGGGATCAGGGCCCATCCCCTCTGTCCCTCCTCTAGTAGTGCCTATGTCTCTCTCCTCCTCCTCCTCCCCCCTTCTGGGGACCGCTCTTCCTCCCCCTCTGGGGACCGCTTCCCCTCCCCCTCCGGGGACCACTCCTCCTGCCCCTCCGGGGACCACTCCTCCTCCTCTGGGGACCGCTCCTCCACCCCCTCCGGGGACCACTCCTCCACCCCCTCCGGGGACCACTCCTCCACCACTCCTCCACCCTCCACTCTACTCACTCTCCTCACTCTCCGCTCCTCTCCTCCTCTCTCTACCTATCTCATCCCTCCATGCTCAAATTATAAATAAATAAGGATAACTCAAAATAAGTATAACTGTTATATAGGTGATGAGAAAAAAAAGTGAATGTTCTATGTGTTTTCAATAACTGTTGGGGGATGCGGTGCAAAGGTTGGGCAGGGGGGGTTATGTGGTTTGTGTCCTAACGCTATGTATGTCTCTATGTGTCATTAATCTATGTGTCAGGCAAATATGTGTAATGTGTAAATATGTGTAACTCTTACGTGTAAATATGCTAGTAATAAAATACAAAACAATCAAAAATAGTGCGCCTACAAATCAAAAGAACGATAAAGAAATAAAAGTATTACTGGAATGTCTGTTGGAAAGAAAATATGTGTGTGCTATGTGTATTTAATAAGTGTTGGGGGATAGGGTGTGTTGGGGGATGGGGTGTGTTGGGGGATAGGGCGTGGTGGGGGGATGGGTGTGTGGGGTGTGTGTCCTAACTATATATATATATATATGTCTTTATGTGTGATATTTAATCTATGTGTCTTGCAAATATGTGAAATCTGTAAATATGTGTATTTCTTAAATGTAAGGACTGAAATAGACAATAAAAAAGACAAAAAACTAATCTCCCTCTCTTCAAAACACTACTCTCAATGAACACTCTCTCCCACCTGCTCCTGGAACTGTGTGCTATCTCCAATGGCTCTCACAACACAGTCAACGCATGGCTTTGTGTCAATCACATTTATAAGCTCCTACTGTCAATCAAATTCTTAGCTCGCACGTGATTGGCTGAGAGGCGTGTCTCGCTAGGACGTCCCCTTATCAGCTTGCGAGTGCACCAACAGACTCAGCCAATTACATACGCACTTATAGTGTCAGGCCTCCAAGTTCGTATGTAATCGCCATTGCTGCGTTGGGCCGCCAAAAGCCTCTCAGCCAATTACATACGCACTTGGCGGCCCGTGTTGGGACTCAGCCAATTACATACGCACTGGGCGGCCTGTGTTGGGGCTCTCAGCCAATTACATACGCACTTGGCGGCCCGTGTTGGGACAGCCAAGTACATGCGGCCAAGTGCGTATGTAATTGGCTGAGATCCACAGGTGACCAATGGCAAAGCTGAAATTAACATGCCTAATACCAGGTAAAGTAATCAACAAGCTATATAACCCCATCCCCAACAAGTCATCAGCATGTCTGAAACAGCATGGATGATCATGTGAGAGGGATGCTGGACAGTCTGAGTGGGCGGATGAGGTTGAGATGCTTTTGTGCATACCACATAGCACAGTATGAAGACCCGGAAGCAAGGTGTGTGATTGAGGGAGTGATGGGGAGTGGCAGAGAGGAGTGTCTGGGAGTGAATGAGGGTGTGAGTAGTGATGTGATCCATGCTGGGGCATAACCAAGCCAGGCAAGGGAATTACCAAAGGTCATGCCTAGTATCGTGGGGGTGGATCAGGGAGGAGAGAGAGCTCCAGTAGCACAGGGACAGAGGGATATACTGCCACATGCAGACAGGGAGGCTGACAATGATGTCAGTGATCAGCTGCTGGGGGGAGTACAGGATGTGGTGGCTCAGGCAGAAGGGGGGGGAGCCTGTCCAGGAGTTTGTCCAGGAGCCTGTCCAGGAGCCTGTGAGGAGGCGAAGGGCACCCAATGTGTACAGGGAGAGACTCATATTAGAGGGGTTAACTGAGGGGGTGGTGTATCAGCGTTTTCAGCTGACCTGTGCCAGTCTTGTCGAGCTCTATGAGGTTCTGGGAGCGGACCTTGAGCCTCGCTCACGGGCCAATAGAGCCATCCCAGGAATGACACGGATGTTAGTTGCAATACACCTCCTTGCCTCTGGTAGCTTTCAGAACACCCTCAGCATAGCCGAAGGAATGTCTCAGCCAAGCCTCTCCAATTGTCTGAGTGCATTCCTCCGTGCTATTGGTCGGAAAGCTGCCAGATACATCAGTTACCCTAACACTGCTGAAGAGATCTCGAAGGTGAAGTTCGATTTCTTCCAATTAGGAGGTGTCCCCAATGTGCTCGGTGCTATTGATTGTACACATGTGGCACTGATACCTCCTAGAGAGCAAGAAGCGCTGTACCGAAATCGTAAGCATTATCATTCAATCAATGTACAGGTTGTTTGCGATGCGAACATGCGTATACAAGGTGTGTATGCAGGCTTCCCGGGAAGTGCTCACGACGCCTATATCCTGCGTGTATCCGGCATATGTGACATATTTGAGTCTGGATGGCTACTGGGTGAGTACACATTAGTAATGGCAGTCAACCATATCTTACTATGACTGGATACAATAACACATACGGTACATCATGTTTCCCTCTATTGCTCTGATGTTCACATGTGCATTACGGAGTAATACTACCAAAGCCAGAACATAATAGCTCAATGCTGGCCCTAACCCTGTGTTAGCTTGGCCAAACAGTATGCAGTTCACAACAACATATGACAAAAACCACAATTGATTAATCATTAGGTATATGTTCTGATGCATTCCCTTGTATCCTGTGACATGGACATCTCTAGCATACATAATGTGTTGTGTGTTATTGTAAGGGCTATGTAGGTGAGATGGATTAGGTGTAGGTGAGATCTGATAGAGAATTAATAGTGTTTGGAAAAATATTTCTTGTATGAATATATCCCTGAATAAACATGAATTCGCTTATCTTGAAGTTATCAAAATCTCCAAGGTCTTTCGGCATTTGCGTTTAATCGTCTACGCCCCTGGGAATTTCCACCTGAATTAGCATCACATTTACATTCACGCTTCACCTCAGACTTCTGGCATGTGCTCGGTACAAGAACTGCAACAGTGACTTCCAGTGCTCTCTACCAGAAGGGTCGCACTATGTACCCTGTTGTATTTCCCTTGTATCTCCGCCTCATGTAAGCATCCTGTGGGTGTGACCATCTGGATTTGACATTTGTGGAAATCACATTGTAATTGAACTGAAGCTTCATATAGAATACATGTGTTAATACACTACTAATTACCCTCTATCAGATGCATCCATGATCCATCTCCCTTAAATATATCTTTAACTGTGTATTAGCCACAGGGATGTGTTGATATGTCATGATGACGATATTTGGGCATATGCTTTGTCAAACATCACAACATCCTATTTATATCAACATGTCACACTTTGTTTCCATCAGGTGATGCAGGATATGGGTGTTTGCCATGGTTGTTGACCCCTGTGAGCAATCCCCAGACTCGGGCAGAGGTGCGGTATAATGCTGCGCATAAAACCTGCCAGAATGTAATTGAGCGCACCTTTGGTGTACTAAAGATGCACTTCAGATGTTTACATTCCACTGGGGGTGCTCTACAATACAAGCCCCAGAAAGTTTGTCGCATCATCGATGCCTGCTGCTGTCTGCACAATATAGCAGTACTGGCCAATTGTCTGGGGGACATTGATGCGGCTCCACTACATGGGGAGGAAATGCCTTTACCTCCCCCTGAAGTGGATAATCTGCAGGGGTCACAACAACGGACCCGCCTAATTCGTGAGTACTTCACATGTAAGTACATACCCAGTATGCATGGAATACAGTCTAATATATCTGGATTATGCCTAACTCCCAAATCCACCTTGATCCATCGCCCTTGTCATACAGAATTCCAACCAGTCCACAGTAGAGGAGAGTTCCCTGATATGATGTTTGTACACTGGAACAAGCCACATGATCAGTTACAGGTAAGTAAGCACACATTCCCATACACATATTAAGTATTGGCCGTTGTAAACATCAATGGCATAGATAATTTGAGTGGTTTATATATCCCACTATGTCAATGTATATATGCCCCACGTTACATTGTTACATAGTAATTTAGATTGAAAAAAGACTTTAGTCCATCAAGTTCAACCTCTATAGATCTCTGATCTGCAATACACAGATTTATTGTTAATTGATCCAGAGGAAGGCAAACAGATCAATACTCCCTCTCTATTTATACAGGATAGCCCCTAATGCCTGTTTGTTTTTTAATGTAAAAATATACCCAATCCCTTTTTAAAGTTACCTACAAACACTACGGACCAGTATTGTTCACATTGTATGATCCTGCCAAACCACATGAAATGGGATCAATATGTCGTAGATAAATACCATACACACATACTGTGAGGAATTGACTCTGCTGGGTTTTGAACCCTGGTCCCCATAACCTCTTCCCTACCACTGCACCAGCCTGCCTTTGTGAATTTCCTTGAGATCTGATAAACATTGACTCTGCTAGCAATAGTATCAGTGACTAGTCTCTTCAGCTGTGTCTGGTCAGGTGTCTGGTCCTTGGCCTATATAACCCACTTCCTGTCAATGTACCTTGCCAGATTATTGTGGTTCCTGTTCCCTTCAATAAAGCTTGTTTCTGTTTCACCTACAACTTGCTGAATTGGATTATTGCTGACCTAGGCTGCTGGTCTCCAAAACTGTGTGATTCCTATATCATTACAGAATAATCTGGCCGTTTCATGGAGACCGCCGGGACAGATTCTGCATTGGCCCAGCAGGTTGCTTTATTTGCAAGAACTGTGCAGACCCAGGCACAGACCATTCAAGTGCTGCAGGACCAGGCAGCTGAACTGCAAAGTAAAGTTCAGTCAATGCACAGTGAGTATACCATCTACAATGCACATGATGTTGCGGCTGCTACTGTTAAACCTGCACAAGACGCCCGCTTGCCCCTACCAGAAAAGTTTGGAGGAGATTGCAAAAGATTTAGGGGGTTCCTAAATCAATGCCGTTTGCACTTCAGGATGTTACCTCACCGATTTCCATCTGAAAGAGAGAAGGTGGGATTTATTTTTTTCCCTATTCAAAGATGAAGCCCTGGCTTGGGGCTCCCCTCTTCTGGAACAGGACAGTCCGGTCATGGGTAATCTAAATGGCTTTCTTGAGGCCATGTGCCTAGTTTTTGATGACCCCAATCGATGTGCAACAGCAGAAGCCACTCTCCTTCATTTGCATCAAGGGAGGCGCTCTGTGGCATAATATGCAGCTGAATTCAGACAGTGGGTTGTTGATACTACCTGGAACCAATCAGCCCAGAGGCTCCACTTCTGAAAAGGTCTCTCAGAAGCTATAAAAGATGAGTTAGCTCGTGTTGATCTTCCTGCTGACTTTGATGCATTTGTGCGTTTGGCTATCCGTATTGATTGGAGACTGTCTGAAAGAAGATTGGAAAGACAGGGCTATTTTAGACCAAGTGCTACTCCTATTTCCTATTCAAGAATTTTTACTCCGACCTCACAAACACCTACAGTTTCTGAGCCAGAGGCTATGCAGGTAAATCTAATAAGAGGGCCATTATCCAATGAAGAAAAATAGTGGCAACGCACTCACAATTTATGCCTGTATTGTGGTAGTGCAGGGCACTATGCCATCAATTGCCCTAGCAAATCCAAAAGAACAATAGCTATGGCGGCTGAGGGTGCACAGATTCAACACCAATCCCAGATTTCAGATCAACTGGATTCTGTCACACAACCCTTGTTTTCTCTGGCTCATGGTGAAGAGGGTATGTTGACTCAACATCCTCATTTTGTGTTGCCTATCACGTTGCAATGTGGTGATCGTAAAATTTCAACTAGAGCGATGATAGATTCTGGAGCAGGCGGAAACTTTATGGACATTAAATTTGCAGCAGGAAATAGAATTCAGTCTATCCCTAATACTTCAACTGTGCTAATGGAGACAGTAGACGGTTCTCCACTTACGTCAGGCCCGGTTACACATGAAACTGTGCCCTTAAAGTTGACTCTGGAAGTGAATCACCATGAGGCTATATCTTTCAACCTAATTTCCTCAACACAGTTTCCAGTGATTTTGGGGGTACCTTGGCTTGCTCTGCATAACCCACAGATTGATTGGAAGATCAGAACTTTGTCCTTTCCTTCAGAACACTGCTTAATGAATTGTCAACCCTCTAAGGTAACACCTGTTGCCACAACAATTAATGAAATGGTTGCTACAAACTTTACTAAGCTTCCTCTACAATATCGGGATTTTGCAGATGTCTATGATAAGAAGAATGCTGATCAGCTTCCACCCCACATGCCTTATGATTGCCCAATAGAGCTGTTGCCTAGGGCTGCTATTCCATTTGGCCGTAGATTCCCTTTCTGAAACTGAATTGAAAGCTCTTCGTGAATACATACAAGAAAATATTGCCAAAGGCTTTATTCGACCATCTACTTCTCCAGCAGGAACTCCTATATTCTTTGTAGAAAAGAAAGATAGCAGCCTACGGCCATGCTTTGACTACAGGGACATTAATAACATCACTGTTAAAAAACGCTACCCCTTGCCTCTCATTCGTGAACTTTTGGAGAGACTTCACTCAGCTAAAATATTTACGAAGCTTGATCTTCGGGGGGCATATAATCTGGTTCACATAAGACCAAATGATGAATGGAAAACAGCTTTCAGAACCAGGTACGGGCATTACGAATATCTAGTAATGCCATTTGGGCTGTGTAATGCCCCTGCAACTTTCCAGCATCTTATCAATGATGTACTACAAGATCTCCTGGATCAGTTTGTTGTGGCATATTTGGATGATATCCTAATATTTTCTGATAATCTTGAAAACCACAGAAAACAGGTCCGTATAGTTCTGGAGCGCCTTCGTACCCACCGCCTATACATTAAACTGGAAAAATATGAGTTTGAACAAACAGAAATTCTATTCCTGGGGTATGTAATAACTCCCAAAGGTTTAAGTATGGACACAAGTAAAATTAAAGCTGTGCTGGACTGGCCCATCCCCAAGAATAAAAAAGATATTCAGAGATTTGTGGGGTTTACCAATTTTTAAAGGCGTTTCATTAAGAATTTCTCTGCCGTTATTACACCGATCACTGAACTCACACGTAAGGGGACTCCTTTTCAGTGGTCCGATAAGGCTGATACCGCATTTTCCCGATTAAAGACTCTGTTTACATCTGCCCCCGTCCTGGTACATCCTCAGCCGGAATTACCATTTATTGTGGAAGTTGATGCTTCTGATTCAGCTGTTGGTGCTATACTGTCTCAAAGGACTGGACCTAAGATGCTGTTACATCCGTGTGCCTTCTATTCCCGCCAGATGGTGCCAGCAGAAAGAAACTATGACATAGGGAATAAATAACTATTGGCTATCAAAGCTGCCTTCACCGAATGGAGACATCTCTTGGAGGGAGCTACCCATCCAATTACTGTCCTCACAGATCACAAAAATCTGGAATCTATTCGATCAGCTAAGAGACCGTCAGCCAGACAAGCACGCTGGTCCCTTTTATTCTCGAGGTTTAATTTTTTGGTTACATACTGTCCTGGCTCCAAGAATGGTAAGGCGGATGCCTTGTCTAGAATAGCTGTCCCCCTCCATACTACCGTAACCAAGACCACCATCTTGCCGGAGGATATATTTATAGAAGTCACATTTCCTTCTGATCTGATGTCTCGCATTAAAAAGGGCTACGCTGAAGACCCAGTTCTTCGTGATCCTACTCGTGATCTCCATATGACGATGCTTAATGGGTTTTGGATTTTTCAACAACGTCTGTTTGCTCCGGAGTCAGTGCGACTGTACCTTTTATATCTCTACCATGACTCAAAACCAGGACGTCATCCAGGAATCTGAAAGACACAAGAGCTACTCGCCCGATCCTTTTGGTGGCCCAAGTATTATGAGGATGTTAAGAAGTATGTGTCCTCTTGTGATGTATGTGCCAGACATAAGACTCCTCGCTCATCCCCTGTTGGCTTGCTTCAGCCTCTTCCGATTCCTCATCGTCCCTGGGGATCTATATCCGTGGACTTTATTGTGGAACTACCTCCCTCTAAGGAAAACACTACCATTCTTGTTGTTGAGGACAGGTTAACTAAGATGGGTCATTTCATACCAGCTCGTGGTCTCCCTTCAGCTAAACAGACGGCTGACCTGGTTATTCAGGAAATATTTCGCTTGCATGGAGTGCCTGATGAAGTAGTTTCTGACAGGGGAGTGCAGTTTACATCTCGTTTTTGGAATCTAGGTATTAATGTAAATCTGTCGTCAGCTTTTCATCCACAAAGTAATGGACAGACTGAGCGAACCAACCAGACTTTGGAGTAATATTTGCGGTGTTATATTAGTTACCTGCAGGATGACTGGCTGGATTTTCTACCCACGGCGGAATTTGCCTATAACAATGCCCAACACTGCTCCACTTCTTTGAGCCAATTTTTACCAACTATGGTTACCATCCTACCACTGCGCCAGCCTGCCTTTGTGAATTTCCTTGAGATCTGATAAACCTTGACTCTGCTAGGAATAGTATCAGTGACTAGTCTCTTCAGCTGTGTCTGGTCAGGTGTCTGGTCCTTGGCCTATATAAGGCACTTCCTGTCTATGTACCTTGCCAGATTATTGTGGTTCCTGTTCCCTTCAATAAAGCTTGTTCCTGTTTCACCTATAACTTGCTGAATTGGATTATTGCTGACTTAGGCTGCTGGTCTCCAAAACCGTGTGATTCCTGTATCATTACACATACTTTGGAGATCAAGAACCAGTCACGATAACACAAAACAGAGTCTTCTGGTTATTTCCTCATGATTAGAGTTTATTCAGTAGGATCAAATATGGATCACCAGCCAAACCCAACATGGTGGCTGCTGCTGACTGGCTGGAGAACTGACTACTACTGAAATATATCCAGACACAGCCTTTTAGACTTGTTTACATGAGACCATGCAGAAATCCATATTTTTTCACTCTGTAGCAACATGGCATAACTCACATCTTATTAATAAGAGATATCCAATTCGAATAGTACACATACTTTGTCTAATTTGTGACTGTAATCCTCACATCATATTAACCTTACAGAGCTGCTGTCGTGTGTCAACTCTTCTTTCAACAACCTAGACATGGAAAAACATGAACAGCAACAGAACTGCTACATCAATGTGAACTACATAGTGAGTATTTGTGTAATAATATGGCCACGTACGCTGAAGGACACAAATAACACATCAATCACTTTATTAATAACGGCTTATCTCTTTCCAGAATACATCAGATAGGTAAGCGGTGATAACTACTAACGATCCACAGCGCACGTGTCCTGGTGGAACAAATCACCTCGTGGATGAGCTTGGGACTGCGTCCAAGGTAAATCACCCCATTTGGCTCTACAAAGATGCATTAATGTGTAATCTATGTGATATTCCTACATCATTAGCCAGGTGAGTAGCTTGTTTCATATGTAGGGAAAGAACAGTGAAGACGTATGTATGAAATGAGCAACATATATTGGTATGTGATGAAGTAAGCGCTCCGGGAGCATGTGCAATGTAAATATTGACATGTTCCTTGTATGTTTCAGATCGCAAAGATGAGTCCCTTTCCACGGTCAGAACAAGGAATGATGAGCATTCCCACGTTCCAGGACTATGCTATTGTCACATTGCATCATGTATGTTCATATGTCAGTTATCATGCGTTGCATCAGGTGTGATATCACATCCTCTACATAGATTGATATGTACCTATTGCTTTAGATATGCCATTCTCTCCTCTACTTGGACTATTGTGAAGCCTGTATCATACTTCCTTCCAGATCTCTTCCTCAGTGCTGATGTGATCCTCCCTGTACATATTGGGAAGAGTAACTCTAGCCTTGGAACATAACTGTTAATGAGGTTCAGTTTACCTTCAGTTATGCATATGCAACATCACATATTAGAGATGCTCATTCACAGAACAGAATACACCTCAAACTGGCCAGTTTGTTGTGAGTTCTGCTAACACATGAAATTAGTTGGAACACACTGATATGGTCCTGGTCAGGTTCCCATCAGGTTCCCTTGCCTCATGTTGGATGATGCACTGTATATCCCCCCTCAATTGATCATCTATACCAATGTCATCCCCCCTGCCTGCATTCTGTCCCTATTTCTGTGTGTTACTGGAACTCATACCCACCTCCACCATGATACTGAGCAGGCCTGTGGTAATTTGTCACTCTGTGGCTTTGTGAACAATTAAACCTGTTTTTTCACTCAATGTTTGTGTAATCCTGGATATTTACCATTTAACAAGTACATTACCCTGAAAGTCAGAAGTGCTCATCACCATCAGTTAGGGGTGTAACTATTCTGTTCAATCTGCGTTTACATTACTACATAATCATGAATGTAGATTCATAAAATTCAAGTTGATCCCTTCAAGTCATTATATACAACCCTGCATGTCTATAGACATGATTTCGGAATTCACGCCCCTCGGGCTGGCACCTACATCTATCTTGGCAAGGTACAGATTAATGTAGCATATGTATCTCTGTAAACACACACAGATATATGTATTGAACAATGACACTTCATTCTATCTGTATTATGTCAACTAGAAAGCATGATATGGTACAAACACACAGAAACAGTGATAACAGTATAACATAATCATACTTTATTTCATACACAGAGCGCAAATAGAAATGGACAAGACTGTGCATTAATATCATGTGTGTGGTGTGAATAGATCCCAGTATGGCAAGGGGCTGTGGCAAATCTGAGGACATCTGAAGAGGAAACAGACAACATCATGAGGGTAATGCATAGCATATACTAGGGTCACATGTGGTCAGGACCCCACAGTAACCAACAACATATAACACAACATTTAATCAACATAACCATTAATGCGCATACAACAACTATATGGTTGCCAGAATAAACAGACACTATAAAACATGGATCATATGATACTAAGGGATTCCACACACAGTGTGTTTGCATACATTACTGATGATTGGTCAATAGATGATGTGAATCTGGAAAACAGAGAGAGGAGGTGTTAGAACAATCATAAGCTGTTATTATAGTACATTGTTTTTGCTCTTGACACAACTATAAACCAACTAACATGAACATCATCTCCGAGCAGTAATAACCATATTGATTCTATCCTGTTCAGTCAGCCTTCCAGGAATATGCTGAGGATGTGGAATACGACAAGGCATGCTTCACTGTGAACACAATCCTTCAGCAAAATGTACTATCACTATCTACATGGAATAGTTGTGCCATGCTGATATCACATCTCACTTCTATATGGGTGGTACCAAGCCAGATAGATTACACTGTTCCCATTACCCCTAAACACATGCACATTGATCATCATGTCAAACCAAGGAAATAGGCAGTTTGGTTTGGATGACATGAAATAAATGAATCCAATTTCATAATGTTAACGGGATGGAATGCTACAAAAACTTATGTGGAATTGCTGGTTTGGATTAGCAGATAGTAATGGGACTGTGCAACTCTACAGCCGGGACACTGATCATTATAATGGAAAATCACTCAGTCATGTTCCTTAGTGAAAAGATATGTAGTCATATATTGCATTTCCGAGCCATTTGCAGTGGTGAATAACACTGATAGAATGCCCGTTGGGAACTGGGTTGAGTGTTTACTCACATGATGGTATTGTACTGCTCGAAGATGAAGAAAATGTCTTCATAGTTGTGAGATTTGGCTATTAACACCTCTAAAGACAAAAACAACGTATCAATCATAACAATATTATGATTAAATACAGCATTTAATCTCAAGGTCAATCCACATTGAACATCAATTGTTGAAATGTTAAACATAACCATACATGTACACACTCTGTAGCCAGACAATAGTATGTCAACATCTATAACAATCAGTATTCTGTGAGGAGTGATCAGAAGGCCTTCTTGGATAGTCCTAACGACTCCTACTCCGAGTTACCGGGCCCCCACCGTCAATGCCCGCGGACCGTCTCCCTCTTCCACGATGTGGTGTGGGAGCAGGGGGTGCCACTACAGTAGGTGGCTGGGGATCATGGGTCGGTGATGTCTGAGATGAGAAGGCAGACATCTCAGGTTGTGGTTGTACAACCGAAGGCTGGAGAGGTATGGGCTGGCGTCAGAGTTGACGCATTAACACGGGTCTCTCTCAACTGGCACGTTCCTCATATCTCTCCATTCTTCGGTTGTGCCTCCTCATCTCAGCATATATAGCTTGGGTGCTAGCCTGTATTACCCTGTTGCCAGCCAGGATGGCACTGCTTATGCTCAACTGCCTCTCACTTATTTGGAGCATGCGCTCTGCTCTCTGCTGTTGGGCCCGGTCCTCTTGGCGAAAGTGCGCCATTAGGTCGCACAATTGTGCGTATACCGGTGGCAGAGGGTCTGGAGGTGTTTGTCTTGCAGATGGAGATGGCGACTCTGCGGCTGTGGCTGGCGACTCCACGGCCGGCGACTCCGCGGCCGGAGCGCTTTGTCCTGCCGCCGCGGGCGGAGCGCTTCCTCCTGCCACAGGGTGGAGCACCTGTCCAGGCTGAGGGTGGAGCCCAGGCTGAGGGTGGAGCCCAGGATGAGGGTGGAGCCCAGGGTGAGGGTGGAGCCGCTGAGGGTGGAGCCGCTGAGGGTGGAGCCGCTGAGGGAGGAACAGCATAGGGTGGCTGGTGCAGGCCCTGAGGTGGCCACGATGAATGGCCATGTGTTTCATGGTAGGGGGGAGCATAGGATGATGGCTGGCTAGATGTTGAGGGCCCGGGCATCACTTCCCTCTCCTCATGAGCCAGTGATGTGGATGGTACCGGGCCCTCTTGAATGTCCTGGCCCTCTTCAGGCACTCCTGCCTCCTCCTCTTCTGAACTTGTGGGTACTGCAATGGAATAAACATATATTTCAGTTGGTTGCCATACACAATTGACAGCTATGCATTTACATATCATTGACATCATGGTCACCTGTGAGTGACTGTAGTGCTTGTGTTACACAGATGAGCCACGGGCTGCATTATGAGCATTGTGGATCATGGCTCATATGAATGTGTACTGCATGTGCATCAGACACATGCTCTGCTGGATCTGCTGTGCAGTGTGTGAGACTGACCAATCTGACAAGTTTTCAGCAATGGTTGTTAATATGCAGCTGAGACATGGGCCAGGTTAGGAAAGTATATGACACACATGCAAGTGCTACAGAGTCTGTATCCACATATGCCGCACAGACAGATTTTTACTCTATCGCAGTGGAGGCCAAAGTCAGGCCTGCATTTGTGGATAGCCATGCTGCACCCAGCTGAGAATATAATTCTCCAAGTTATTAAGTCTAATTGACTCATCTGTGCACATAAAGGATATTCACATATCCAGGCCTGTGCGCAGCCCAGCAAGTTTGACTTTGGACACCCCTGCTCTATTGCAATCAATCTGGTTATAATTAGAAATTGACATATCAGGGATACAAATTATGAACATGATAGGTTTGCTACCAGGACTGAAATGGTTATTGTCGCCCCATATATCTTTAGTCAACTATAGGGCTTACAGTGCTATTATATGTGAATTATCCCTGTGTGTGGGCAGGGGTGTAGGAGGCCATATGATGTTTGAGCAATTGTGGGCAGGTTCGGTCCTGGAGGGCCACACAGGTGAGCCAATCGCCTTTTCAGTCATCCTGATTGACTCACCTGTGCCCAGAAAGGATATCTTGAAAGGCATGCATGTATGTGGCCCTCCTTACCCACCCCTGTTCTAGAAGGATACAGCTCATTATAGACAACAGCCAAAACACAAGCCTATTTATACATACATACATACATACAAACAGCATGATATCTTGAAAGGCGGGCATGTATGTGGCCCTCCTTACCCACCCCGGTTCTAGAGGGATACGGCTCATTATATACAACAGCCAGAATACAAGCCTATTTATACATACATACATACATACAGCATGTTATCTGCAGGCTTTTGGACAACCCATCTCCCCACAGTCTCATACAACCATGTGTGTGATATGATACTCACGTTGCAGGGTGTTAGGGCTATCTGTGTCCATCTGGCCTGGTATGCCCACCACAGATTCAGAAGGGATAAAGCGCATCACGGTCCTCTCCCATTCCTTATATGCAACAAGGAACTATGTGCTGCTGCTGCCTCCTTGGCCATCTTCCTTTTGACAAACATCTTTAGCTCATCAAACTTATGACGCACTGACCTCCGGTCCCTATGGGTGACCCCTACTGCTGTCACAGCTCTGCCAATTTGAGACCAGGCCTGCTGCCTCTGGCTGGCATTGATGTCTCTCCCACCACATATGATCCCCTGGCGGGCACAGATTTCCCTGAGGAGAACCTGTATCTCCTCTGGGCTATAATTGGGGGCCCTGGGCCTTGCCACAACCCGTTGCCCTACGGACGGTGCCTACTCTTCCTCTTCTCTCCCTGGGGCCGCTCCCTCATGCCCACTACCTCCCACCAAGGGATCAGGCCCCTGACCCTCTGCCCCTTCAGCTGGTATTCCTACCCCTGGGGGCACTTCCCTCCCCCCTGCTTTCCTCCTTGCTCTCCTCCTCCTCTCCCTCCTCCTCCTCCTCCTCTCCCTCCTCCTCCTCCTCCTCCTCTCCCTCCTCCTCCTCCTCCTCTCCTCCTCATCCTCCTCTCCTCACTCTACCCCTCAGATGTTCTCCTCACTCTCCTCCGCGCCTCTCTTGCCTTACCTCCTCCCCTCCTCTACCCTCCTATGAAAATAAAGTAACGATAAATAAATATAATATGTGTGTAGGTTTAGGAGGTAAAAAAAGATGTGAGTATTATGTGTAGTTCAGTAATTGTATGGGGGGGGGGGGTGTAGGTGTGCAGTGGCCTACCACTAGGTGTAGCTATGTGTACGTATTAATCTATGTGTGTGAATTATGTGATATCAGTAATTATGTGTGTTGTAAACAAAGGGTTAAATTATCTGATAGGTCAAAAGATCAAAACGTACAATTCTTCTTCTCTCTCGCTCACTCTCCTTTCTCACAAAAAATCCACCAATGCCTAGACCTGTGTGTCTACTTGCAAAAGCTCCAGCACAGTCATTTATTTTCTGTTTTGGCTTCCTTTTAAGTGGTTAAGTGTTAAGTGTTACGTATCACGTATTTTGGGCTCTTTTCCTACGCAAACCTTCATTGATTAATTGATACGCGCGGCCACGGATATCAAAGTTGTCCGAGATAGCGTCCCTCATTCGCAAATCCTAACGTGTACGAAATCGCATCCATCGCTCGTATCTCGCAGCACTTGGAATTTAATAGCGTTGTAAAAGGTCTCATTTTTCAACTACGTAGGCCTTGCGTTTTCACCTATTTTTTACGCAGCTCGAATTTAATAGGGCCCTAAGTAATCTTTCCTAATTTAGGGGAAGAAAATACAAATAATAGGATATACCCAATAATACTCAAAGGGGTTAATACAGCAATCCCCTCTTATCCTTTAGTAATAGCAATCCCCCTATATATTTATCTTCTAGCACTAGCACTTGCACTTTAAATAATACTCATTTAAGTATTTTCTCATCAGTCAATACTCACTTGATTACATAAACTTAGCACCTCCATATAAGCATTTTTTCAGCACTTCAAACAAACAGTTTATGCCTGTCTTGTGATTAACTTTAGAACTTTATTCCTTTTTACAAATCTTATATACATAATTTTTGGTAATTTCAAATAGATGAAATAAATCTTTTCACTTAAGCAACTTTACTCACTTAATCAATTATTTTTATAAATAATATTTTATATTCTACATAGCAAGGTTTCCACCTTTCCCCATTACTACCTCACCCTTTCACAGCACATATCTTATTTAACACTGAAAGGATTATAGCAATAAATTATATTCCCTATATTTTAGACATCATTAGATATTGGATTTATTATAACATTCGAAGTTCACTTTATTAAAAAGTTATACTGAGGCTATTGAAGCATCTGTTCACAGATACCCTTAAATTAATATAAAAAACTAAAGGCTAAACAGCGTATTTTCCTATTTTAGAGAAAAACTTTATTAAATCTAAATTATAATTCCAAGCTTTAGTTCAATCATTACTGCTTAACTGCTACATCCAGAAAAACATTCAAAACTTCAAAACTTTATGAGAATGATTCATGGTCCATGTGGAGATATCAATCCAAATTCACCATGTATGAAAAATAAAAAATGCACAAAAGAGGCACTCAGGCCAGACAATTTTTATTCATTGAGATTTCACAGCACTATGTATTCTTAAATGGCCAATGGCGACAACGAAAAAAAGATATTCATAAAAGTATCCCACCAATTTATACTGTAAGTCCAAGAGACATTGAATGTTTCAGCTTAAGATTACTTCTTTAACATGTTCCCGGTGCACAAAGTTATGAGCATTTACGCATAGTCAATGACATAGTTTATGATACTTTCCAATTAGCTGCAAGAAACTTCCTGGCAGATTATACGGAATGGGAGATATGTCTAGAAGAAGCAGCACTATGTCAAATGCCAAAGCAAATGAGAGAACAATTTGCTTTCATTTGCATCATTTGCAATTGACCTGATGCATTAGCTTTGTGGGAACATATGTGTGAAGACTTCTTGAAACATTACAATGAGACTATTGCGCTATTAAAAGCATTAATGGAAATTCAGGAAATCTTTCTTTGTCATGGATTAAATTGTGCAAATTTGAATCAGCCTGATCTAGGAATTATAGATGAAATTAACTTTGACGAGTATGACACTGAGATTGAATACCAAAAAGCACAAGAACAAATATGAACTTTAAATGCATTACATTTGGTAAGCATTTAATGCCATTACAAATGCAATAGACAATGACATGCTCAAAGAGCATTATTTCTATCTAGATGGCCCTGGTGGATCAGGAAAAATGTATCTATATAATTTATTGATGAGTTGCATTTGAGCACAGGGTCAAATAGCACTGCCATTTGCAACAACTGGAATTGCCTAACTTTAGTTATAAGGTGGTAGAACAGTGCATAATGCATTTAAACTGCCAGTTCCCATTCTAGAAACATCAGTGTCATATATTCGAATGAATTGATTACAAGCCAAAACATTTCACAAAAGTAAATTAATTATAATAATTGAGGCAACAATGATGTCATGTCATGCCCTGAAATGCATTGATCGATTATTTTAAGAGGTTATGGGTAATGATTTGCCATTTGGTGGAAAGGTGATGTTGTTAGAAGGAGATTTTAGGCAAACATTACCTGTGGTGCCACATGGCAATAGGAATGAGATCATCAAAACGTGTATAAAAAGAAGTAAACTGTGGAAAATATTTACACACCTTAAATTAGAAATAAATATGAGATCTGAATGCCCAAATCAATTCAATGATTGGCTAATTCAGATTGGAGAAGGAAAACATCAAAAAATAACTAAGTGACCTGATGATACTGTTGAAATTCCATCAGAAATTATTTGCAAAGAATCACTAATCTCCACAATCTTTCTTAATACCATCAATAACAAGGATTACTCAGACATTGCAGGCAAAGTCATATTAACATAAAAAAATATAGATGCCTTAAATCTAAATAACGAAATTAAAAAATTAATCAATGCACCCCAAAAAAACTATTACAGTGCAGATTCCGTTCTGGCTGATGACAAAGACAGTGAATCTAACTTTACTATGGGCGTTATTAATTCTTTAACTCCCTCTGAAATGCTACCACGTATTTTTCAACTTAAAAAAGGGGCAGTTGTCATGCTACTGAGAAATATGAATCCCAAAAAAGGACTTTGTAATGGCACCAGATTAATTGTGAAGGACTTAAAAGATCATTTTATACATGCAGAAATTATACATGCAGAAATTATGAATGGTACCCATAAAGTTCTTATAGAACTGATTTGGCTCCAAGTGAGGGTTGTTTATCTTTTGTCCTTCAAAGGAGACAATTTCCCATTATCATGGCATTTGTCATGACCATTAATAAATCCCAAGGACAAACTTTTAAGTCTGTGGGTGTTTTTTTGAAGGAACCTGTCTTTGCACATGGACAACTCTATGTTGCATTTTCAAGATACAACAACCAAGAGGAAATTAAAGTTCATATTGAAGAAAACACAAGTCAAGGTGATTTATTGGAGGATGGGTACATTTTTAGCAAAAACATTGTGTACTATGAGGTTTTGTAAACATAAAGAACAGTGGTTTTATTTCAAGGACAACATTTTATGTCCCTTGGACTCATTTTAGAGGACCACTATTTCACTAAGAAACTCTATAAAATGGTCAAAAAACATAGAGAACAGTGGTTTTTACTTCCAGTGCTTTTACTTTGTCACTGGAACTCTTTTTAGAGGACCATTATTTCACATAGGAAACTCTGTGCCATTTTCACGAACTACAAGAATAAAAACAAAAAATTTCAAAACAAAAACAACAACAATAAACAGTGGTTATATCCCAAAGACAAAATTACAAGTCTGCTGGGCTCTTTTTAAGGGAACCGCTTGGACATACAAAAAAAAATGCAATGTCTTCATATATAACAACATTAATAAAGGAACACTTATCTTATATCAAGGAAAAAATTCACAAAATATACCACAACAAACATAGAGAACAGTGGTTTTTGTTTTAGGACGAAATTTAATGTCACTTGGACTCTTTTTAGAGGACCTCTATTCCACTAAGGAAACTCAATAAATGGCAAAAAACATAGAGAACAGTGGTTATACCCTGCGGATGAACTTTTCTGTCTGGCGGTCTCTTTTTAGAGGACCACTATTTCACATAGGAAACTCTATGTGCCATTTTCAAGAACTACAAGAATAACAAAAAAAAAAAAATAATAATTCAAAGACAATGTAACATATTGGAATGTGCTAGAAGTTACCTTTTTGCGTGATTGGCCCCACAAAATAATTAGGTGGCATTTTCGTACAATTAAAGGTTAAATGTTACTATTTTAAGGTACTATTTCAGATGTTAAACTTGTATTTTAAAAGGTGTGCAAAGTTGTTTCATTGACTATAATTAAGGATTTATGTTAGTTGGGGGATAACCATTTGTTAATAAATTTAAATGTATAATTAAATACAGAGTATTAATCTAGGGAGTAATCTGATTGCCAGTTAATGGGGTCAGGAAGGAATTCATTTTTTTCCTTTGATACAATTGGCTAAATTTCAATGGGGGGTTTTACTGTTTGCCTTCCTCTAGATTCAATACCTATGTGGTTTACCAGTTCTTGAAATAAAAGTTGAATGTTACAAAGCATTATGTAATGATTGAAAATTCTTATTAGGAGAAAGTTCACCTATTCTTATGTTACTCATGCATACCTGAATTAAAAATGTTAGTATTGTTTTAAAAAAATGGTTCAAGATTGTTTCAAATATAAGTTGCATATTACAAAGTATTATGTAATGGTTTACAATATGTATTCATCTAAACTTCAGCCATTGTTATATTATTCTTGTTTACATGTGAATTAAAATAGTTAATATTGTTCACAAATGATGGTTTACCTGTTAGTTAAATAAAAAAAAAATAATATTATAAATGTTGTACCACTTTGTAGATAACAAAAAGGTTAAGAGTGTCAGAGACTCACATTGTTTGGCAAACAGCTTTCCCAGCATTAAAATGTTACTGCCCCGTCATTTTTGACGGGCAAGTTGCTAGTACATTATAAACCTTTAAGCTTCAGGTTCCTTTTTAATGCATTAACCTTAAGGGGACATTGTCATGCAGAACTCTTAATGCAAATAATGTAAGCTTTATTTGTTTTAAATAGGTTATTTATGTATTTAATCCTCTTTAATGTAATTATTATATCAAATTTATACTTCACTTACTATTAAGAAGTTACAGCTTCTCACCCACTGCATCCTCCCCCTCTCTCTCATGAAAAGTGACCAGTGCTAACAAGAAGATTGTATTATGTGTATCTCCATGAAGCAGGATTGTACTGTGGTGTGAAACCCTTGTCTGTGGGTGTGGCTTTGTGCCACAAGTGTAAGTTCAGTTATCAGAAGAACAGGAGGGGAACAGAATGTGCTAATCTGTTATTCTGAAAACATCTTAAAAGTGGGTGAAGTATAAACATTATAACATAATTAGGATTCAATTCACTTAATCTAGACAAATAATTTATGTAAAACTTTAAAGAAATGCATTCAAAGTCCTTTTAAATGCAATAAAATATATTAACAGTTCCATACCATTTTTGTTTCTTAAAATATCTCAAATTGAATATTTAAAACTTTCTACCATGAAAGTTTTACAACTAAAATCATATTTAATGAATCAATCTCTGAGGGTTAACTGTCTTTCCGCATATCAAATATTTAATTTTCATTGCCTATACAATACACTAATCACCTTGGGAGAATTGATGTGAACATAAAACACATATTCTTACCTCCTTCTAGCTTTTAAGTATGTATGCAACTAATTGAAGGACAAAGTAGTGTGATTCTTTTTATCAGTGAAAGATTAAGTTTACAGCTTTACTAGAATTTACATATGGTATTGTTACCATGTTTTATAAGGTATTTTTAGAAAAAATTATATAAAAAAATAAAAAATCAGACTATATGACAATGAATATAAAAGAAGCTAGTTCTCCTAGCAATGTCCTTGTGTAAAGAGGTAATACAAGCCACTGTGTATCGTACTTAAGGCTTATAGCCCATAGGTGGAGGTACATGAAGACAGTACCTATTTCATATATAACTTAAAGAGACTATTCTTAAGTTTGAAAGAGTCTCACTCACAGCTATTAGCTGACAGCATGGAAAACAGGCTGCATCTCTATCCGTTTATATGCATCTAACTCAGGCACCGTACATTCTGTACCTAAGGTTTGCAAAGGAAATAGAATCAATGGTAAAAATAACCAGGGTTGTCATAGGCAATAGAAGGTACTTGCAAGTATCGTACGCTATAATAGGGGTGCATGGGGCATTAAACTAGGCCGTAACTGTAACAAGTTTGCGGTTCCAGCAAGGCTCGACCGCCGGGTTGCAATGCGCATGCGCACGTCTAACGTGATGACGTACGCAGCTTCCTTGCTAGGAGCCTGACGAGTTTTGATGTACAACGTCTTTGTCAAAGGAAAATTGTATAACGCTGTCTCAAGGAGCTATTTATAGGGAGCTGTCGCCTAGGCAACATGGAATACGCAGAAGTTAGTCTCGAGATAGCAATTAAACATGCATATCACCATATACATTGCCCGTTGAGGTCAAGAAAAATAACAGGGGTAACAGAGATGAACTATGTGGTATATACAGGGGGCAAAAAGTTCTAAGATATGTATAAAGAATTGTAAACAGGATATTAATTTAAGTCAATCCATATCCATATAAAAGGACTTATATATCAAATGGTGAGTTATCAAAGAATGATCATAAGCGTATAAGATATATATATATTAAATATGAACCACTAAAAAGATAAATAGTGGAGAGATGCCAAATACAGCAATGTGATAAAATAAAAAGGAGATAAAGAAAAGATGCCTTATATAATGCTGTGATATAAGAGGGGACAAGACCTTTGTAACAACTAAGAGTGTGAATGGAGTGTGTAACAGTTTGCCCCCACAGGCCAGTGTGGACGCAGCGCTAGAAAGAGGACTAATCCCTGAGACATTATTATTTACACCAGGAGCTACGGAGTTAAGCTTGAGGTGTAATCAGGCCCAGCTGGAAGTTCCTTTAAAAGGCCTCCTGAAGCAACCAGCAGGGGGGTTTCAGGCTGGGTGTGGACCCACAGTGCTCCAGAGAGAGAGAGCACCAGAGACTGCTCCAGAGAGACAGAGCACCAGAGACTGCTCCAGAGAGACAGAGCACCAGAGACTGCTCCAGAGAGAGAGAGAGCACCAGAGACTGCTCCAGAGAGAGAGAGAGAGCACCAGAGACTGCTCCAGAGAGACAGAGCACCAGAGACTGCTCCAGAGAGAGAGAGAGAGCACCAGAGACTGCTCCAGAGAGACAGAGCACCAGAGACTGCTCCAGAGAGAGAGAGAGCACCAGAGACTGCTCCAGAGAGACAGAGCACCAGAGACTGCTCCAGAGAGAGAGAGAGCACCAGAGACTGCTCCAGAGAGAGAGAGCACCAGAGACTTAGAAGCAAGTGTGCCAGAGCAGCAAGTGAAGCTGCCATTGTGGGATCAGGCTGTGTGACTACACCAGATTTAAAGGAGAACATTTGCTGCAAGCAGAAGAGGATCCATTGCAGCTAAGTGACTGGACTTAAAGGTACCACCCCTCTGTGATAAAAAATGTACTGTTTTTACCTAGTGGGCTAGTCAGTTGTGTTCCTGCAAGTAAGTAAGCCTGTTTAAGTAGATTTTTGTTTCATGCTGACCGTAAGCTATTTTTATTTCTGTTATGCCAACCACATATTAAAGTCTGTGAAAGCATACAAAGGTTCCAGAGTCCTTCATAAAGAGAATAAAAAGTTGGATAAACAGGGCGCTGACCCACCAGAAGGGGGCGCTTTGCCACAGTTGGTGTCAGAAGTGGGATGTTAAATTGTCTGTATTAAGAAGACAGCCTACCTCCATGTCAATGGAGGAACTAGTGAAAGCCCTGGTAGATGCCACTACACGCCAGAAAGTGGGCGGAGCTTGTCAGCATGAATGGAAGTAATTGCACTGGACGGAGCCCCTGCTGCAAAAGAGGGTAAACTAAGAGGTGCTGCTGCATGTTTGGGAGAGGTCACAGAGAAGTGGCGGCGACAAGCAGAGGAGGAAATAATCTGCATGATAGAGGCCACAGCTGCTCAGCAAGAGTTCAATAGAAAGTGGGCCATCCAGTTAGCCCAGAATGAAGCTACACTGGAAAAATATAGTAAAGATGTGGCCAGAGTTAGAGCCAATGAACTTCTTCGGGAGCTGACAGAGGATGATGATGTGATCATATACCTCACCATTTTTAAAAGAACAGCCATTAGGGAGGCGTGGCACAAACGGTACTGGGTCAGCCTCATTGCCCCGTATTTGACTGGCGAAGCACAGAAGGCTTATCTGAGCTTGATTGAAGAAAAGATAAAAAATTATGATGACCTCAAAGCTGAGATCCTTGCCAGAGTTGGAGATACCCGGGATGTCAGAGCACAGAGATTCAGTACCCAGAAATATAAGAACAAAGAGAACCTGAGTTGTAATAAGGAGAAGTTACAGTACAGAGGGGAAGTCTCACAATTTGGACAGGCCCCTTCCTGTCTGTGGGAAAAATCTGATAATAGAAGATGGAATTGTGAAGAAGAGCATGCCCATCTCTACCACAGGCCAGTGTACGGGTTCCCTGATGAGAGGATGAGGAAAGACTCCCAGAATGAACAGAAGGCGTACTTTACAGCCAGCATAAAGGCGCTGGGGGTGCAACAAGCTAGCCAGAGAAGTGCTCCTATACTTCAACCACACGAGAAAGGTGTGACTGGCAAGACAAGGAGAGATTTCCATCCAAATATTATGGACACCCCATTGGAGCTTGGCATTGAGAAGTCATTTGATGATATTGTCAAAGATAGACAAGCAAGGAACTGGGGGGCTGACAGAGACGGCAGGAGCCGCCGCAGAGACGGCAGGAGCCGCCGCAGAGACGGCAGGAGCCGCCGCAGAGACGACAGGAGCCGCAGCAGAGTTGGCAGGAGCTGCTGATGAGACTGCAGAGAAAGTGAAAAAGACTGCAGGAACAGCTGACACGGTGAAAGAGACCGATGAAACGGCGTACCCGATTGCTGGGAAAATAACAGAAACCGATGAAAAAGAGACGGCAAAAGAGACAGATGAGTCTGAAAAAGAACTTTTGTCCCTGAAGCAAGCTAATGATGATTTAAAAGCAACTAAAGTTGTGAGCCAAGAACAAGGAAAAAGGGACAGACACAGTCACCTGCCCGGGGTGAATACTCCTGAGGTGTCTAGACAAAGAAAGTGCCTGATAAAGATCTCTGATTCAGAGAAAGAAGAGATCAAACAAATTAATAAAGCCAGTGTTTTTACAAAAGAAGAAGTAACTGGAAGCCTTTCCAAAGAGAAGACAGACGGGCAAGTTACTACTAAAAGGAAGGGTATCCGGAAGATGCCTAATGATATTCCTGAATGGAGAAGGAAGACTTCGTTGGAAGACTACAGAGTGTCCTACAGGAGTAAGGTACAGATACCTAGATGGAACCAGAGTATGAGTCCTCCCAGGTATAAGCTGAAAGAATCCGTTGTGTGGGAGCTGCAGCACAAGGATAAACAGGAGAGGCCAGATCTCCTCCCTAATTGTGAATCTCAGAGAGGAGAAATCACCATTTCCAGCTCTCAGCCACAAGACATAGAGGAATCCCGTAAACAGAGGAAAGCAACTGTAATACAGGGGGAGCTGCTATTTCATGCTCCACAAATACTGAGGATGGCCAATTCATCTGATATGAAGAGACAGTTGGTTCAGTGTGATGCATCTCCAGAAGAGACTAACACTGACCTCCAGAACCTGTGTACTCAAGACGCTACATTAAATGCAGAACGATGTTCGCAGGAAGCTCATGAACCGGTAGGAGAATCTATACCGACTTCCAAGCCAGAAGAGTCCACAGTGCATGAGCCAATCGCAGAACCACCAAAATCAACCCAAGTGCGATGTGTGCTCATGTTAATGAGCATACCATAAATAAAGAGTCTTCTGATAGTGGGGAACAGGTTATGGACACTCATAATTCACAGACCATATCAGCTGAAACTGTATCATCAGAACAGTTATCTGAGACTATATGCACAGGAGAGAAAGAGTCTCATGAAGAAAAATTGGCAAATGTGCAATTAACAGAGCAGAAGACACCAGATATAGATTTAGGTAAACAAAGAGATAAACATGAATCAGGACAAGATGGTCAGGGGGTAGAGACATTCCAGAAAGAAAATGAATCTTCTTCTAACCCTGAGGTTGTGAATAGTGACTCGGCAACAAAAGAAGTGCATGACCCATCTGCCCAAAGCATTTCTGAAGAACAAGTGCCAAACCATGAAACCACGGCTGAAGAATTAGAAAATGAGTCCTCTGAGCCACAAACCAATGACCAACAAGTAATCCATAATGACCACTCTATAAAAGAAGAAAATTTAGAAAATGGTCATGAAAAGCTGAACGCCTTGGAGGCAAAGCTATTAGAGAAGTCACTAAAAGAAGAAATCAAATGGGTGAAGGCTGAGGATGCAGAAAATAAAAATGTCGTACAGGAATTCAGGATACAAGAGGCTATTTAAAAAGTATACTAGCCTATCTGTTGGTAGTCAGCTGGACGTTGCTAAACAGCTGGAGTTATTCCAGAAAAAAAGAGTCTGAGAGCTTCTTTCTAGCAAAGACGGAGAGCATGCCTACTCTGCACAGAAAGAAAGATGAAGTACAGACCCAAGAGCAAGACGCAGCCGTGAGAGGGGGCCTACCTTTGGAGTCTATAGCGGATCCTGGGCCAGAACAGAAGCAAGGTGCTTGTATGAAGCTCATACGTCCTGGTGAGAATTGTCAGCCAGACAATAGGAGCACCTGGAATAGAGGGAGCCAGGAACAGAGGGAAGAAAGACAGCCCAGGAAGTTGCTGTTGTATAATGAAGTTGAAAGGGATGCTACTGATGAGCCTACAGGGGGAGAATTGGAGACCCTACGGAACGGACTGAGAAAGGAAGCCCGACAATCTCAGGAGGTCACAAAATTTGGCCAAGAATTGTACTCGGCGAGGGCAGCTGACTCTCTGATATTTGAGCCTGATACTAAACCTCATCAGGTTGTAAGGAGGGAGCGACTGAGTGATCTGCCTGATACCCCATGGAAGTCACTTGAACATGAAGTGAATAAGCGGGCATCCAGTTGGCTTCTGAAACTGGAGAAGGAGGACCAGACCCTGCTGAGCACTATAGAGGAGCTAAGAAATGCCCTGGGATCTACTGAGGATATCGCCACAAAGGCCTTGAAAATGGAGAAAGAAAACCAAAGACTGAGTGAGCAGCCAAAAAAAATTAGAAGCTGAACTGAGACAGAGCATTCAGAGCAGCCAACATCTGAGGGATTACCTAATGAAGGAGAAATCCCAGCTGGAAAAGACCATAGAGACGCTTTGTGAGAACTCGGAGAGACGGATTAAAGGGCTAGAACAAAAAAATGAGCATGTGAAACAAACCATTACCTTCGTGAGACAAAGATCTCAAATTGGTGCTGAAGCAAGGATGAAAGATATTGAAAAAGAAAATAAAATTCTGCACAAATCCATTAAAGAGACTGCAGAGTTGAGAGCAAAGAGAGAACATTTAACAGACGAATTAAAGGAGCAAGTAAAAGCCAAGCGTAAAGAGACAGCAGTGAGGCCGCTCCAATCTCAGGCTCCAGGTCTACAGTTGAGGCATAAGTACTCCTGGAATGATTTGAAGCAGACAGGAACATGCCTTCTAGCCATGAACCTACAGGAAGAAGCCAAGCTGAAGGGTGAACTGGCAAACTATAGGCCTCGCCTTAATGATTCAAAGAGGATAAGTCAGAGCCGCGAGAGTGAGATGATGGATCTAGAAGAAAACATATATCGGGTGGAGGATAAGGTCACTGAAACCCATAATATCTGTGATTTACCCCCAGGGAAGAGACGGTATGTAGAAGTGCGTTCTTATACAGTAGTACGACGAGTACTTTTCATGGGTCCGTGGGGGAGGGCACTCAGAGTGACGGTCGGGCCGGTGTCCTACCCATGATGTGTGGGCAATGTCCCTGGCGGTGCGAAGAAGAGAGAGCTTCAAGATGAGATAGCTGATAAAGCAGACGCTTCAGCACTATTGGGAAGGTCTTACTGGCGCAAGAATGGCCAGACGGTAGGATGGTGGCATACACGGCCACACAGCATTGTCTCTCAACCCTATGGTGTTGAGCTGAGTTTGCCCCCAGAGGCCAGTGTGGACGCAGCGCTAGGAAGAGGACTAATCCCTGAGACATTATTATTTACACCAGGAGCTACGGAGTTAAACTTGAGGTGTAATCAGGCCCAACTGGAAGTTTCTTTAAAAGGGCTCCTGAAGCAACCAGCAGGGGGGTTTCAGGCTGGGTGTGGACCCACAGTGCTCCAGAGAGAGAGAGAGCACCAGAGACTGCTCCAGAGAGACAGAGCACCAGAGACTGCTCCAGAGAGACAGAGCACCAGAGACTGCTCCAGAGAGAGAGAGAGCACCAGAGACTGCTCCAGAGAGAGAGAGAGCACCAGAGACTGCTCCAGAGAGAGACGGAGCACCAGAGACTGCTCCAGAGAGAGAGAGAGCACCAGAGACTGCTCCAGAGAGAGAGAGAGAGCACCAGAGACTGCTCCAGAGAGAGAGAGAGCACCAGAGACTGCTCCAGAGAGACAGAGCACCAGAGACTGCTCCAGAGAGACAGAGAGCACCAGAGACTGCTCCAGAGAGACAGAGAGCACCAGAGACTGCTCCAGAGAGACAGAGCACCATAGACTGCTCCAGAGAGACAGGGCACCAGAGACTGCTCCAGAGTGAGAGTGCACCAGAGACTGAGAAGCAAGTGTGCCAGAGCAGCAAGTGAAACTGCCATTGTGGGATCAGGATGTGTGACTACTCCAGATTTAAAGGAGAACATTTGGTGCAAGCAGAAGAGGATCCATTGCAGCTAAGTGACTGGACTTAAAGGTACCACCCCTCTGTGATAAAAAAAGGCACTGCTTTTACCTGCAGGCCGATTAGCCGTCCCAGGGCTAGTCAGTTGTGTTCCTGCAAGTAAGTAAGCCTGTTTAAGTAGATTTTTGTTTCATGCTGACCGTAAGCTATTTTTATTTCTGTTATGCCAACCACATATTAAAGTCTGTGAAAGCATACAAAGGCTCCAGAGTCCTCCATAAAGAGAATAAAAAGTTGGATAAACAGGGCGCTGTCCCGCCAGAAGGGGGCGCTCTGCCACAAGTGACAAACATGTATAGAGCAGTGATCTATAAAGATCATAGTCTTATAAATACAAGTCTCAACCCTAGAGGCTGAGAGAGGCAACCGGAAATGGACGGTGCGTCAGTGTAACTGACGTCTGGATGGCAGGGGTGAGGGCTCTCTAATGCTCTCTAACGGCTCTCTAATGCTAAAAGACTGACAGCCTGGCTCTCAACAAACGCCCTCTACACCCCATTGACCATCGCATGTCCCATGCTCACCTTTTGCGCTAGCCCGCTGCTGTATCTTCACCCACGCTGCTAGGGCACTGCAGAGTCCGGGGGAGTGTCACGCCAACACTGAAGTCCTGCGCGTAGGAGGTGGAGGTGGAAGCATTGCCTCCGGATGTGATTCTCTGTCTCCGGACACAACCTCCAGCTGGAGTTCCGTCTTCGGCTGCGTAGAGGCGTAGAGGCGTCTGAGGAGGCGCATTACACGGAGGAAGCTGCACAACAACCTGGCTGCCAGGGTACTCACATAATTATGTGAAGTTTCAAGAAGTGCTGCCAATAGACGGATCTCGACAGTGCTCTCGACTGTGCTCCCTGCTGCTACGATTGCCCTGGAGGTAAAGTCTCTCCTCTGACTGTGGACGTGGCCCCCTGCATCTGGGAGCAACTTATAGATTGGAGTACCGGGTCCAGCATTGAATCCAGTGAGCCAAAGGAGACACAAGACCAGTAGCCACAGGTAATCCTAGAAGACTAACTGTGGCCAATATAACTGAGGTAGGGGGCCCAGACTGTATAGAGGGGGTGTGAGCTGGAGAAGGTGGGGGGCTCCGCTAGCATATGGTGAAACAAAGCTCTACTGTGGGTGAAGAATCTGCAGAAGAAGGGTTTTAAAAACTTCTATATACATCTCTCCCTCTCTATGCCACAGCCTATATTAGATATACTCATAAAATATAGAGTGTGGATAAAAAACCCCTATCTGATCTAAACCTCACTCTCAAGTGAGGGGGACACGCTAATCTTCCCTAGGTATCCTGAGGTATTTAAGCGAGGAGGCCTAGGTGTGAACCCGCGGGTTCTATTTTTATACAATTATGCCAACCAAAATGAAATCAAGGGATAGAGCCAAAAATGAGCCAACAAAACCCCCCCAAATGTTTTCACCTCGATATAAGGGCTCAGGCTCTACCATCCAGGCAGTAGCTAACACATCTACATCATCAGTAACCCCCTCGCCAGACAAAGCATCGCAGACACTACGTTTGGAAAACTCGGGGGTAGAGGAGGAAGAAATTCTCACCTGCTCTAAAATGCAGGAAATGCTACAATCGTTCCAGTCTAACCTAATTCTGGATTTGACAAAAAAAATAGCGGATAACTCGATACTAATTAAAGAGGTAAATCTGCGGGTGGAATCTGTAGAAGACATCTGTGATAACCTAATTACGGACAACAACAATCTTCTCAAATATACCAAGTCGCTGGAGAACAGAATTGAGGATCTAACAAATAAGATCTCTTCAATTGAAGACCGTAGTAGAATGAACAACCTTCGCATTAGAGGCATCCCGGAATTAATACTTGACAGTAACTTGAAATCTTATGTAGAGAACTTCCTATTAACCTTGGCTCCAAATGTAACACCTAATGAAAATACTATTGACGTTATCCATAGATTACCACTTGCGAAACACCTAGATAAATCTGTTCCCAGGGAGGTCATTGTAAGAGTCCACTATCGCTCTTATAAAGATGAGATAATGAAGAGGTCATTTATTATGCAAAAATTTCCACCGCCATATGAGAATCTCAAAATCTTCTCAGATCTGTCGGTATACACTCTATCTAGGAGAAGAGAATTTAGTCCAATCACTCAGGTGTTAAGAGAAAAAGAAGTTAGATATAAATGGTTATCTCCAGTAGGTCTTTCTGTGTATAAAGACTCGCAGTGGTACAGGATAAAAACAGTACAGGAAGGGGCTAAAATGTTACAAACATGGAATTATGAATTAACAGTTGAAGAACAGGGGGCCGGTATACCAAACCTATTATCCAGTGAGCGGGTATGGCAAAAGAATTAGGAGTCATGGGGGTGGGGGTGGGGAGGAACCTTGAGGTGTGGATAGCTGGGAACCCGTATCTATCTCCAGGCTCCCTCCCCTCATGGTCCCCCCCATTGCTTACTTAGGGAATAGAGGCGGAGGTGGGTGTAAGAATTAATAAAGCAATTTTGTGGCCATGGATTAGCAATCCTTGAGTAAAATTCCAAAGGGTGTAGGAAGGGAAAGAAAAAAGGAAGGAAAAAAAAAATGATGAGGAAATATGTAGCTTAATATGCAATATCATACAGAAGGGGAGGGGGAGAAGAGAGAGAGAGGGGAAAGAAGCGGGATAGAGTAGGCTGCACCTATAGGAGGGCGTTATCAGGGTTTATTAAGTATATCACAAGTTCAAGGGAGTACCAATCCTAGGTATATTATTATATTGAATATAATCTTCCTCTCTCTTCATATTTAGAGAATTACCCCTCTCAAATCACTTTAGCAATGTATGTGAGAATATTTATTTTTGGTTTTTGTGTTTATTCCTGTATGTTCTTTTTCTTTTTTTTTCACAGTTGATCATAATTAAGGAAATTTTGTTATCAACCCAGTCTCGGCACATAGTAATCTTCTTGTTTTTTTCTTTTTTTTCTTTTCCTTCCTGTGCATAGGAATTATAGCACTCATGGCACGGAGCTACATAGATAGCCCAATTAGTCTCCCTTCCCTCGAGTCGTGAGGTGTATCTAGTGTATCAGTCAGCCAGGCAAGTCTAAATTTATCCTTAATATTAATATCTTGATTAATGACAACTCCCGAGAGCAATATAGTGAGTCTCTCTATCCCCGCCATGTTCTCTATGGAGTTATGGCGAACCTATCCAGCCATTTTCTACTATCAGGTAGTTGCTTTGCTAAATGTAATGTTATTTGTTATGTTTGTATTCACCTGTCAAGAGTATCTAGGAGGGTCTGTAAGAGCAGATTTCTGTTCTTTAGACTCCTATATATTCAATACAGGTGGGGGATGTATGTTGTAAACCCGATACCCGTGTGGGCACTATATGGATTATGGGATGTACCAAGTAGATACATGATTTCTCAAATTTTGACCTATGCTTAAAGGTTTAAAAATAGTTTCTCATAATGTTAATGGACTGAATTCCCCGACCAAAAGGAAAATAGCCTTCTTAAACTATACGAAAATCAAAGCAGACATATTGTGCCTGCAGGAAACTCACATGAAGAAAGATTCATCTAAGTATCTGGCCGATAAACAATACCCCTTTAATATACACTCGACTTTCACAAGTAAATCTAAGGGAGTATCTATAATGTTTAATAAAAGACTGCAGGTCTCCCAATTATTCTCAAAAATAGATCATCTAGGGAGATATATAATATGGTCAGGGCATATCAATAATAGTCTGTTTACTATTGCGAATGTCTATCTGCCTAATAAAAATCAGATCAGCTATCTAAAAACCTTTCTGAAAGATCTATATAAATTAAAGAGAGGGCTGCTTATTCTATGTGGAGATTTTAATCAGATCAGGGACCCCCTTATGGATAAACAGAGGGCCCACAAGATCAAAACTGAAGTCAAAGAATGCAAAAATGCCATCGACTTCTCCAATATCTTGAATAGTTATGAACTATTCGACATATGGAGGGTCTTCCATCCTAATAGTAAAGATTATACATTCTTCTCGAATCGGTTTGAATCTTTATCCCGCATAGATTATATATTCTCTGATTCGAACACACTAAAATTGGTAGCGAAATCAGATATCATCTTAACACCCTGGTCAGACCACAGTATGAATTCTATCATTCTCATGGATTCTTTGGAATCAAAAGTATCAAAAAGTTGGAAATTCAATCCTATACTATTTAAAAATATAGACAATCTTGATGCAGTAAAAAAGGATACTCTGGAATTCTTTGAGCTTAATAAAGACACAGTGTCCTCCAGTAAGACATTATGGTGCTCCTATAAAGCATATATTAGGGGTACTATAATTTCAAGGATGGCAGTCCTAAATAAGCAAAGGGGTCTACCTCTTAAAACCTTATATATTGAACTAGAGAAACTCCATCAGCTTAACAAAAGGAGCCCAAATAAAAATATTGGACTCCATATAAATACACTAAATAACCAAATAAATCGCATTCTACAATCCCAGGCAGACAACCTCCTTTGGAGACTGCAACAATCTAACTTTCTTTTTGGTAACAAAACAGGTAAAATTCTCGGGAATAGATTAAAGAAACAGCGAAACTTCAATAGGATCTTAAAAATAGTAGATAATGAGAAAAAAGTCCACATGATCTCAGATAAAATCGGTGAGCTCTTCCAGGGATTTTATGAGAATCTATACAACTTAGATAAAGATATAAACCTAGTGATACCAGACAGGGCTGCTGTTGATTCCTTCTTAGATAAGATCCAGATCCCTCGGATCTCGGATCAAGAATCCCTAGATCTAAATAGGGAAATATCTAGCGAAGAAATTACAATAGCAATAAATTCAGGCAAAACAAATAAAGCACCAGGTCTAGATGGGTTCGATCATATGTTCTATAAAATGCTTCATTCTGAGCTTAAACCATCTATGCTTAGTTTATTCAACGAAATTAAACAATCAGGCCATATCCCATTAGAAATGACAGAGACAAAAATTATAAATATTTTGAAGGTAGGGAAGAACCCTGAGGAGTGCAGTAGCTACAGGCCAATCTCACTAATAAACATAGATGTTAAAATGTATTCAAAAATCCTAGCAAATAGATTAAAGAAGATCATTGTCAATCTGATCCATACGGATCAAACTGGATTTATCCCTGGTCGCCAGGCGTCAGATAATACAAGACGTCTTTTGAATATACTATCTTATGTCAAAAATAAAGATATACCGGTAATGATACTCTCATTAGATGCTGAAAAAGCGTTCGACAGGGTCAATTGGGAATTTCTACAGTGTGTACTGGCGAGATTTGGCCTGGGCGACTTCGCTTCAAAGTCAGTCAAAGCTCTTTATAGAAACTCTTTTTCACGTATTATGAATCCTGACTTTGAATCTAAACAATTTAAAATTGGGAACGGCACCCGTCAGGGCTGCCCTTTATCCCCGCTTCTTTTTACACTCTTTTTGGAACCTCTAGCTATATATATTCGTCAGTGTAATGAAATCAAAGGGGTTTGTATAGGTAAAGAAGAATTTAAATACATGGCTTTTGCCGATGACATTATAGTAACCATAACAAACCCCGAATACGCATGCTACAAACTTCAAGAAATAGTTGAGGACTATGGCAGGCTCTCATTTTTTAAAGTCAATCAGTCAAAGTCAGATACATTAACAAAAGGAATACCATTGGAAACTAAGAATAAATTAAGGGAAGACTTTAGGTTTAATTGGGATTCCAAATATATAACCCATCTGGGAATAAGATTCTCTTTTCGGGTAGACAATATTCTTAATGACAACATTAATGAGGTTATGAAGCTAATTAGACCCATATTAACTGATTGGAGCCATCTAAACCTATCCTGGTCAGCCCGAATAGCATCAATTAATATGAACATACTTCCCAAAATTACATACTGCATGAGATCCATACTGGATATCTTGGCTAATAATTATCTTAAGTGTATACAGGATCAACTAGATAAATTTATGTACGCAGGGAAAAAACCTAGAATTCGGAAAAGTATAACTTACAGTAAATTATCTAATGGTGGCCTAAATGCACCAAGTTTAAAAGAAATCCATCTTAAGATAATTATTGCCCAACTCATTGGTTGGCATATTATTAAAGATAAGCCAAGATGGCTATCGCTGGAAGAATCGTTAGTGAAAGATCATTCCATTCAAATGTTGATCTGGTTACCCGCATATGATAAAGCTTCATACAGCGATCTTCCAAAAAACTTAATCAATATCATTAAAATTTGGTATAAATATAGAAGCAAGATGCAGTTAACAAATATACCCTCAATCGTAGCTCCACTGGATTATCTGAGTTTGAGGGCGCAATGTCCCTCAATAAAGATGCTATCTGATAAGGGCCTAAGATGTATCTCCTACCAATATAATAAAGGTAATTGTAACGGATCTCCTGGCACCCCGACCGGGTAGCTCCGTTGATAGATGCGTCCTAGTTTGCGTCGAGGCCTACAAGCACCGCACCGGACACCAAAACCACCACAGACTCCAAGGATAGTACATCAGGAACAAGCGTTCAGTAGTTACAGCTCAAGGGAGTATGCAGAAGCATAGCAATCCCCAGTATGATAGCGATCCCCTCAAATAACGAGACGAGGCTACGTTTTGAAGGGTCAAGAAGAACTATATTTTAATGACAGGGAATCTCCTTTTATGCAATGTTGCCCTCTGAAGGGCTACACCCACATAATTATCACAACAGCCAATTATCTGCATGGTTCAACCCCCACGTCTCCTCCCCTCAGATAACAGGTAACACAATTAAAACAGACACAATTTTAACCACATTCTGGATGTACCCCAAATACAGGGGGTACACCTTTAAGTCCCGCACCATTCAATATCTCTCACCCAGGGGAACAACATATACAAAAATGGCATGAATCAGACCAGGGGTTCAATAGTTAGTAAACTTATGTTTTTACACATAACACACAGACATTGCACATATCCCCCATACAATACACATATAGGACAATAGGTGAGTCACACCTCCCTGGCAACTTGGATACAATCAGACATTAATTAGATCATTCTTATCAGAGAAGGAAAACACTTTGGAAAATGCAAGGATCCTTTACAACTTTCTTATCTCTTGAATCTCTGTAACAGGATTATCTATAAGCCTAGGTCTGCAAAAGTCTGGCTAATATTCTGAGCCAATATATTCTGTAGAACATCAACCAACATACATATAGTAGGATCATATTTTAACCATAATAAACATAAAACAGTTTAAAACAGTGATGGGTTCCGCTACAGTAATCTTCTTACCATTCAGGAGCTGCAGCAGAAGTTGGATTTAAATAATAAATTCAACTGGTTAAACTACGAAAATCTCAAGTTAAATCTAATGGGGAGAGGATATAAACTTTCAGGGATGAATAGCCCTACGAAAATAGAGGAAATCATTCTAAAAGGAGATTTTTCACATCTAATCTCTAAGTGCAGTAGACCTATTGATGACTCTGTCCCCTTTATTAAAAGCTTAGGGGTTAAAGGGTGGGAAAAGGATCTTGGAATCTGCCTAGATGAGACAAGTTGGAAGTATAGTCTAAAAACCACAAAAAAGTCCTCGATTAATATAATATATACAGAGCTATATTTCAAAATTATTCATAGATGGCACTTAACTCCAGTTAAATTGACTCACGAGGGACTGATTACCACATTTGGTGGGAATGCAATAAAATGCAGAAGTGGTGGTTAGACATCTTCCAACTAATATGCAAATTGCTTGACAAACACATTTTTTGGTCTCCTCAAGTTGCCATTCTCCATATGAACTTAGAGAAATTCCCGTCCACTGAGAGGTATCTGATTTGCCATATTTTATTAGTAGCCAAATATCTTATTGTCAAATACTGGAAGCTACCTATAATCCCAGCTTTTAGCGAATTGCGCAATCTTATCTCTACAAATAGAGAGCTAATGAATAATAGTAACCTCTCTCCGTTGGAGCGTATGGTCTGCCATTTTAGCTGGCTGAAATGGGACAGCTATATGGAATCCTTATAACCATAGCAAATTCACTCTTATATTCTGTATGGCTCTCCTCATTTATTACATGGTAAATAAATTCCTTCAGTCTGATTATGAAATGTATCTAGATTTGTTTCCACAGTGATGTCGGGTTTAGATATGTATGTACTTTATGTTTTAATCCAGATACTAATGTATTTATTGTACTATGTAAGTTCTTATTTTTTAAAAAAAAAAAAAGAAAAAAAAAAAAAAAAAGTCTCAACACTCAAAAGATATAGAGAATAAAAGAGTGTATGTGAACTCAGATATAATAAGAACCATAAGTGGACAGGAAAGTGAAGGTAACTAAGGCCTATAATGAGCCTCCCATTTACCATTGAATCAGAATGTGAATGTAAATAACAATTACTTTAAGAACTAAGGCATGGACCGACCAAATAAAATAAACATTAATGTGGGAAGCCTATAATATGCCTCCTATTCTCCTTAAAGTGAATCAGTGTATGAATATAAAAGACTAGTGAATATCACTATTTGCCAAAATTTGAGTGTAAACAGAAGTGACTAAAATTGTGATAGAAGTGGATTAAGGTGACATATATTATATATATCTGTCACAGAGAAAATACTCCAGAAGTGGGCTTGGGTAACATATGTACAAATATATCTATCACTACATACAAAGAGAGAGTCCTAAATGAAAGGAGTGAAAGTGAACCCTTCATTTAGACCATTTGGTACTTGGGCCTTCAATTTGTATGTCCAGCGTGCCTCACATTGTAATAATTTCTTCTCTAAATCTCCCTGTCTTGGTCCTATTTGGACCTGGTCAATTGCACAAAAAGATAGGACTTCACTTTTATTGTTGTGGCAGTATTTCACATGGCGAGCAATAGGTGTATCCAATGCATTCTTAATACTGTATATATGTTCACCAATCATACGTCGCAACTGGCGCCTCGTTTTTCCTACATAGATCTTCCTGCAAACGCAGGTGGCCACATAGATTACCACTGTAGAACAACAATTCAAGAAGTCTTTAATTTAGAATTTTTCCCCAGTAATGGGATGTTCATATACTTTTAAAGGTGTGATATATCTGCAAAATTTACATTTGCTGCATTTAAAGCAGCCTGCTAAAGGTTTTAACCAAGTCCCAGGTCTCTGTTCTTTAAAAGAGCTATGGACCAATCTGTCTCTTAGGTTTTTGCCACTACAATATGTAATGGAGGCCTTAGGTGTTAAAACATCTTTTAAGTCTTCATCACTCCTCAAAAGGTGCCAATGCTTTGATAAAATGTCTCTGACAGCCTCAGAATCATAACCAGAAGTCATTATGCAACGTGATAATTTACTCTTATTTTTGGTAGTTTGGTGTTGCTTGTTCAGGTCATTCAAAAGTTCTGATCTGTTGCAGTTAGATGCATAATTAAAGGCAGATTTGAGGCACTTATTTGAATAGCCCCTATCCCAAAATCTAGTTCTCAGTTTGTCTGCCTCTAGTTGGTATATGACAATGAAAAATAAAAGTACAGATCAATGATGAAAAGCTGGTCTAGGCTCAAGCAGAACAGTGAATGCCTTATTGTGATATTATCCTTAGAATTATGAGCAATGGCACATTTAGACATGAATATCCTGTACATAATCAAAGAGAGAGCCCTCAAAAGCAGATGCACAAGGCATTAAAAACTGTCACAGCTGCTGTCTTTGCTCTTTATCGCTCACACCAACAAACAGAAATGACAATGCTGATCTAATTGGGAAAATTTACAACAGGCTCGTACATATGGAAGATGCTTTATAGAGATTTATTGAGCTTTTTGTCCTTTATAAGTATCATTTGTAGATAGTGTCCTGTGCACCTGCTTATTGTTCACTTTTGCTGCCATTATGTGTATGCTGATTATTTGTCAACTGAAAGAGAAACACATAGTGTGCAGCAGATTTCGCAACCCGAACTGGCTGAAGTATGATTTATATGTTTTATATGTATTTATTGTTAAGACCATTAGTGGGTATCTTACATACTGTGACATACAAATAAATAATCAAAATACACATTTTATGTTTAATGCCTAGTGCTGATTGTAAATATTTCCCAACTACTATGAGAAATTATGAAAATATTAGTGTGCTTTTTCAAAGATCTCATCTCACCACCCCGGAAAGTCTAAATCTCAAAGCATTTCTGCTATTCTCAAAAACCTAAAGGGCTACCCACAAGAGTGATATGAGATTTTATTTTTATATAATTCATCTAATGAGATCTACCAATCTACCACCGTAATGCGAACTGCACCTTACATTCACCCTCCTATAAACAAGCCTGCACTAATATTAGTCTTCTTGTGACCTTATCTGTTGGTCTTTAGGGATGAGAAAGAGTCTACAAATGTATACAAACTAAAACAATTAGTCATAGTTAATAGAGAAATGTATCTGCAGTTAAACTGTAATTAAATTAATGGAAATCTAGATAAAAATTTAGTATAGCACATAAAGTATCATCATGTGAAAATGTTCTGGATATCAGAGCTGGTTTCCATGAGCACTGGAGGGTAACTTATGGGTGCACATCACCATTTTTCTAAACATGTGGACATATTCAAATGTCACCTGTAATTTCATGCTCACAGCCCCAACACACAAACCATGAACCCATAAGTAGCATTTCAGGATCAATTAAGCAAGCCTGTAAGTTACATTTTAGACAGAGCCAATAGCAAATTAGACCATCATCATGACGTCAGTAAAATATAGAGTTTGAACTACAATCAATTAGTGTTTAAAAGCCTGATTTGCAATGGGACTCGCAATCCAGAAATGTAGAAATCAATAAAAATCAATAAAGCAACTATTCTAGTCCATGTAGGTTCCATGATATGTATTAACTCCTTGATTCCCGGGATCGATATAACATGTAAAAAAAAATGATTGCAGTTTTGTGAGCTTGAGACTGTGGTGCAATTCATTCTAATGCCTTTCATTGCTTTCCCAGTATTTTCAAGTACAGTAGTGTGTTTTTATTTGCTTTTGAAATGTTACGAACAGGTGTTTAATCCACATGCGAGTCCTATCTAGTACTCATGAACGTAGGAGCCCAAAATAATTCGAAACTACTCCCAGAACAGGAAGTAGGGGCAGATCTACCGCCGGTGTACCCAGCGCAATTGCTGCAGTGCCCCTCAAAAACTTTATTTTATTTCTTTGTTTAAATTCTCAATACTCCTGCCCCACCCAATATATAAAAAAATTAAAATCATACAAACACACACACACACACACACACACATATATATATATATATATATATATATATATATATATATATATAAATATATACTAGGAACTTGCCCGTCAAAAATGACTGGAATAAAATTGTAAGCCTGGCAATGCTGTTTGCCACACAATGCAAGGCTATGGGTCCTCTGCACACCTTTTGCGCTCATAGTAAGCCGCAACTTTCCTGCATTGCAATGATAACCTTCGGCGATCATCGCGAGCCCCATGATGAGCGCCTTCGGTGCTCATCGCGTGGCTCGCAATGAGTGCATATTTTTTTTTTAAAGTCAGATTTTTGTGAGGAGCACAGTATATGTACGGGTGACGGTCCTAAGTCCTATGGATTGTAATTCCTGCATGCTTCAACTGGTCGACCTCAGAGTTGCAGCCTAAGTGGCTCGTACTTGAACTGCTCTCCTTGCTTTGCGAGGCTCTCAGTGCAATACGTGTCTTCAGCGCTCATTGCAGCCTAAGACCTGCGTGCTTTAATTGCTAGCCTTGCTTCGTGAGGCTCTCAGTGCAATGAGAGGTCCTTATTAGCACTGTAAGGTAATCAGTCAATCCCCAAACAAAAAAATGCTGACAATCACTGAAACCACAGTAAGTATAACAATTTTGTAATAATTTGTTGTCTTGTTTTTAAACCTGTTGTTTTCTTAGTGATATCTAAATTGCAAAATTACATTTTTCAACTTCTTACCAGTGCTTTTATTACACCGCAGTGTATTCATTTGGATTTTAAAATGTCATCTTGTATTATTATTAGCAAAGTTATTAACAAAGTGTCATAAAAACTGTAATTTTTAAAATTGCAACTGTTTTTTCAACCTTTTCCTAAATATTGTCAGGTTTCAATCTTCTCTAAAACACACCATAATTACACCCACCCTCAAAAAACCCTCATCTGACTCTGACATTGCATCTGACTACCGCCCCATCTCTCTACTTCCCCTGTCTTCCAAACTGCTGGAACGGCTCGTCTATAACCGCCTTTCCAGCTTTATTTCCTCCAACTCCCTTCTTGACTAGAGATGTCGCAGACAGTTCGCCCGCGGACTATTCGCGTCAATTTTGGCTCGTTGGCGCTCGCATCGGACGGCGTACACATGCGCTTTACGGTTTGCCCCCTATTCTTTATCATTGAGGAAACTTTGACCCTGCACCTCACAGTCAGCAGACACATTCCAGCCAATCAGCAGCATACACTCACTTACAGAGCCTTCAATCTGAAGGACAGCATACATTTTAGAATCATTCTGAAGATGCATTCGTTGTGAGAGGACAGATAGTGTAGCTGCTGGAGATTTAATAGGAAAATAGATAGCCAGGCTGTGTATTTAGCTTCCACTACAGACCTGAAGGACTCCTCTGATATTTGCTGCAAGGACAGCCACCCAAAAAGCCCTTTTTAGGGCTAGAACATCATTTATTTTATTTTATAATTTTTTTCTGTGTAATCTAATTGCATATGCCTGCCTGCCAGCGTGTGTGTGTGACAGGCTAACACCTAACAGCTTATATTGTGCTTATTTTCACTACTCATACCTGGTGGTGTACCATACATTGAAAACAACCATTTTTTTCCTGTAATCTAATTTCAGTTGCCTGCCTGTGTCAGGCTCACATCTAATATTCTGCTCTGTTTCCCCAGTCATAGTTGGTGTATCATACATTGAAAAAAAACAACCCTTTTTTCCTTTAATCTAATTTCAGTTGCCTGCCTGTGTCAGGCTCACAGCTTATATTGTGCTCAGTGAAATAAAACAACACTTTTTTGCCTGTAATAGATTGAATAGCAATTGCCTGCCTACAGGCATGTGTGTGAAGCCTATTGCATCTACTTTGCCAACTTTTGTCAGTGCACAGTGATACGTCATATCTGGTGCAACCGTAGTGGACAGTGACATAAAACAACACTTTTTTGACTGTAATCGATTTAATATCAGTTGCCCGCTTACAGGCGTGTGTGTGAGGTCTACAGCGCCTACTCTGCCAACTTATGCCAGTGCACATTGACACTCATATCTGGTGGCACCTTAGATTGCACGTGCAGTGCCCCAAATTTGAAGTGGGAGGACCGACCAAGCATCTTTTTCCATCTCCCGCTTCCAAAAATCCATGCCATATACACGTCCCCTGATAGGAGACGTAACCGGTATCAAACTGATAGGAATAAATAGTACAACTTAATACACCACTCCTATCTGGTGGCACATTACATTGCACGTGCAGTGCCCCAAATTCGAAGTAGGAGGTCCGACCAAGCATCTTTTTCCATCTCCCTGTTCCAAAAATCAATGCCATATACACGTCCCCTAATAGTGGACATAACAGGGATTAAACCGATAGGAATAGTACTACTTAACAGTACACACCTTATAATAATGCAGACAACGCAGAGAGAGGAGTCTGAAGAAGAGGAGTCAGAGGAGGCAGGTGGCTTTGAGGAGGTTTAAGACCAAACACAGCAGGCATCCCAGGGGGCTTGTTGTCACCTTTCGGGGGGCCTTGGTGGCTGGGTGGAGGAAGAGACCTTCAATGACATCAGTGAGGACAAGGAACGGGACATGGCTAGCTTGGTATCCAACCTTGTGCAAATGAGACGGTTGTGCAAAGGGACTGTTTGCAGTGCATTAAACGGGGAGATTGGTCTGTTACTGTGAAGCGGGTGTAATCCTTACACTACCTGATCGATACAACATCATACCTGATGTTTTAAAGCATGTTATTCCAAACATTTTAGGAATGTTAGGTGATTTATGCCCTTTATGGCTTAAAACCAGACTCTGCATCAACTCTGTAATTTTCCGTGGGAGTTTTGTCATGGATCCCCCTTCGGCATGCCACAGTCCAGGTGTTAGTCCCCTTGAAACAGCTTTCGCATCACTATTAGGGCCAGAAAGAGTACCTGTGGGTTTTGAAATTCGCCTGCCCGTTGAAATTTATGGCGGTTTGCCCGGTTCGCCCGTTCACGAACATTTGATAAAATTCGCGTCCGCGGTTCGCGAACCGAAAATGTTATGTTCGCGACATCTTTATTCTTGACATCTTCCAATCCAGTTTTCGGCCCCACCACTCCACTGAGACAGCTCTCACTAAAGTCACTAATGACCTTCTTACCGCCAAGTCAAAAGGTCACTTTTCTATTCTCCTCCTTCTAGATCTCTTTGCTGCCTTTGACACAGTTGACCATCCACTTCTACTCCATATCCTCTCCGATATTTGAGACACTGCTCTCTCGTGGTTCTCATCATACCTACAAAATCGATCATTCAGTGTCTACTTCTCCGGCACCTCTTCTTCTCCTCACCCTGTCTGTTGGCGTATCCCAATGATCAGTCCTAGGCCTCCTCCTCTTCTCCATCTACACATCCTCACTTAATACCCTTATAAACTCTTTTGGGCTTCAGAATCATTTCTATGCAGATGACAGCCAAATCTACCTCTCAGGACCAGATCTATCCCCCTCTCTTCTAACAAATGTCTCCAACTGTATAGTATATTTAGTATATCCTCTTGGATGTCCACCCACCATCTCAAACTAAACAAGTCTAAGACTAAACTCCTTATCTTCCCTCTCTTTACCACGTTGTCAATTCCTCACATCACTCTCACTGTCAACAATGACATAATTACCCCAACCTCCCAAGCTCGTTGCCTTGGGTATCTACTGGACCCGCCCTGTCTTTCATACCTCACATACAGTCATTAACTAAATCTTGTCCCTCTGAAAAACATCTCAAGAATTCGACAATATCTTACGCAAGACACAACTAAAATCTTAATACACTCTCTCATCGTCTCTCGTCTCGACTACAGCAACTTGCTTCTTGCTGGCCAGACCACCACCAGACTATCCCCACTTCAATCCATGCCTCTGCTAGACTCATCTTCCATACACAACGCTCAGTGTTGGCATCACTTCTCCGTCAATTACTCCCCTGGCTTCCCTTAGCCTCCAGAATAAAATTTAAAATCATGACCCTAACTTTCAAAGCCCATCTATGGACTCATCTCCAAATACTCCCCCGTCTGCCCTTTTCATTCTGCCAACTCTTGTCACCTCTTCTCACTCTCGACTTTGGGACTTTTCTCGTGCTGCCCTTATTCTCTGGAACTCCTTGCCTCGCTCCACCAGATTATCCTCCTGCCTCAAAACATTCAAAACCTCTCTTACAGAAGCGTATCACTTTCCACCCTAACACACTCTCACCTCTCTCTCCCTCCTTTACCACACACAATACCTTTAGGTTGTAAGTCTGCTAGTTTCAATCCCACAAGGTGCTTTTGGGGAAAGCACTATGGACACTGTATTCGAGGATCAAAGACAGGGCCCTCCTTGCTTTGCTATGTTTAATTTGTATTTATCTTTGTCTTGAACTTATCTTATGTACAGCGCTACGGAATATGTTGGTGCGTTATAAATAAACGATAATAATATAAAAACAATTGTACAAATGGATTTCACTAGGAATTAAGCATTGAAAAGTTGTATATCTTAGTGCAAGCTACAGCATTATAGCATTGCAGTGAACGTGTATCTAATTAGGGAAAAAAGTAATTCTATGCTTTATTAACGGAGTGTGATTTTTTTTTTTGTATAGTAAAAAAGATAGAAGCGTACTGAATACGATTTAGATTAAATCATTTTAGAATGAATGAGAAATTAGGCACAATTTTAATTGAGATGCTAATATAATTCAGCGAACCATTGGCATTTTTAGTATTTTTTATTGAAGCAAACCTCCTTGATTACTGCTGTATGTGACACATAGAGATTTGTGATTACATTTTTGAGCTGAATCAAAAGTACAAGTTGAACACACAATTTTCTATTTGCAAGCATTGTTTTTTTAATTCAGCAATAATGTTCTCTGCAAAGGGAGCTTTCAATCTAACATTAGAATTTCACATTCAAAGGAAGCATTCCTTGACTTTTTTCAAAGGCATTAGTCATCTACAGTAGTTTCATACTACTCATTAGTTCTATACGATACTCTGTTGGAATCTGTTTTCGAGGCTAAATATGGAAAAGTCAAATATATTTTTTGTGCAATTGAAAGTTAAGGAAAAGAAAATTCACTAGCTCCAGGCATGAAGTTGTTCTCCATGGTTACAAAAATTCTTAGAGCTTATTTATCTGTGGGATCATACTGACCTGTTTAAAATATGATTATACAAAATGTAAGAATATTACCATCAACTGAGCAGATCAGCAACACTGTTTAGTCCTCTGCCAAACTGGATTAATCAAATTGTTACAGTATGTGGGGTCAAATAACTCCATGATATAAGAAGGGAACTGAAGTTACATGAAATAGATATAATCAACATAAGTAAAATTTTAATTAGGTAAGAATAATCTTAATATTAAATGTCTGCATTAGTCTATAGGTACAAAATCACAGTGAAATATTTCCATAATTTAATAATAACATAGGCCTCTATGCTAATCCCCTATATAGTAAATGACAGCATGTTTAAGAACAAAGCAAATCTCCCTAGCTATGTTAATCACCCATACCAGAAATCTTGCGAGAGAACTGATACAAGTGGTTGAGGCAAGTAAATGCAGCAAATAACTGAAACGTTTCCATTGATTTTTGCATTGACTCCGTTAGGCTTTTACACCATACCCTTTGCTAATAAGATTTTACGTATGACTGGCAAATCAGGGCAGTGCAGTAACATCAAAATGCTGAGGAAAATATTACTGGTACCAAAAACCATTGCGGTGTGCTGTAGCACCACTTAAAGGGACAGGAAACCACTCAAAAACAAGCAAGACCACCATAAATGAAGGTTTAATTTACACATATGTGCCGTTTAAAAAGATTTAAAGTTCATGTGTGACTTATCAGACATATGGAAATTGGAAATATCTGCTCACATCTGGATAAATCTATTAAAGAGACATCACATTAATAAATAGCCTCAGAAGTCATGTAACCTCATTACAAATAATATCTGACAGTCACAGATACATAAATGGGAAAATATAAGTTGTATATATACATCAATATGTTTGACTCATCACATATATATTGGAACAAAAACTGTTGCCAATATCACACCTTCACAAACACAAAAGGAGGCTGAGAAGAGTCTCATGGAAGAGCAGGAATCTTACCTCCATCAACGGGAATCATGGTTACACTTGTCCTGGCAAATCCAACGCTATTGCTGGTGTGCAAGTGGCAACATGTATACCAATGATCATGTTAAAATTAGTGATAGTCTTAATGTATCAAATAATCATAAATTACATATCATATGAATAACAACCATTCAGTGAAATAATGAGGCCTATTAGTGTCACAATTAAAGCATTAACTGCCAATAATGACTAATGATCTTGTTCCCACATGCTTTAGAAAATAGGAATGATAACATTTAAATAAGTGCGTGAACACATATTTGATACATTAAGACATGTGATCACTTTGAAACCACACTTGTGTCACTGGAATGTATGAAGGGATGCCTATCCAGGATGATGTCCCATATCTATTACATAATAGTGAAGTAATTGTTATGTATGTTGATGTCCCATATCACTAACAATGAGAAACACGCAGCAACATGGATAATTGTATAAAAATATAATTGTTTATTTTATACACAGAGCACAGTCATAAACATATGTGACCATGCATTGATATCCTGGGTGTGTTGTGGGCGGATCCAAAGGGCCAAGAGGCTGAAAAAAATGATAAAACCTAAAGGGGTTAAAGTAATACTGTATAATAATAATGATGCATGGCATCTACTAGGTGGGTAGAGTTAAATAGCGGAGCAGCAAATTCAAAAAGAATAATAGTTGGAGTATGCTATAAACCCCAAAATATAATTGAAAGCGAGAAAATGCAAGTATTATTAAAGATTGGAAATGCAGCTAAGCATGGGCAAGTTCTAATAATGGGAGATTTTACATGCCCTGAAATAAACTGGATAAATGAGACCAGCAGTTCAGCTAAGGGGAGCAGGTTATTGAGTACACTCAGGGATCATTATCTGGCCCAGGTTATACAAGATCCTACTAGAAATGAAGTTATCTTGGATTTAGTTATCACAAATAATATCAATATGGTATCAAATGTTGAAATAGGGCAACCTTTGGGAAACAGTGATCCCAACACAGTCTTATTTGAGATAGAAGTAAAAAAACAAAACTGTAATGGGGCAACAAAAGCTTTTATTTTTTAAAAGGGCAGATTTTAACAGGGCAGCAAAACAACGTATAGACTGGGGCAAAGAACTGACGGGTAAAAATACTGAACATACAGTAAATGGACAAGATTTAAATCTTTACTAAATATACATACACATCGGCATATATCATGTGGAAATAAAAGTAAAATGAATAAATCACATCCAATGTGGCTAAACAATGATTTAAACATCAAGATACAGAGTAAAAAACAGGCATTTAAATTATACAAACAAGAGGGGACAGAGGCTGCCTTACGTAAGTACAAGGAAATCAACAAGGCTTGCAAAAGGGCTATTAGACTGGCTAAAGTAGAAAATGAAAAGTTAGTTGCAAAAGAGAGAAATTGTTTATTATTTTAAATATATGAATGGAAAGAAGGTCAGGAAGGAAGCTACAGGAACATTACAATGTAACACAGGCAGTCTGATAATTAGTGACCAGGACAAGGCAGATGAGCTAAATAGGTGGTTTGGTCATTGCAACATAATGGGGCTACACTAACTTCACCAAATAATTGGTTAACGCAGGAAGAAATCCAAATGAGGTTGGAAAAAAATAAATGTTAATAAAGCCCCAGATCCTGATGGAATACATCCAACACTGGGTCGCTACCAGATGACTGGCCAAAAGCAGAGGTGATACCTATATTTAAGAAGGGAGGAAGAGCAAAGCCGGGGAAGTATAGACCAGTGAGTCTCACTTCTGTAGTGGGAAAGCTTTTAGAAGGGTTACTAAGGGATAATATACAAGAATATGTCTATTTGGATTATAAATTGGTGTCAGCATGGATTTATGAGGGATAGGTCATGTCAAACAAATCAAATTAGTTTCTATGAGGAGGTCAGTAGGAACTTGGATCAAGGCAACTGGATGTAGTCTTTTTGGATTTTGCAAAGGCTTTTGATACAGTGCCACATGGGAGACTATTGTGCAAATCAAGGGATACAGGAATTGCAGTAAGACTGGAAGGAAAGGGTTGTGGTAAATGGAACATACTCTGTGATAAGAAGGGTTCCTCAGGGTTTAGTATTAGGTCCTCTCCTTTTTAACATATTTATTAATGACTTAGAAGTAGAATTGGAAAGCAGTGTCTACATTTTTGCTGATGACACCAAGATATGCAAGGTAATTTAAATCAGATAATGATGTACTTTCCCTCCAAAAGGATTTACATAAAATAGAGGAATGGCAGATGAGATTTAATATGAGTAAAAGTTATGCATCTGGGAAGGAAAAATAGCTATGCAATTTATAATCTTAATGGAGCATATATAGCGGTATCAGATATTGAAAGGGATTTGGGAGTACTTGTGGACAACCTAGGCAAATAAAATATTAGCATGTATTAAGAAGGGTATGGAAGTAAGGGAAGCAAATATAATTCTAATTCTATCATTTTGAGCACAACTTCATAAAAAGGACATTTTACACCTGGAAAAGGTACAGAGAATGACTAAAAAACTAATAAGGAGAATAGAGAGGCTAAGTTTTGAAGAAAAAAAGGCGTCTAAGAGGAGATATGATTACCTTATATAATTATATCCAGGGTTAGCATAAAGATTTGTCAAGTGAGCTTTTTGTGCCAAGAGATTTCCAACTGACAAGAGGACATCCTTTGAGGTTAGAAGTAAAAAGATTCCACTTTAAAGAAAAGGGTTCTTCACAGTAAGGGTGATTAATCTGTGGAATTCTCTACCAAAGGAGGTGGTGACAGTGGATTCGGTACATAACTTTAAAAGGGGACTGGATTTATTTTTAATCAAAAAGGGCATTCAGGGTTATCCTGGATAATTAGAAAGAGATTATTGATCCAAGGTTGAATATGATAACCAGTACCTGGGGTCAGGAAGGAATTTTTTTTCCCTTTGAGACAATTGGCTAAGTTTCACTTAGTTTTTTTCTGTTTGCCTTCCTATGGATTCAATTAATTAACAACTATTTCGCATATTGCAGATCAGAGGAGATCTAAAAAGGGTGAACTTGATGGACTGAAAGTCTTTTTTCAACCTAAATTACTATGTAACTATGTAATACTAGGGTCACATATGGTCATTACAGCACAGAATCCATAATCAGATGAAAAAAATTCTTATCATGCCAAACTCAATATAATAAAACTAACCAACTTACCTGAACTTCATCCACAAGCAGTGCAAACCATTCTCTATCTGTAATTGGAAATCACTTGCCATCACCATGTAATGATGTAGCATATCACAATGATTGCTTAGCTATGACCACAGTCATTGGGGCCAGAGTACTATCAACATCTCTCTATGAGATTTTAATGCATGTACTGTATTAATGCTGCTTTGAGATGACTGGCCATTTTAGGACTTTGCTAGTCCACATCTGCATTGGTATTAGTTAAACTTAACAACAAAAATGTGTTATTGTACATGATTTATGATGATTTATTGGTGTGTGAGATCATTTTGCTGGGGGGATGTAATTTATGGAATGGCTATGTGATAGTCGCTGTGTATATATTTCACTCACATTATTTGGTAGCACTGCTTGCAGATGAAAAGGATGCTTTCATGAACCTGAATTGTGCCTAAATATACATAATACAAAAATAATTCCTTCTAAGGGAAAAACAAAAATAGGGACTGCATCATCTCTCTTCAATGGCATTCCTCAGTGACCATCAATTGGTGACATGTTAAACATAACCCTACTTGTCCACAGAGAAGAGGATCATGGACCATGTGATGGGATTGCCATCTGCTTACAAAATATCACCATATAGGCCATGATCCTCTACTAGATCGTCAATGAGGAGTGCTGTTTAGAAGGTCAAATCATAGTTGCAGCCCCTATCTCCTCCTCTGCCTTGCTACTGTGAACAGACCTCCCATGCCACTGTGCCTAGTTCGTAGTCTAAGGTGTTTGCAGAAGGAGGCATCAGCACTCGTGGAGGCAGAGGCATGGAGGGAGGCACGGAGGGGCCATGCTTCAGGTGTGTGGTGCTGAGCTGTGTGAGCGTGCTCTGGTCCTGCACCACCTGAAACAGCCTGGTCATATACGATTCCACATACTGGTTGTGCCTCCTCACCTCCCCATGGAGCCTCCAAAGCTGTGGCTCACCGAGTCCTGTTGGGAGGAGATGCTGGCCTGGATCCCCCATATAGCATCTCTATAGTATCTCATCAGGACTAGCATCTTCATCATCGTGGCCTCCAACGGTGTACCTTGGGATGGAGGTCCAAGTTGGTTTTGTATGGCTGCGGGAGGAGGCGGTGGTGGTGATGGCCCAGTGGGGAGAGGTGCTAAGGACTGAATGCTGATGGTGACAAGCCTGGTGGTGGTGCCCTGATGGTGAGAGGAGAAGGTAATGGTGGCATGGACCGGCCATCTGTCCATTAGATGGGCCCAGGTGGCGAATCAATCTGTGGGAGGACGGGGCCAGTGGGGTCAAATGCTGAAGATGTAGCTGAAGGTCCAACAAGCATCCCCCCCCCCCCACACACATCAATTGTGAGTCCTCCTCCTAATCCCCCGGGCTCCCATTTGATTGATTTATGTTCCTGTTTACCTGACATGCAGTTATCTTGAACCTGGATTGTTCACTTATAAAATCATGTTTGAAGCTATCCTTTGCTGGTTTTGATACTTTCTTTATATTATGAGCTCGTTTGTTATTGGCTTATAACAATATCTTGATATGTCCTGCTGTGTGGCCTTTGCAGCACATGCATATAAACATACTCTCCAGAGGTTGCTGCACACTGTGTAGTACTAACCTATCAGTATGCATCTTTCAGTAATAGTTATTAACATGCTGCAGAGAGGTGTTCCTTGATGAGCTACTACACTACACTGCAAATCTATCCCACTAGAGTCTATATCTGCATATGCTACAGTGGCCACACTCATACATTTGGTCTCAATTGGATGTTTACTAAATGTATTTCTATATGATATTTGCTGTGTCTATTTGTTATATATATGAGAGTGAGGTTTATGGATATGAGGAGGGTAAGGTTTATGTATATGAGGAGGGATAGACCATCCATCTATCTGTAGTGAAATCAGGCCTGATCTTCTTTAGCAACCTTTCCCACTCCTTGTACTGGATAGTCACTCTGGGCCACCACTTGGAGCTCTTGATTCTCTAGCCTTCTCTTCCATCATCCTCCTGACCTTTGCTCAGCTGTCTTTGTAATGATGCCTTACAGACATCACATCTTTATCTGCAAAACCAATAACTGTGGCTGCTACCTCCTTCCAGGCCTTGCCCCTGGGGCTGGTCTCAACTTCCTTCTCCCCTGTAATGATATGGGCATGGGCACAGATGGCATTGAGGAGTACCACCATCTCCTCTGACCTGTAGGGGCCCTAAGTTTGGATACAGCCTCTTGTCCTCCCTACTGTGGACTAGGATCCATACCTCCCTATTCTGACCCTGATCAGTATTTATTTATATTGTAAAATATAGTGTACAGTAGTAATCATTTAGATATAGTAATAAAAAGAAAAGAAACCTGCACTCCAATCTGTCACTTCTCCTGAACTCTCTCTCCCTCCAACCCCTGTGACCTGCATGCTAATTTGTAAATATGTACAACCAAGTCAGCACTGGGCATGAGACTCACAAATATATACAAATAACTGTTTATCCCGGAATTATGAGCTGGAAGCAGGTTTTTAAACTTGTTTTAGACATTCAAATGTGAACACAGATGTACTATTTATTTACTGTACTACTGTACGGTGGAGGGCTTCTATCGCTCTTTTGCCCACCATATTATAAATGATTGTTGTGGTGAACTACCTTCTCATAAAGTCCACAACATAGGCTGAGATCCCGCTCCATACTGATGATAGCCAGTAAGCTTGGAACAGCTGTACATGTATTGGATACTCAGCCTGTGTTTAATCCAACCTTGACTTTGCATTAAAGCTGTGTAATACAGCATGCATAAATGTTGGCACATTTGCATGTCCCGGCTTAGCTTCCCAGAATGCAGTGTAATAACTGTTTTTCTCGGAACTCTGAGCTGGAAGCAGGTTTTTAAACTTGTTTTAGACATTCAAATGTGAACACAGATGTACTATTTATTTACTATATATATATATATATATATATATATATATATATATATATATATATATATATATATATATACACATACCACTAATATATATATCACTAATCCATTTGCTATTTTTCATTGGCTTCTATCTCTGTGGCACAGCAAAAATGTCTGTAATATTTACTTGATTGCTGTAATTTTGTGCAGATGCCATAATCCAGCCCTTCACTGCTGTTATGGATGTGGGCTGACTGCTGTAATTTTGCAAGTGAAAAGATTAATATCAACGTGTAACCTGGGGAAATAAAGTTCCCGCAGCCGTTTAACACCACAAGATTAGCATGTGGGCCATATATTCTAACTACCAGCTAATAGGTTTTTAGTGAAGGCCATGTACTAGCTCTGAAACTGAACTGCAAAAACACTTGATACTCAGCTTTTACAGTACAAGCATATTTATTACTATGTTTGCAGAGCTATTACATGGGTCTCCCTGTAAACATTCATAATTTTTAATTGCACATAGACAGGTGTTGAACATTAATATTTTGCTCTAACACACACTTGTAACTCATTTGAAGTGTAAACTTAAAGGTATATAAAGGTTTCATGTAGTATGAATGCATCTGATAGAGTAGAATCAGTAGTGTATGCAAAATTTTTTCTTCAAAATAAACTTACCCTTTCTTAATTGTGCTGGCAGTTGATTTTGAGGAAGGAATGTCCTGAAAATCCAAGATAAATTAGCAGAAAATGTATAATTTGTTTAGGCCACTCACAAGCAGCTATAACACTGCTGCAACGTCTTGAAAGTCAATATTTACAGCAAAGTACCAGTGAAGGTGTAGTCTGTTTCCCCTAAAAATGTGGAAGCAAGGAGGAGTTCAGACATTGATGTTGTGGATTTCTGCACTGTGCTGTTGTTGGCTTAGCATAAGGTTAGTATAAGTTTAGTATACGGTTAAAAACATACCAGAAGTGTTTCTATTGGTAGATGTCATCATCCCCTGACCTCGTTGCCCCTTTGGACTTATATTTATGTGATTTTGGGCCCAGTTTGTTTACAGTATGCTTTATAGTTATTTAATTTGTTATGTTGATTACTCTATATATGTTAATTACTGTATGTTATGCTTCTTGTCTGTGTGTGTTAGAATGTATATGTTGCATGCCTGGCCGGATTACCCATTAAGCCAACTAGGCAGCCGCGTAGGGGCCGCTTCCAATGCGAGGGGCGCCACTTTTAAACAAAAAATGGTTCCTGGCTTAAAAAAAATTAAATACTGCAGTCCATAGACTGGCTACTCGGGGGTAAACACCTAGAACAAGAAAGTTAAGACAGGAAAAGGAACTTACATGCACAGAAAAGGTAAAAATGGGTCTGTGCATACCTTGCATACTCACTCGCAGGGGCTCCTTCATTTCACTGTCTAGGCACTCCAAAAAGGTAGATCCGGGCCTGTTTGCATGTTTGGCTTTTGAACAGTTAACTAATTTAGAATGTAGTGATGTGATCTGTAACTGTCATGTTAAGAAGCTGTCAGTTATTAATGTTTGCTTTGATGGGCAATACATAAAAAAAATGTGTATCTGTAATTTTAGAGACAGATAGGGATAAGAACAGTTATTATTTTTCAAAGCCTGCTTTTTGCCTCCTGTGTTCCTGAGGTCTTGAGTTGGTTCCTGCCATAAGTGCTGAGATTACTAAAAGCAAGACCATCCAGGGGTGCTCCTGTAACAGTAAGCAGGGGACTTAGGAGTTGAACCTGGTCCCAATCACCCCAAAGTCGTGACACTAGGCACCTCTGGGGGTGGAAACAATAAAAAAAATACGTGTAGAATGTATTTCAAAAGTATGCCTTATATACCCCCCATGGTAACCTTATGTTAACCCATATAGCGGCTAACATTTAGGTGCCACAGGAATATTAGAAATTGTGAATAACATGTCATTTTGAATAATCTTGAATAGCTTTTTGGAGCTCAAGTTACTCATGATGTTACTGATGTGTCATGATCATTGGGGAAACAGGTGTAATATTGCAAGTATGGGTTACTCACAGGCATTTCAAGTAGCACACGAACAACCATGCTGAGAGGGGGGAATAGAATAGCTAGAGAAGGTTACTGGGCACATTCTGCCTATGTAACTTTGCAATATTGCAAATTGAATAAGCTGCTAGGGGACATATTTTATAATGGCCCAGCTGTTGATTTCTGCTATTATGTTGCATATCCATCTAACATACAACTAACTTGCCTTTGAAAATACATTTTTTTTGCAAATAGTAGGAACAGTGATGGGGTCAAACATCTGGCCTATGCTAACTTAGTTATGGCTGATTTTGAAAAATTATTCATATTTTGTAACAAAGACCCAAATATGAAATATTACAGATGCTATATTGATGATTATTTTCTTATTTGGAGTAGTATTGAACAACACTTGTTAGAATGACATACAATTGTTAGATCGGAATACAGTATTAAATGAACATCCTACTCCTGTCAAATTTAAGATCTACCAAAGTGGTGACACTGTGGACTTCATAGATTTAAGGATCTCAAAGGCGGACTACTCTTTTTAGGAAGAGGTATAGGAATCTGATACTCAATGAAGGTAGCATTCATCCTTTTAGTCTGATTAAAGGTATTTCAGTGATACAAATTAAAAGAGAAGTACAGAACAATTCAGACCAACAGCTGTGGTTTTTAAAACATCATTATTCAAGTAATATTTTTGAAGATAAATTGCAAACACTTCAAGCTACATAGGATGATCTACTTATTATGTGAAGTGTGCAAAAAGGTAAGGAAGAATCTCTGAACGTGATCACTAACTATAAAAAGTTTCAAGGGTGGTATGAATATTATGTAAGGCATATTTAAGTTTCATGGATTATGAATGCATCTGAGGAGAATCACTAGTGTAAAAAAACATTTTTGCATGAAAACATCCCAAAATAAATAATAATAAACTTACTCTGTTTTCTGGCAGATGATATTGAGAGAGTTTACACCCCTGGAAAATACAAGCTAAATTAGCATACAATTCATATTTAGTTGTAGTCAATAAGTCAGGTTCAACATTTTAACAGTCTGCATCTCAGTGCTTTCTGACATGCTCAGTATAACAACTGAGGTCAGAAGACACAGGGTAGGGAGAGGAGGAGGCGAAGAGAGGCAAAGAGGAGGGAGAAGAGACACAGAGGAGGGGGAAGAGACACAGGAGAGGAAGAGGAGGAGGGGAAGAGAGATGCAGAGGAGGGAGAGGAGGGGGTAAGAGAGACACAGGGGAGAGGTAAGAGAGACACAGGGGAGGGGTAAGAGAGACACAGGGGAGGGGGAAGATAGACACAGGGGAGGGAGAGGAGGGGAGGAAGAGACACAGGGGAGGGAGAGGAGGGGAGGAATAGACACAGGGGAGGGACAGGAGAGGAGAAGAGACTTCAAAATGTATTGCCATAATTTTTGACTGGCAAGGTGCTAGTACATATATATTTAAGTAAGGAAGGGGATCCTTGTAGTTATAATATGGGAGCAAAGTGCTTGCATTAAAATTACATCTGGTACCAATACTTAAAGAAGTCAGTGTTAGCATTTATTTATTTGTTCCCATGAATATAGCTGCGAGAAATCAATTCTATGTATCAACTTCTGCAGCATCCAAATGAGTGGGCTTTAAAAGGTCATCTAAATTAAGAGAATGTTGTGAAAAATATACAGTACAGATTCTCTATTACCAACCCAGAATACCCCCAAAAACAATCAATATTCCAAGTTCTCAAAATAACTAATTTTTATTCAAACAACCCGGCCTGGAGAGTGCAGTGTGCTAAATAAAATGTTCAGTCTGCCAGAAAAATAGGATAGAAACCCTTTTATAGCATAACAGAAATTCAATAAGAATTAGTAAAAACATAGGAGTGTTTTACAAATGTCTTTCTGCACAATACACAAAATATTTAAAAACACATTTAAAAAAGTAAATAAATTGCTTCTCTGTCAAATGTAAAAGTAATCCACTTAGATATCTCTGATATGTTGGGACTATGTTGCCTTTTATTTACTCAGAGTAATGGATATTTGTGTCCAAATAGTGGTTTGTTTGTGGTCAGGATTGTTGGACTGTTGTTCTGTGCCCTAAGCATCTTTAAATATATATCAATCTCCTGAGGCCTATATGGTATATACAGTATTTGAGAAATATTCCCATTATTGCCATACTATCAATGGAACTGGGTAATATTCTTGATGGTATATAGCCTGGGATAGTTCTTCCATTTAATATGGGTAGCGGTCTGGAATATCAGTAGTGATCTATGAATCAGAGCAATTTGGCATCTTAAGTATTTCAGAGTCTTTTACTGATATAATAATGCAAAGTCTGGGAATCAAATGGTTACCTAATATAAACATTATAGATACTTATTTGCTGAGAGAGGATATTCAGTTTGATCTGATTTCTAACAAGATCGCTACCTCAACATGTGGAACTAAACTGTTCCTATTCTCATAATCTATATTGGGCAGCAATACATATCTTTTACTGATATAATAGGGCAAAGTATGGGAATTTACTAGTTCCCTAGTATAGACATTGTTCGTACTTATTTGCTGAGAGAGGATACTCTATTTGATCTGATTCCTAGCGGGATCTCTACCTCACCATATGGAATTGAGCTGTCCCTATTTTCATAAATCTATCTTAGGCAGCAATACGTCTCTACAAACGCCACAGTAGGTATTACGCTGACATGTCCTAACTTAGAACCATTGGGACTAGAGTGTGCGTCCTAAGTGATGACACACACTTGCGTTTACGCCTACGCCTGATGCGTTTCAAGGGGATTTAAAAGGTCATCTAAATTAAGAGAATGTTGTGAAAAATATACAGTACAGATTTTCTATTACTAACCCAGGATACCCCCAAAAAACAATCAATATTCCAAGTTCTCAAAATAACTAATTTTTATTCAAACAACCCGGCCTGGAGAGTGCAGTGTGTGAAATAAAATGTTCATTCTGCCAGAAAAATAGGATAGAAACCCTTTTATAGCATAACAGAAATTCAATAAGAATTAGTAAAAACATAGGAGTGTTTCACAAATGTCTTTCTGCACAATACACAAAATATTTAAAAACACATTTAAAAAAAGTAAATAAATAGCTTCTCTGTCAAATTTAAAAGTAATCCACTTAAATATCTCTGGTATGTTGGGACTATGTTGCCTTTTATTTACTCAGAGTAATGGATATTTGTGTCCAAATAGTGGTTTGTTTGTGGTCAGGATTGTTGGACTATTGTTCTGTGCCCTAAGCATCTTTAAATATATATCAATCTCCGGAGGCCTATATGGTATATACAGTATTTGACAAATATTCCTTTTATTGCCATACTATCAATGGAACTGGGGGATATTCTTGATGGTATGTAGCCTGGGATAGTTCTTCCATTTAATATGGGTAGCGGTCTGGAATATCAGTAGTGATCTATGAATCAGAGCAATTTGGTATCTTAAGTATCTCAGAGTCTTTTACTGATATAATAAAACAATGTCTGGGAATCTAATGGTTCCGTAAAACACTATTAACATAATAAATACGTATTTGATGAGAGAGGATATTCAGTTTGATCTGATTTCTTACAAGATCGCTACCTCACCATGTGGAACTAAACTGTTCCTATTCTCATAATCTATATTGGGCAGCAATAAATATCTTTTACTGATATAATAGTGCAAAGTATGGGAATTTACTAGTTCCCTAGTATAGACATTGTTGGTACTTATTTTCTGAGAGAGGATACTCTATTTGATCTGATTCCTATCGGGATCTCTACCTCACCATATGGAATTGAGCTGTCCCTATTTTCATAAATCTGTCTTGGGCAGCAATATGTTTCTACAAACACCACAGTAGGTATTACACTGACATGTCCTAACTTAGAACCATTGGGACTAGAGTGTGCGACCTATGTGATGACACACACTTGCGTTTACGCCTACGCCTGATGCGTTTCAAGGTTATGCCTTCTATCCAAATGGGCTTAATGAAGGATTTTATTTCACATCCTTCATTTATTGGTAATATGAGAGTCTGAAATTGTGCTTAATTTCATCTCCAGATCAACCACTTGGCCCACATAGATATGTTTCTTAAAGTTAGATGTACCTTCATCTGCAAAGTGACATATGTAGATGCCAAATCTAACCATTTCTATGAGCCAATAAATATTGAAGAAAAAATACTTAGAGTTAAACAAAGCTTTATATAAATATATAGCTATAGCAAGCTATGTTATACATTGTGTCCTTTGGATGTTCATATATTTAAACAAACCTCATAGGCGACTTACTTTAGAAGTGGATTAGTTCACGTATTTGGCCACACAAACATTTTTTTAATTGGTACACATTTGTACAGTTTTTCCTGACAAGTTTATATCTGCAATGTACTTCCATTTGTCTGTTTAAGTTGGATTCACTAAGGATCTTGGGAAGAGATTAATATGTGATCACTTGACGAGTGAACCTCTTTATGCACTTGTATTCACTAGCACTTTATATCTATATCCATGTTTATATTTATATTTATATTGATTTGAAAGAGATTAATTTAGAAGTGAACCTCTTTATGCACTTGTACACACTAGTACTTTATATATGTATATTTATATTTATATTCTCATTGATATTTATATTAATACACAGTGTTGATTTAGCCAAGTCTTCACAAATCACTTCACTCAAGGTATTATTTATCACCTATACACTCACCTATACTAGCTAAAATAATATAGGTATTTTTCTCAGTTTATATGATATTTACTCTCAATGAGGATACACTAGAATAATTCAAATATTGCACTCTAATCACTATTAAAATTTCACACAGTTGTATAAGTATTATCTTTTCAGTTTCTAAGATATTTCCCCTCAAAGAGGATACACTAGAAACTATCCAACTATTGCACTTTATAATCCATAATGTTATTGCACAAAGCTTTAGAAATAGTATTTAGTATACTTATTGATACCTAATGGTATCCTTGATATCATACTTAAGGATATAATTCCTGGGCACTACAGAAAAAATCTGATATGTTTTATTAAATAGCTTGAAATGATCATTGATTAGTAAGAATAGCCCAAAATGTAAACCTAATACCATATTACTAGTTCAACAGATGAAGGCATAACTTAGAATTGTTTTTATATACTATGAATATCAAGAAACAATTAATTGTCAGTATAATGTTTATTCAAAATTACCTTATTGTTTGTAAAATTAATACAAGGCCTAGATTATAGGCGAGTATATACCTTTTCAACCTTATAGATATCCTCATATCGAGATCTTTATGTTTGGTTGCCATAGCAACTTTAAAACTATAAAGGAATGGCAATGACGTCTATGCCCTCCCCGCTTTGACAAAGACGTCTTAGCACGTAGAAATGCATCAGGCGTAGGTGTAAACGCAAGTGTGCATGATCATGTAGGACGCACGCTCTAATCCCAGTCGTTCTAAGTTAGGACATGTCACTGTGATACTGACTGTGGCATTTGTAGAGACATATTGCTGCCCAAGACATATTTATCAAAATAGGGACAGCACAGTTCCATATGGTGAGGTAGCGATCTGGCTAGGAATCAGATTAAATAGAGTATTCTCTCTCCGCAAATAAGTACCAACAATGTCTATGCTAGGGAACTAGTAAATTCCCATACTTTGCACTATTATATCAGTAAAGGATATTTATTGCTGCCCAATATAGATTATGAGAATAGGAACAGTTTAGTTCCACATGGTGAGGTAGCGATCTTGTTAGAAATCAGATCAAACTGAATATCCTTTCTCATCAAATACGTATTTATTATGTTAATAGTGTTTTACGGAACCATTAGATTCCCAGACATTGTTTTATTATATCAGTAAAAGACTCTGAGATACTTAAGATACCAAATTGCTCTGATTCATAGATCACTACTGATATTCCAGATCGCTACCCATACTAAACGGAAGAACTATCCCAGGCTATATACCATCAAGAATACCACCCCCCCCCCAGTGCCATTGATAGCGCTGCTATAAAGGGAATATTTCTCAAATACTGGATATATAGACCTTAGGAGATTGATATATATTTAAAGATACTCAGGGCACTGAAGAACAGTCCAACAACCCAGACCACAAACAAACCACTGAGTAAATAAAAGGCAAAATAGTCCCAACATACCAGAGATATTTAAGTGGATTACGTTTAAATTCACCACAGGAGTAATGTATTTACTGTTTTTAAATGTGTTTTTAAAGTTTTTCTATCGCCGTTGTTCCTTAATACATAATAACATTTGTTGCTTATTGTAAATATCCCCTTTCCGGTTTCATTATTGTAAATAGTGGTAAACACTCATGGGGTAATTGAACGTCCCAATTATTCATTTCTACAATACACAAAAAAACTAATACAATTTAGTCACGGTTAGTGAGGTCATTATTTTGTACATATTAGAGCTGAATACCTGCAGGACATAGAATTGGTTACAAAAAAATTGTTACACAAATTAGTTACATGTGGTAGGAACCGTTAAACAATAGAATTTTGTGTTAGAATTAAAAGCCATGTTCTGGACTAGATGTACACAATTTGAAAGCAACATGGCCCAAAAGCTGGACTCCATCTTCAAACTTGCTCTATAAGGAACTCTTGTTTGAGAGTGAAAGCTCACTGGGAAGCAGGATATGGCAGGGATTATTGTGCCACAGAGTTGCAGTTGCAGTATGGTCTCTTTCCAATTGGATGGTGATGGCTATAGTCCAGGTGAAGTGACACATTGTTGAAGAAGTGTCTTGCAACAGGTGATGTCAAAATATAAAGAAAGTAGAAATGGCAGTCTAATGAAAAGGCAGAGGAGTATCTTTTGACCTAGTTTACCCCTGCAGGAGAAAGCTTTCAAATAAATCTCAGTCATTTGATCCACGTCAGTTTGTATTGCATTATGATGGTCATTAATATAGGTGAAACATTCTCTGCCAACAAGAGCACAAACACCCCCTTAATTTCTAGGATGTAATCAGAGCCATCCTCTTTTCTAAGGCAATCATGCAAATTTGGACTTGTTCTTGATATAGTTTCTCAATAGCATCATCAGTCTTGTTTAACCCAGCATCAAGAAGATTAGCAAAGACACCCCAATTTGGAAATATTATCACCATATTCAAATCAGTACTTCAAGTATTATCATTTAGCCTGTTAGATATAGATCTTGCATTTTCATGGTGTTCATGTGGTAGAGTAGTAGTATTATAAATAGCAGGGACAACAGAACCCAAATAACAGACACCAACCCAATTTGGGCATAGCCAATGGAGAGCCCATTTGATAATAATATAACAGATTCCATGTCATGTATGTGGAGTGTTAGTGAACAGGGAGATTTTGATTGTTCAGGTGTACACTTATTTACTTTCATATTACTATTAGCACAAGTGCTTCATTTAGAGAGGTAGGTTAGGAGATAGTCTGTACCAGGACTAGAAAGTGTGGGGAATTAACAAGAGAAAGTACTGTAAGATGAAGAGTTGTAGATGGAAGTTTGGCTATAAAGTAAAGTTATCTTAGTACAGGTAGATTAAACTTGCAATTATGTCCAGCGAAATTTGTTGCCACTGTCAGTTGCCTAGTATATTCAAATTTAAAAGAAAAAAAATTGCACATTTGTAAACCCATTTGAAAGTCTAAAAATAAGTTAAAAAATGTATTTCTTACTCAGATTTCCCAGAAATAAAGTAATTGTACTGCACTCTGGGAGACTGGGTGGAGACCTGTAAATGAGGCTACAATGTATCTTAAACCTATTCTATGCTTTGCTTAAAGCTGTGTAACACAGCGAGCATATGCTTAAAAGGAGCCATGTATTAAGTGGTATTTTTTTATTTACATGTCCTGCCCAGTCTCCCAGAGTGCAGTACAATGAATGTATTTCTCGGGAACCTGAGTGAGAAATATGTTTTTTAACTTATTTTTATATATTTAAATGGGTTTACAAATCTAATATTTAATTTCTGTGCTATGTATGGTGGAGAGCTTCTCTTACTCTTTTGCTCACCGTAAGCTATATTATTTAAGAGAAGAAACAGGTGGCATTAGCAACTGATTTGTAAAAGCAGTAGGGTGTGGGTGTATTAGGAGAAGTGAGATTGCTTCGCAGCTTTTTGGCTAATATCAATTGTAGTACCTCCTCTGTCAGGAAAGGTAAATCCTCTGCTGCCTGGAGGGAGGAAACCTTGGTCTGGTCAGGAGGACTTGCAGCACCAATGCACAGACTTTTTTGAGCATTTTGGGCCCAAGCCAGGAATTTTTTATTTTTCCTCGAGCCTATGTGTTGGGGGAGCACATCACTGTGCACCCCAAACATTTAGCCAGTGAGACTTGTGGGAGAGGTCTCTCTGGTCTTGTACAGATTTGGTAGGTGGTAGCTGCCTCATCCGATGCTGGCACTTATGCATTTTTTTGCTTAAACCAGATCGCCCAACAGACGATAATGAGCACAGTTTTGATTTTGCACAGCACGTTTTCTTCACACCATTTAAGACTGAGTGATTCCTGATGTCCTTGATGGATGGCCTTGGAAGACCTCGGGTGGGGTTGGTGGCATCATAAATACTTTAGGACCCCTTTGATCTTCTGCCAGAGCCCAGAAGATCAAAGGGGTCCGAAAGTATTTATGGTGGGGGGACCCGTTACGTTCACTGGAGCAAGGGAACCATGGAGCACATGACTGCATGAGATGAACTCACTGAAAGCATACACCAAGTAATCAATAACAAAGTGTGATTCTCATAAGGAAAAGTGGTATTGCACAAACCAAAAGTACTGGGACCAGCAATATGAAGGCAAATCCAGCATTTAGGTAAAATAAGAGAGTGGGCATACATCATTACTACATGCAAGAACTTATTATCTTGCCAAACAGATGTAGTGGTATCATGCTGAGAAGGTATAACTTGTCTAGTTTTTCTGAGAAAGTGTGTTTCTGTGCAGTGGATGTATATCCCCATACTGTAGATGTCATACACAGCAAGTATAGTACCAATTATTAGAATGCCAACAGTCACCAGAAAACAAGTCAATTGGAATAGTCTACATCCTTTGTGAATTTCAGGAATTGGATGTTTAAACTCTGGTCTGTGAAGGGCTTGTCTGATTATTCTAGTGGGAAGGAGAGCAGTGAGAAGTATGGATCCAATAACATTTCTCTGCTACTTAACATTAGGAACGGTCCATCTTTTTGGGGAAATTCAACTTACACTTTAAAACCTTAATGTAGACAAAATCACTTGGAGAGGTTTTTCAGATGGAATCCACTAGATTGGATTATATGACAGTATTGCCTCAATTCTGTGGACATGTTGAAATACAGTTTTTATCGTAACAGGCACTTTAAAGAGGTTTGCAGCTGATCAATAAAGATATAAACCGATGGAATTGCATATGGAGACTTTAGGTTGTAAGTCTGCGAGTTTCAATCCCACAAGGTGCTTTTGGGAAAGCACTATGGACACTATGGATTTGAGGCTCAAAGACAGGGCCCTCCTTGCTATGATATTTTTAATTTGTATGTATCTTTGTCTTGAACTTATCTTATGTAAAGGGCTATGGAAAATGTTGGCGCTATAAAAAAAATTGATAATAATATGGAGACCTATTGGTAGGTGGTAAACAATACACCCAGTTTTTCCCTGTTTGTTTACATAATTTAAAAATGTGTCTTAAGAAAACCATTAGCGCTTTCAACTATACCATTTTCTTAGGAGTGATAGACACATGATTGTTTTTGCTTAATATATAGCATTTTATACACTTGAGACATGAAATAATTTTCAAAAAGACAATAGTACTCAGTCTGAAAGTTTGTACATAGGTGACAATAGCAATTGATTCATAAACGGAGTAGGGTGTGGATGTATTAGAAGAAGTGAGATAGCTTCTTGGCCTTTTTGCTGAGATCAAGTATAGTACCTCCTCTGTAAGGAAAGGTACATGCTCTGCCACCTATCAAGTAGAAGGGGGAAACCTTGGTCTGATCAGGGGCCAAGTAAGTCAGAATACCTGGGACTTAGGAGGAGCAACCTGTAGCACATGGGTGTAGGAGCCCCCCAAAAATCTGGGGGGATAATTCAACTCTACTCCTAGGACAGGTGTATCAATGCTCCTGCCTCCAAATACAATTAAAATTTTTATATATATGTAATGTATGTCTATATGCCAACCTATTATGTATGTATATATTTATATATATATATATATATATATATATATATATATATATATATATATATATATATATATACTCTTGTGCTCAAAAGTTTAGCAAATTGGTAATATATGTACCATTCTTAAAGAAAACACAAGTGAGCAGGTAAGATACATTTCTTTTATTTCTTATGGGATTCATATTCAACTGTAGGTTATAACAGAATTTCACAATCATAAAACAAAACATGGCAACAAATAAAAAAATGAAATTACCCTGTTCAAAAGTTTGCATTCCCTTAGTTGTTAATACTGTGTATTGCCCCCTTTAGCATCAATGACAGTGTGCAATCTTTTGTAATAGGTGTCTATGAGGTCCCTAATTCTTGCAGGTGATATAGCTGCCTCCAGGTCATGCAAAGTCTTTGGTCGTCTTGCATGAACCGCACGTTTGAGATCTCCCCAGAGTGGCTTGATGCTATTAAGGTCAGGAGACTGTGATGGCCACTCCACAACCTTGACCTATTTCTGCTGTGACCACTGGAGGGCCAACTTGGCCTTGTGCTTAGGGTCATTGTCATGCTGGAAAGTCAAGATCATCTCATGCGACGCCTTCGTGCAGAAGAATGCAAATTATCTGCCAGTATTTTCTGATAAAAAAATGAATTCATCTTGCCATCAATTTTCACAAGATTCCCTGTGCCTTTAGAGCTCTCCCCCATCCCCAAACATGAGTGAGCCACCACCATGAAGCTCTATTTTGGTCTTGTCACTCCAAATTACAGTGTGCCAGAAGCTGTGAGGCATGTCAAGGTGTTGTCGGTCATATTGTAACCAAGCTTTTTTGTGGCATTGTAAAAATGCAGCTCCTTGAAACAACCACGCAGTCTTTCTCCAGAGCAGCCTTTCTCCTGAAGTTACCTGTGGGTTTTTGTTTGTATTTTGAACAATTGTTCTAGCAGTTGTGGCTTAAATCTTTCTTGGTCTACCTTACCTTGGTTTGGTATGAAGAGATCCTGGAATTTTCCACTTCTTAATATCTTTTTATATCCTTTTACATCTTTATGACATTCCATTACCTTGTTACACAGTCTTTTGACATTTCTTTTCTGCTCCCCATGGCTCTGTATCTAGCCTGCTCAGTGCATCCACATGAGAGCTAACAAACTCATTGGCTATTTATACACAAACACTAATTGCAATAAAAAAAAACACAGATTTGGGAAATGAACCTTTAATTGCCATTTTAACCTGTGTGTGTTCCTATGTGTGACTGTAACAAGGCCAAACATTCAAAGGTATGTCAACTTTTGATCAGGGCCATTTGGGTGATTTTTGTTATCATTATGACTTAAAAGGAGCCCAACATCTACGTGACAATAAATGGCTTCATAGGATCACTATTGAATAGGATCAGTCATATTCAAAATAAATGCAAAAATTTCACAATTTCTGCCAGGGTATGCAAACTTCTGAGCATAACTGTATATATATATATATATATATATATATATATATATATATATATATATACACTAGCGACTTGCCCGGCAATACAATTTGAAGCCATGAAAATGTTGTTTGCCACACAACGTAAAGCTTTTTGTCCTGTAAGGACCTTCAGCATTCATTGCAAGCCTCAAGCTGAGTGCCTTCGGCACTCTTTGCGAACCTCTCCTCGCATGTCCTTTGGCTCCTCTCTATTTTTTCAAATACTAATGAATGAATTAATGGAATAATAAATTAATATAGTTTACCTTTTTCTAATGAATATATGTGCCAACCAATAGTCTGAAGAGGGTAACAATTTATTTTTATTGTCCTGAAGCATATAATGTCCAGTGGGACTGTTGCTGTCCTGAGGAGATAGTTTTATGAATGTTCTAACTGTGCATTAGAAATCGGCTGCATGAGCGAGGGCAAACCATTGTTTTTTTTGTGTAAAGTGATACTGTAGATGCGTCATGTTGTTAGCTCCAAGTTCTGATTGTAAAATTGCGTTGTTTGTCTATGTGCTACGCGAGCATTTGCCGTCCTTTGTAATAGTGTATTTTGTACCTCGTAGGTTCCTGGGTTAAAGTAGTACGCGGTTGGCGGGGTTTTGCGTGGTCCAGGGTCGTGTTGCCTCGTTTTACTTTTTTTGGTCCCACATTTTTTTTTTCTTGCTTAGACGATTTTTGAGTGGCGAAAATTGCCCAAATCGACTTAAATTCGCGTTCCACCTCACTCCCAGACGTCCTGTCTGTTCCCCCATGCTGTATGTGATGTTTTTGTTGTATTTTTTGTGTGTGTTTCAAGTTTTTTGGTTTGCGCGGCTCCTCCGTTAACTTCATATTTTTGGTATCTCGTATTTTTTTTTCTAAGTGCCGTGTCTCGTACGTTTTTTTTTCTAAGTCCCAAGCCTTGTATTTATTTTTTTCGAAGTCCCCCATTTGTCAAGTGCTTGCAGCCTAAGGGGATCCCACGTTTTCTAAATGTTTGCAGACTAACAGCCTTATTAAATTGCGATTGGAGCAATTGAATAGGGCTCTACATAAGCACATATTTTTTCCCCCAGAAGTTTTTAGTTAGTGGTCTTCACTAACTAAAAACTTCTGTCAAAAGATATGCTATGTGCTTATATAGAGCCCTTTTCAATTGGGCAAATCACAATTTAATAAGGCTGTAAGTCCCTTGTGTTTCATTGCCTCCAATGCTTGCCTCGCTTCGCGAGGCTTGCAGGCAATGAGTGCTGGGAGTTTTCGTGCTGTTACTGTTCGCCTCGCTATGCGTTGCTCGCAGGAGATGAGCGCCTTTGGCGCACATCACCTTTTTGCTGCAAGGTAATGGCTCGCCTCGCTATGCGAGGCTCGAAGGCAATGAGTGCCTTTGGGGCTCATTGCCCAAGTGCTGCGAGTTGTAGTACCTTAACGGCTCGCCTCGCTATGCGAGGCTCTCAGGCAATGAGCACCTTTGGCACTTATCGCCTAAGTGCTGCGAGTTAACGGGTCGCTTCGGTATGCAAGGCTCGCAGGCAGTGAGCGCCAAAGGCGTACGCACCACTGTTATAATAATGCAACATTAAGAAATCTGCAAATATTCTATTCTATTACATGCGGGTTACATTACATGCGGGTTACATTATATATATTAACACATTGATTGACGGGATCAAACTAACACATAAAATATACATGAAATTAAGTATTTTATTGGGACGATTTTCGGTATTGAGAATGTTGTGCTATTAATTTTAAGCCCAAACATCACTTTCACTTTTAATAATTGTACAGTAGTGTGTTTTTAATCACAGTACAAGTGCTACGTATTGGACTTTACCCTCCTTGCGAGTCCTCCCCAGCACTAGTAGGGCTTTGGGCTTTTGGCTACATTTGCATGTTACAGGCTTGCTTGTGAGTGACTTTGTTGCAATTTAATAGCATGATCGGAATTGTAGCGCTTAGTGGCTTGATGGATCAAAGGATTTGCGGCCACTAAGTTTAGCTCAGCCCGTAGACTTTTTTCACAGTTAACACGCGGATTGGCAACGGCCTACATTGCGCGTCTTATTTAATAGCCATAGGCCTTACTTTCTACAATGCAAGCTACGTTTTTAAACATAGCTCAAATTTAATAGGGCTAATAATCTTTAAGATAAAAAAGGATGTCATGTTACAACATGCATCAATATTTAAACCTTGCAAACCCCTTCTTTCAATATAACAACTAATTATCTTATTTAGAATTGTATCAAAATTACTGATTTTTCATCATAATATTTCTATAGGAATTATACCCCTTAAATAGTATGTAAAAATTTCTGACTCCATATTAATTGCAATCATTTCTTAGTATAATTAAACATTGTGGCCCCTATTCAATTGAACAATTGTTAATTACTGGAGCCCATAATGTAGCCCGTGAACTAATTTGCTAGTCAATTGGCGTCTTTTAGCTACCCGCAAATGATTTGCGGGTCACAGGCGGAAAATCCCTGCTGTTGTCAAAATCTTATCTCCGACTTATCTAAGTCTTTAATCTTTCAAGACCACAAATGTTAAAATCACAAATCTCTATTCAAATGCTACAATTCCTCAAGCCCGCGATTGTTTTCACACCCGTAAATGGCAAATGTACCAGACGAGCACTGTAAATGCAAATAAAAAAACAATACTCCACTTTAAAAGACGTGGAAAGTAATGAAAGATATTGCTTTCCATGGCTTGGAAACTAACAGACTTCCCCATCAGTTATCCCCTCTAATGTGACTCTTTCACTGTGTATTTTGGGTGTATTTGTTGCCCCTCCTCAGGATATCGTGGGCCCAGATCCAGCACTTCCCCTGCCCCCTGCTGCTCTTAAGGAATGACTTCCTGAGTCTCTACATCTACCTCAGCTGCCTGCTTTGGCTGTCCTTGACCCGCCTCAAGATTTACACCAACATCAATGCCATCCTCCCTGTCAGCATGCGTCCCTTCCCCCACCATAATAATCCCGGGAATAGCCTGTACTATTTGGCATGCCTAGCTATGGTCAAGACCAGCATGGATGACATGATCACTCTCAGACATATTTACTCACATCTTCTCCTCTCCGACACGCCTTATACAGTTCTCAATCTCACGCTTCACACCCAGGTCCCTCGTATGCCACATCGTGGTGACAAATGCATACCTTCTGCTGGACCTCATTTGCAAATATACATTCAACGCTCTGATGTGAAGATCCTCCATGCTGGGCTTCACTGTTTCCTGTCTTGTGTTGGTGGTTTATATTGCTGATTGATTATAGCACCTGTATATTAATCTCTTGTGTACTAGAGACATTTTTGGCATTGCAGCTGATATATGTTATGCTCATATGTATCGATCACAAACAATTTTAAGAGATTACCTTTGCTTCTCCTTCTATTTAATACATTTGCTTTAGCAGATTTATCCAACTGTGAGCACAACATTTTCTGTTCACATATGTCTGATGAGGAAATTAAATTGTTTTTACTTAAACATATGTGCCTATAGCAATGTACAGCATTTATTTCTGATGATATTGCATACTTTCCTATTGTTTTTGTGTGCTGTATTGTGTCTTTAACTGCTGCACCGACTGTCACTGTTTTTTCCTATTTACCAGTCTGCCATAATTTGCTAGTGTTCAGTAAAGTGTCAATTGAATAGCGTGTTGGTGAAGGAGTCAATTGTAATATTTTGGCAATGAAAAAATCAATGGAGACGTTTGTTGTAATTTGTGGCTTTGTCTTGCCATAGCCAGTTGAGATAGTTCTCTCTCAATGATTCTACAATGGGTGCATAGAATAGCTAGGGAGATTTACTTGGCATAAAAAAAATTGTGTAATTTGCTATATAGGGGAATGAAATAGTGCCCATAGACAATGGTACAAAAATGTAATGGCAGAATACTAAATACTTTTACAGTCAATATCACCTTTTAACATTGTTCATCATTTTTCAAATTAAAGATTTTAAAGTAAGATTAATGTATTACTCTATATAAGCATTTCATTTATGAACTTCTTGATAAACAAAAACAAATTTGAAGAAATTGATTCAGTATTGTTTTTCAAAATAGGTCCATGGGGTAAAATTAAAATACACATGTCCACTTTACTCTCTAGGGGCCCTTTGATAATCGGATATGTAGCTGCACAAAAAGGCTCTCCTGTAACTGTGGGAGCTTTTTTGTGTAAGCTACATATCCATCCCAATCGGATCCCTATCAACCTTCCAATAAACTAGAATGCACATATCCAGCCACTAGTGATGTCGCGAACATAACATTTTCGGTTCGCGAACCGCGAACGACTTCATCAAATGTTCGCGAACGGGCGAACAGGGCGAACCGCCAAAGACTTCAATGGGCAGGCGAATTTCAAAACCCACAGGGACTCTTTCTGGCCACAATAGTGATGGGAAAGTTGTTTCAAGGGGACTAACATCTGGACTGTGGCATGCCGAAGGGGGATCCATGGCAAAACTCCCATGGAAAATGACATAGTTGATGCAGAGTCTGGTTTTAAGCCATAAAGGGCATAAATCACCTAACATTTCTAAATTGTTTGGAATAACATGCTTTAAAACATCAGGTATGATGTTGTATCGATCAGGTAGTGTAAGGGTTACACCCGCTTCACAGTAACAGACCAATCTCCCCGCAAACAACCGCAAACAGTCCCTTTGCACAACTGCAAACTCCCCATTTGCACAAGGTTGGATACCAAGCTAGCCATGTCCCGTTCCTTGTCCTCACTGATGTCATTGAAAGTCTCTTCCTCCACCCAGCCACCAAGGGTCCCCGAAAGGTGACAACAAGCCCCCTGGGACGCCTGCAGTGTTTGGTCTTCCACCTTCTCAAAGCTACCTTCCTCCTCTGACTCCTCTTCTTCAGACTCCTCTCTCTGCGTTGTCTCTGTCTGCATTATTATAAGGTGTGTACTGTTAAGTAGTACTATTCCTATCAGTTTAATCCCTGTTACGTCCACTATTAGGGGACGAGTATATGGCATGGATTTTTGGAAGCGGGAGATGGAAAAAGATGCTTGGTCGGTCCTCCCACTTCAAATTTGGGGCACTGCGCGTGCAATCTAAGGTGCCACCAGATATGAGTGTCACTGTGCACTGGCAAAATTTGGCAGAGTAGGCGCTGGACGCCTCACACACACGCCTGTAGGCAGGCAACTGATATTAAATCGATTACAGTCAAAAAAGTGTTGTTTTATGTCACGGTACACCAACTATGACTGGTGAAACAGAGCAGAATATTAGCTGTGAGCCTGACACAGGCAGGCAACTGAAATTAGATTACAGGAAAAAAATGGTTGTTTTCAATGTATGGTACACCACCAGGTATAAGTAGTGAAAATAAGCACAATATTAGCTGTTAGGTGCTAGCATGTCACACACACAAGCTGGCAGGCAGGCATATGCAATTAGATTACACAGAAAAAAAATTATAAAATAAAATAAATGATGTTCTAGCCCTAAAAAGGGCTTTTTGGGTTGCTGTCCTTGCAGCAGATATCAGATGAGTCCTTCAGGTCTGTAGTGGAAGCTAAATACACAGCCTGGCTATTTATTTCCCTATTAAATCTCCAGCAGCTACACTATCTGTCCTCTCACAACGAATGCAGCTTCAGAATGATTCTAAAATGTATGCTGTCCTTCAGATGGAAGGTCCTGGAAGGGAGTGTATGCTGCTGATTGGCTGGAATGTGTCTGCTGACTTTGAGGTGCAGGGTCAAAGTATCCTCAATGATAAAGAATAGGGGGCGAACCGAAAAGCGTATGTGTCCGCCGTCCGCTGCGATTGCGAACAAGCCAAAATCGCTGTGAATAGTCCGCGGGCGAACTGTCAGCGACATCTCTACCAGCCACTTCTCATGTTGTCCCTTAGCCCTATGATCTCCACATAGCCTTTTGCAAGATACACTATTAAACTCTAAAGCTCCTCCATTGTATCTAAAATAAACCCCTAATATCCCAGGGGTCAAAATACACATCCATGATATCCTAAAGTTAAACCATAATTCCGTACAGGTCCTAAAAAGGACCCCCATGGTATTCTAACATTAACACCTTTGTCCATTTGCCCCCTAGAGGATGGTGCCAAGTAAAGAAGTGTAAAGAGTTCTTGACAGGAGTGACGGAGTTAACTCCTGAAGAACTCCTAATTGGTGCAGATGCAGTTTCACTTTAAAGCCTGGAAAGCAGACATGGAAGGGGTGGCTGATTAGGCTCTTGCCTAAGTTGTGTGCTGCTGCTGCAGCCAGAGTAAGCCACAAGAGAGGAGCTTGCTGGCTGATCCTGTTTGGATCTACCTTTTGAACTCTGGAAAGCAAACCTGGAGGAGATCACCTTGTTTATTGGGGCAGCGAGTTTTGGAAAACAGAAAAGAGTGTGTGCTATTTGCAGTAGCTGGACAAACAGAGCTGACAGAGCGACTACAGAATCAGGAGGTGAAACTACAAAGGCACCAAGTAAGGGAAGTGAATATTGAGGATTCCCAGGCAGAGTTGCCTAAGGTGTCTAAGCGATTGTGGAGCTGTCAAGAGGCACCGAATGAAGGTACCAGACCTATTATACCCCAGGGAAGAGGCTTGTCCTGTTAAATTGCAGTGTTACTATTGCAATATCAAAGGGTCCCTGGGGTGAAGCATATGGGAGAGACGGGCAGGTTACTTATTTAAAGATGTGGTAAAGACTTCTGATCAAATAAGAGACTGTTTGTATCCCGGCCACAAGGTGGCACTATAAGAGACTGTTTGTATCCCGGCAACAAGGTGGCACTATATGACACTGTTTGTATCCTGGCCACAAGGTGGCACTATAAGATACTGTTTGTATCCTGGCCACAAGGTGGCACTATCCCTCATAGCAGAGACTGTATGATGCACCAGAACTTCTGCTGAAAGTAACTGGATTCATTTGTTTGCTTTATAAATTCTAATCTCTCCGGAGCAGAGAAGCTGCCCGGGGGTTAGTCAGGGTGTTCCTGCATGTTTAGTAAGAAACGTATATGTAGATTTTTATTTTTATTTTTCTACTTCTAATCCTTGTTTATGAGCCCTATTAATAAACAAGTCTTCTGCATCATAAATCTGTATTGCGGAACCTTTTGTCATAAAGAATTCCTGTGGCAAACGGCCATCCTTTGTCACACACCCTATGTGCCAGGAGGACGTCAATGACTCCCACTGTAAACAAAATAACCTTAAAGCAAAACAAGTAAAAAAACATTACACTATTAAATAAAAATATATATAATTACTAATTAAAAAAATAAAAAAATACTAAATTACTAAAAATAATTAAATAAATTACACAAAAGGCAATTACAGAAAATATAAAAGAGAATTACAGTTTAAATAACATGAAAATGAAATAAAAAGGTAAACTACATCAAACAAAAAAATCCTTTATGTAAAAAAATACCATACTTATCTACTATCATTAACACCCATCTAGCGATGTCCACTATGCCCTGGTCTTCAAATGTCTGCTCTGAATCAAACAGGGTGTTCATCTTGATTGAAGAAGCCTGTCCTGTTCTATCTTGAATGAAGCCAGCAATCCTCAGTCTTCTGGGCCTTGAAAATCCAAAGGCCAGCAGAACCCAACTTCTAAAATGAGGAGCTCCCCCATTGAAAATGGCTTTTCCTGCACTTTCACAGCTTAAATACAATTTTGCAGCTTCTGGTTGCTCTATATATGTGTCAATCATTTTTCAGCCAATCAGAAATTATTTTTAGTTGTCACCCTGCTCATTTTTGCGTGGGAATTTTATTTTTACCAAATCAGAATGCTCAGATTAATAAAGGCCATCAGTCTGAGAATTCTGATGGGGTACACTTTCTGCATGTGGGAGGGGGAATCCAACAGATTTTTCCCATTAATGCTTTAAATGAGGGATTCCCGGGGATCCCGGGGCTCATAGGGGAGAGTTGTTCTGGGGAGTATCCATAAGATCTTGCAAGTATGGTTGATGTTTAGTGTTTTGGGGGCATTATTAACCCTTTAATTGTATCAAATATAAGAAAGCAAACCTCATGTTAGACTCAGTTGGGTCTTTATAGGGATTATAGCATCAGATCTGATGCTTGATCATTTTCAGAGGCATTTTATGGTCTGGAGTATACATAGTCATTGGAGGAAAAAACTGCTTATGCATAGTATGTAACTTGCGCGAAGCACAGGTATATCCAGTGAGATGGCTTAGACGGATTTTTTTTGTGACAGCAATAACTTGCCAACACAGCTCATTTTGCTAAAATTTCCTGGATTTGTATTGATAAGTTTGCAATTTACATGTCACATCGACAAGTGCTAGATGCCAGAGTATCCAATTGTAATGGCGCCACAGGTCAGTGATTCCCAGACAATGAGCCTCATTCAATTGCAAGGCTGCAAGTTATGGAATATAGGTCGTATGTCTGCAGGCCTCCCCCGGGCCTGCAGCGTCTGCAACTTAAGGTGCTATTCAAATCGGGAAGACCGCAAGTTGTGGGCCGATAGCAAAATTCGTAAACCATGCCATCATATGTAGCATTTGCGAGCTTGAACAGATCAATTAACCAAGGCTGTAACTCCCGAGATCGAAACAGGCGATGGAAACAGAGATGGTCATCATTGTGGCTTTGAAAAATGGAGGTTGGATTTCAAAGTCCTACGGGCTTGAATTACAAGTTACGATCGGACCCACCTTCCAGATATAATGCAATATTGATAAAGCCATAAATATGATATTCTATTACATGTGAGTTAGAGTATATGTATTAACACATTGATTGCCAGGATCGATATAACATGGAAATGGTACATGAAATAAAATATTTGTTTTGGCGATTTGCAAGCTTGAGAATGTTGTGCTTTTAATTCCTTAATTCATTAAGACCTAACATCACTTTCCCTTTTAATAAATGTACAGTATTGATTTTTTTATTTGCATTTCAAGTGCTCTGGACATGTCTTTAAGACCTTTGCGAGTCCTCCTTGGAACCCTTAACTTGTGGACAGACTTTTGCCATTTGTTGGCTTGATGGAGTGGTTAGTGAGGGGGAATCGGAGCAATTGAATAGCGATATGCGTTTTTAGCATTCGGAACTCTTGCAGCCGTGAAAGATTAAAGGCTTGGAGGGGGCATTAACTTGAGATGTTGAAAATCACAATGAATCGCAATGAATCTCAGCCCGCAAAAAGATGCCAATTGAATAGCAAAATTAAGTTACGGCCTCCATTTCCGAGCCTGGATATCCTGAAGCCTCATTTGAATGAGGCTCAATGTTTACAAAGACCACTTGTTGTGTAGCACTTAATTATTTCTCTGCCTGTTTAGCAGTTTTAATGTGTAATGCAGAAATGGTCTCTTCTACCTGCTGAATTGTGTAATATATGAGCTAAAATACTGTGGTTTTGATAGAAAAGCTGCAATGTCACTATATATCCACTTGGCATCTGTCATGTTTATAATTCTAACATTTGCAATAAAATATTATTTCAATAAATGCTGTCACAGTATGAAAGTAAACTTTTTTTTCACAGCTTGCCAATCTCTTGAAGGTCAGCCTGTGAAAAAAATATACTGAATCAGAGATGAAATAGTAGTTGTTAAGTGGCATAAAGCAAACTTTTTTTTTTTTCGATGTTGTGATTTAATTTTAATGCAATGCAGAGAAAGACCTAAATACAAACATGTAAAATATACATAAATCTCTGACTGCTCATATTGAACTGGCCAACAACAAGTAAACATTATTGGATTTTGTACACAAAATCAGCATTAAAAGTACTTTTTAGCAGGAAAGTGTGTCCAGCATTCTATACCTGTTCCGAACATGGGACAGGAACATTTTTTTTCATTAATAACCACTGACTAACAGTCAAGATCCATATAACATTTTAATTACATTTTTTTAGAGTGAGATCTAGAAAATTTACATCCCTCCATATTTTTTGGGGACCTTAACTTTTCCTTTTCTAACATCTTATGCTTAATTTTTTGCCTTTTCTAATTATCTCTCAACCTCTCTCGCTGAATATCCAAACATTGGCTATAATATCAAGCCCACAGAGCAACTGAGCAAGTGTGAGAAACAACACAGAGGGCAGAGTCATTTTCCTGGGCACTGTGTTGTTTGGTTGTGTTTGCGGTTGTATATCTGGCCTCGCTATCAGTACTTATTGATAAACAATGCTTTGTGAATACAGACAAGCTCACATTTCCTAGGTTCACTAGAGGTGCACTAGAGAGAAAAGGCATTCACACAAAATCCCACTTCACTATCGCTGTTTGTGTGGTCAGACCTGAGCCATAACAAGAGCTGACTTTGCAAAGCTGAGAGGTACAGAAAAAAAGACTTATTAACTGAGATACCATGCACAATATATTGTGTTATGACAAATGTATAATATAAAAGGGAAAAAAAAATATATATACCCTGCAATAATTATAATGTATTATCACTGCTATAAATGTCCAGGAAAAAGCAGTATTTCTTTCCGTGAATGACTTCCAATTTTTCTTATCTGAAAGGTGCAACCCAACTGTTAACTGTTTTCATTCAACTAACATTTTACTAACTTGTGTTCAGACTGCTCAATTACTAGCACTAACCATGACAGTGTAACCATGGTAGAAAATATAACTTGAAAATATAACAGTGCTAACTTGAGTTCTCATGAGGAAGCTCTTACCAGATTTAAGCAAACTATAATGCTAGTAGTGCAAGCAAGGCATGATTAGCATATCAGATATCACCCTCAGTTATCACGTTTCCTATTGTTTCTGGTTAGTTAGTGGTAAGTAGATCTTTAAAATATTCTAGTGAAATCTGATATTCACACTGTTAACTGCACATTATGGTGATGTGTAATCATGTAGCCTACTACCCATGATTTAAGATTACAATGATAAGGTGTCTCTATTTCGCATTAACCTATAGAAACTGTAAGGGTATTGGCTGCAGTGCTTGTAAACTCTTAATCGTCCTTTGATCCACTCACAGATGACACACCATCCTCTCAACAAACCAACAACAATTAACCTTTACCCTTCTCCAATCCCACACCCACTATGAACTAATTTGACCTTGTAACTGAGGATGACATCTCTACACTACTATCAACTTCTCACCTTACAATTTATTCACATGATACTATTCCATCATATCTAATGTTTCTCCTCTCTACTATACTTATGCCAGCTTTCACCCAATTAATTCAAAATTTCCCAAAACACTGGCAAGTATCCATCATCCTTAAATCATGCCATAATTACACCCATTCTTAAGAAACCCTTGTCTGACTCAGCTTCTTTATTTAGCCATTGTCCTATCTCTCCATTTTCCCTGGCATCAAAACTGCTTGAGAAACTCATCAACAATTACCTAACCAAATTTATTTCCTACAACACCATTCTTGACCCCTTCCCCTTCCAGCCCCAATAAGCCACAGAAACAGCTCTAATAAATGTCAATAATGATTTGCTCACCGTCACTTCTCTATTCCAATTATCTTGGGTCTCTCTGCTGCCTTTGGCACATCTGACTACCATCTTCTCTCTTTTCTCTTGGCATCAGTGACACAGCTCTCTCATGGTTCACATCCTACCTAGAAGATCAAACACTCCTCTGGCACAGCTTCTTTGCCCTCTGACTGTTTACCGTACCTCAAAGTTCAGTCCTAGGCCTATCCTCTCTTGCTACCATAATGAGTATAAATGCCGATGACACTCAAATCTACCTCTCAGCACTAGATATCCCCTTCCCTCTTTCAGCACGAGTTGACAACTGCCTCCGAGCTCCTAATATTTCCACACTTTACTACAGTTTCCACTCCTCAAATATCTCTCACTGTTGACAATGCCGCCATCACTCCCAGTTCCCAGGCCCATTGTCTTGGGGTTTCTACTGGTCCCTGCTCTTTCTTTCATCCCTCATACACAATCAATAACAGATCTTGTCATTTTTATAAAACGTCACTATCTTACACAAGACACGACTAAAATTAGAATCCATTCTCTCATCATATCTCTTATCACTTCTTGCTGGCCGCCTCATCACTGTCTGTTTCCACTCCAATCCATAATGAATGCCAAGCTAGACTGATCTACCATATTCAATGCTAAGGGTCTGAAGTACCTCTCTGTCAATCCCTACACTGGCTTCTCATAGCTTCCAGAATAAAATATAAAATCATGACTCTAACATATAAAGCCCTCATAACAGTGCACCCACTTATACCTCTGCTCTTATATAAAAAAAACTCCCCCAAGTGCCCCATCGCTCTGCCAATCACCTTCTCCTTTCTTCCTCATTTCGAGTCTTTAAGACTTTTCTTGTGCTACCCGTATACTAAGAAACTCCTTTCTTCACTCCACTAAACTATCTTTCTGCCTCAAAAGGTTAAAAAATTTAACTAAAATGCATCTGTTTAAAAAAGTTTACTACCTTTACCTGAAAATGCACAACTGCAAGTTCGGTCCCAGAGAGACCTACAAAGGCCAGGATTTTAGGATATCTTTGTTGCATGCAGGTGAGTCAATCACTTCTTTAATCATACTGATTGACTCATCTGTGCACAGAAAGGATATCCTCAAATCCTGGCCTGTGTGGGACTCTCCAGGACTAAACTTGCCCACCCTGTTTTATATTGATTAAATTTAATTTAGGATATAAAAAATCTTCGAAAACGCTGCTATTTATAAAAACTGTAATAAAATAATTATATAATGGTGCAGTAAAACCTAGGGACCGTATAAATAGATCAAAAGCTCTAAAAGCATATTATTGCATAAAGTTAGGTATTTTAATGGTAAATACAGGACAAGGAATGGGGTCAATAAAAATATTTCCATAATGTATAGAATAACAAGATCCCTATAATAAGTAAGGCTATTGACATGATGTTGCCCTTTACCATATACTATACTATTGCCATTCAGTATTCTAATATTGCTTATCCAGCTGTAATCATAGGTTTACTGAATAATAAACACCCATATATATATATAAAAAAATTATAGTGTAAAAACAAGAGCCTGCCATGGACATCATGATAATAGTAGTGTTAAGTTTTGCAATATATTATTGCCCAACCTCTTAGGTAATACTCCATGCCACTATGTGGCTTGAGGAATAACTCTTAAATAAGAAGCTGCAGCCACACTGCACCATCAATGTGCTGTATCAGCTTCAAGCAAGGCAAGTACTTGCGATTTTAGTATTCCGGTTATATCTTGATGTCCCAAATAGGGAGCTACCTTAGTGCACTGGTGTGCTGGATCTACACACTTACATTTCTAAATGTCCATCTTAAGAAAAGGATAATGCCGACGATATTGTTTCGCCTAGACCCTCCTAGGCTTCCTAAAAACATAATTCAGCTGCAAAACAAGTCACTGAAATCAATTGTAATGGTACAGCATATTGACCCTGTATAGATGCTAAATGAGATATTTCCTTATTAAATTTGGACCTCACCCAGAAAATCTGCAGATATCCATTAATCATCATTGGAAGAAGAAAGAACATTTTCATGGTTACATAGTAATTAAGGATTAAAAAAGACTTTTAGTTCATCAAGTTCAATCTTTTTAGATCTTCTCTGATCTGCAATATGCAGATTAGCTGTTGATTGGTCAAGAGGAAGACAGGAAAAAAAGGGAAAAAAATAAAATACCTTTCTGACCCCAGATAAAGGCAATCGGATACCTCCCTCTCTAATTATCCAGGATAACCCTTAATGTCATTTTTAAAAATATATCCAATCCCTTTGTAAAGTTAACCATTGAATCTGCTGTCACCGCCTCCTTTGGTAGAGAATTCCACAGTTTAACCACCCTTGCTGTGAAGAACCCTTTTCTTTCTTTAATGATGTCCTCTTGTCAGATGAAAACCTCTTGGCACAAAGAGCTCACTTGACTTGTAAAGTGGCTTAATTTTCTGCTTCCCTTGCTTCTATAGTCTTCTAAATACATGCTAATATTTTATTTGCCTTTGCAGATGCTGCTTGGCATTGAGCACTACCTAGGTGATTACCTAGGTGGTTGTCGCCAAGCACTCCCAATCCCTTTCAATATCTGTTTAGTGATGTCGCGAACATCAAATTTTCGGTTCGCGAACAGCTGACGCAAACTTCCATCAAATGTTCGCAAACGGGGGAACAGGGCGAACCACCATAGACTTCAATGGGCAGGCGAATTGCAAAACCCACAGGGACTCTTTCTGGCCACAATAGTGATGGGAAAGTTGTTTCAAGGGGACTAACACCTGGACTGTGGCATGCCGGAGGGGGATCCATGGCAAAACTCCCACGGAAAATTACATAGTTGATGCAGAGTCTGGTTTTAAGCCATAAAGGGCATAAATCACCTAACATTCCTAAATTGTTTGGAATAACATGCTTTAAAACATCAGGTATGATGTTGTGTCGATCAGGTAGTGTAAGCGTTACACCTGCTTCACAGTAACAGACCAATCTCAACAAGCCCCCTGGGACGACTGCTGTGTTTGGTCTTCCACCTCCTCAAAGCCACCTTCCAATTCCTATCGGTTTAATCCCTGTTACGTCCACTTTTAGGGGACGTGTATATAACATTGATTTTTGAAACAGGGAGATGGAAAAAGATGCTTGGTCGGACCTCCTACTTCGAATTTGGGGCACTTTACGTGCAATGTAATGTGCCACCAGATAGGAGTGGTGTATTAAGTTGTACTATTTATTCCTATCAGTTTGATACCTTTTACGTCACCTATCAGGGGACGTGTATATGGCATGGATTTTTGGAAGCGGGAGATAGAAGAAGATGCTGGGTCGGTCCTCCCACTTCAAATTTGGGGCACTGCACATGCAATCTAAGGTGCCACCAGATATGAGTGTCACTGTGCACTGGCAAAATTTGGCAGAGTAGGCGCTGTAGGCCTCACATACACGCCTGTAGGCAGGCAACTGATATTCAAATGATTACAGTCAAAAAAGTTTTGTTTTATGTCACTGTACACTACTGTTGCACCAGATATGACGTATCACTGTGCACTGGCAAAAGTTGGCAGAGTAGATGCAATAGGCTTCACACACACGCCTGTAGGCAGGCAATTGCTATTCAATCTTTTACAGTCAAAAAAGTGTTGTTTTATTTCACTGAGCACAATATAAGCTGTTAGGTGTTAGCCTGTCACACACACACGCTGGCAGGCAGGCATATGAAATTAGATTACACAGAAACAAATTATAAAATAAAATAAATGATGTTCTAGCCCTAAAAATGGCTTTTTGGGTTGCTGTCCTTGCAGCAGATATCAGATGAGTACTTCAGGTCTGTAGTGGAAGCTAAATACACAGCCTGGCTATCTATTTCCCTATTAAATCTCCAGCAGCTACAATATCTGTTCTCTCATAACGAATGCAGCTTCAGAATGATTCTAAAATGTATGCTGTCCTTCAGATGGAAGGCTCTGGAAGGGAGTGTATGCTGCTGATTGGCTGGAATGTGTCTGCTGACTGTGAGGTGCAGGGTCAAAGTTTCCTCAATGATAAAGAATAGGGGGCGAACCCAAAAGCGAATGTGTTCACTGTCCAATGCAAGCGCGAACATGCCAAAATCGTTGCGAATAGTCTGCGGGCGAACTGTCCGCGACATCTCTATATCTGATGTTATTGCATTGCTTACTACTTCTATGCAATGCTTATTATTATTATTAATATTGTTGTTCCACTTACACTGCATGTATTGTCAGAGCATTCATCTTATTTAAATAGTATTATAAATACATTAGATTTTTGTGGCCTCAAAAATAGTCAGATTGGCCTCTTTATTTAATTCCACTGCTTTATTAATATATGACAGTTGGGATTTCAGACATGTTTGCTTGTTTTCTTTTTAATTAAAGTTGAATTGCGATTTGCAATGATTCACATTCTCTTGTTTTAACTGATTTTGTGGATCAGTCGAGGCAGACATTTTTGTAAGCAAAACATTCTTTCAAAGGCTTGAGATGGCCTTTTATCTTAAATATTTTTCCAGTTGAATACCAAGTACATAAATGCAAACAATTATAGAAACTTAACTTATAGGCTAACTATAAAATTTAACAATTGATACATTTTCTAAATAAACAATTATTTATACAGTTCCACAAAATTGTACCTAGTAGAATGATATTCTTAATCTCAATCATGATAATTTAAGACATGTTTATTTTTATTTTCAATTTGTATTGCTCTCTAGTATTTTCAGTGAAAATGGTTAAGACAATTTTACATAAAAATGAATGCAAATTGACACATTGATATACTGTTCAGAATTAAGACCACTGTAAATTGACAAAAATATGTCTGCATGATATCTACTGGAATCTGCAGGCATCTGTGATACTTTAGTGGAAGTGTGAGTTTACATTTCTAGAGACCAATGTTTATATCAGTTGATGTAAGCGACCTGCTTCTGTGCCTGTGAGGGGGAAATCGGGTGATATTCATTTGAATCAAATCCAATTATCTAAAATCCAATTATCTAACCCTTTCCTTATTCCCTCCCTGATAGATAAAAAATATACTCTCAGGATCCAACTATCAGGAAGTGATGTAACAAGGATACTCCTATTGAAAAGCTCTGATTTACTCTAAAAATATTTTTTATCTCTATGGCTTACTAATGTTGTTAGTTTGTTATGTACTTTACAAACATGTGCCTTCTTCTTAAACAGTAGTCCTTCAATTCTAAGAATCTTGTATGCTACCCTACTGTGAAATAAATACCTAATGATTGCACTATTTGTATGAATCAATCTGAAATGTATTGTCTTTGTCTGTAAGTATGTTTTAAGATACTGTCTTCCATTCTTGTATACTAGCAACTTGCCCGTCAAAAATAACGGCATGAAAATGTAAAGCCTTTACAATGCTGTTTGCCACACAATGTGAGGCTCTCCCTCCATAAATTGTGAGCCTTGCGATGAGCTCCTTCAGCGCTCATTGCAAACCTCTTCCCCTCTCTACTTTACGGCCCATTCAGCGCTCATTGCTAGCCTCTCCCCCCTTATACTTTTGTGCTCATTGCGAGCCTTGCAATTGGTGCCTTTCCCCCCTCTACCCCCCTACTTTACAGGCCTCCCCCTCTATTCTCCCCACTCCCTCCCAAGAGTCTCTGCCCCCCCTTTCCCTCCCATGTCTCTTTCCCCCTTTCCCTCTTGTTTGTTTCTTCCCCCCCTCTACACCCTCCCCTGTGTCTCTTTCCCCCCTCTCCCTCTCATGTGTATCTTCCCTCCTCTACTCCCTCCCCTGTGTCTCTATCCCCCCACACCCTCCTCTGTGTCTCTTTCCCCCCTCTCCCTCTCCTGTGTCTCTTCCCCCTCTACTCCCTCCCCTGTGTCTCTGTCCCCACACTCCCTCCCCAGTTTTTTGTCCCTCCACTCCCTCTTCAGTGTCTCTATCCCCCCTCTCCCTCCCCAGTGTCTGTCCCCCCTCCCTCTCCTATGTCTTCCCCCCCTCTCCCTCTCCTGTGTCTCTTTTCCCCTCTACTTCCCCCCAGTGTCTCTGTCCCCCACTCCCTCCCCTTTGTTTCTGTCCCCCCTCTCCCTCCCCTGTGTCTCTGTTCTCCCTCCTCCCTCTCCCTCTCCTGTGTCTCTTTCCCCCTCTACTTCCTCCCCAGTGTCTCTGTCCCCCAACTCCCTCCCCAGTGTTTCTGTCCCGCCTCTCCCTCCCCTGAGTCTCTTTCCGCATGCCCTGCCCTCCCTGCGGATACCTGCCATACTGGCCTGTCCTCCTTGCGGGCACCTTTCATAGTGGCCAGCAGGTACCTGATACTGCGCATCACACCCGCCTCCGGATTCAGCCTGTCCCATGGATCTGGCCCCCAGGGTGCGGTGAGAGTGATGAACACTGCCCACCGTGTTCCTGATCAGACACACACTCATGTGTGAACTAAGTGGAATTTAGCATTGTCGGTTAGAGGCTAGTCGGTAGAGGGTAGGAAAGGCACCAAACTGTTTTTAACAGGGTTATGGGCTTGAGGAGAAAATGGCACCGGTTATGGCTTTCAAATAGAAATGGCGGACCATTTTTTTTTAAGCCTGCAACTCAATGTAAACCAAGGCCATTTTTTCTGAAGGCCTTAACTCAGTTTGGTGCCTCTACCATGCTAGCCTCTAAGAGACACTGGAAAACTCTACTTAGTTCACACGTGGGTGTGTGTCGGGCCGGGCATCATGAATCAGGAGCACAGTGGGTCCTGGCGGAGGAGTCTCCGGGCCTGGCTGCCGCAGGTGGAGCACACTCTTGTGGTAGCTATTACTGTGCTACTCATTGCTTATCTCTCTCACCGCACCCCGGTGGGCAGATCCGTAAGACAGGCTGGATCTGTAGACGGGAGTACTGGGCAGTATGACAGGTACCCGCAGTGCAGTAAGGCAGGGAGTGCTGGCCATTCTGCAAGGTACCCGCAAGAAGGGTAGGCAGTACTGCAGGTAACCACAAGGAGGGTAGGGCTTGCGGCTGGGACAATGGGAAAGTGCTGAGGTGAAGCCCGTCACTTACGGGCCTAGCGATAAGCGCCTTTGGCGCTCATTGCAGCCCCCGTCATTTAAACTTTTACAACTCCTGCAGGCCTCGCTATGAGCGCCTTCGTCGCTCATGACGCATGCACAAGGCTGCAAAAATTAACATTTAATGACCAACATTGCAATTACAACAACTATATATGTAATACGGTACTTCAAAGCCCACCATGTATTGACCAACATAGCATGCATCTAGAGGTAGTGCAGGAAACAGCTTTTACTTGAATTTTTTTGACAGACTCTTTCTCAAATATTTAATTTATACTTACAGCAGGAAAGGGGAAACAGCATTCCAACCATAAATGGCTAATATATTAATATGAAGGTTTAGATAAAGGGCATTCATTAATTTCTAGTAAAACTAAATACTTGAGGCCCTCTCAAAACCTTTTTTTAAAAGAATTACGGTGTACATAGTATCTTAACTAAATAAGATTAACATAATCCTTTTATCTGCAGAAATGCTCAATTTTACTATGTTACGGTGACCTGTAACATTCAAACTTCTCACCAAGAGATCAAAAACGCTTTTAACGTGACTATACACAGTTTACTTACAATATATAATTAATTAAACTTATTAATTAAAATGTACTGTATATCATGGTGGTCCTTAAAGGTATTAACTATTAAACTACTATGGGAGCCCCATGGTTTTAACCATTAACCCTGTACCTTAAAGGGTCCCCATGGTATACTACATAAACCCTACAGTATATAATGGGGGTCTCTATAGACCACCATGGCATATCTATTTAACTCCCTAACTAACATGGTGGTCCCTAAATGACGTTCAAAGTAAACTTAAATTGAACCCTAATGTGCCATGGGGATCCTCAAGGATTCCAGCGGGACCCTTTGTATTAAACACCTACACTAACACAATACAAATTAAAAACCCCAATTACACAAAAATAAAAAAATAATCCTAAGAACCAAAAATATAACTTGGATAGCCTGATTGATCCAGGGCAGAAGAGTGAGAACCCTGGCTTTAGGGATCATCGCTGGGGGAACTTAAGGGTGTGTAAGTATATTGATATGCCTGGGAATTTGATCCCTAATAAATCTGTGCAAAATTGCTTCTGCAATTGCGAGCAGCCATTTTTGCACATTACGCAGTGGATATTGATCAGGCCCTTAGCATTTAACAACATTCCACTAAACAAAATGTCAAACAATTTATCAGACATTTTCTTTGCAGATTACAGTTTATTTATTTTAACTAATTAATAAATGTACATATCAGTACAAACATTTTAATACACTCATGAATACATATGCAGTAACTGAATTCCATTGGACAGAATTTGATATTGTTGAACATATTTGATTGGTTTCACAATGGACATATGGTTGGTTTAAGGTATCTTGCATCGCAATATTCATAGCTAAATTCATAGCTAAATTATTCACTTGGTGATCTAAAGATCTATGTAATAATATGGATTTGTGAAGGTGCTCACCTTTGCTAATATGGATATGTTATATTAAGAAGGAAGCATCATTGCCTCTTTCCTCTGTACAATTGAAGTGATTAGGATTGAGCCCTACTTTTATTTAGAGCTTGTTTATAGATTGTTGCATACTCTAGCTGTGGTGCCAAGCTACCATAGTACACTTATTTTTGCTAGAGCAGTTTGATCACCATAGAGACATACTGAATCCCGTTATGGAGAGTAGTGATAGCTTTGCCAGATCTGTGGTTGCTTCCACATGTGATGTAATAATGGGTGTGCTTGCACTTAAGGAATTTATCCTTACAGATATAGTGGAGTGTATTGATAAAGCAGCACATTGCAATTTGATTCATTGCATGAGAAATCCTTCCCTTACTTCTTTAGTAGAATAAAAGTTTTTTAATAAATATAAATTCTTTAACAGATTCTTCACTTAAAGAGGGTAGATTTTATTTAAGGTAGACTTTATTTAAATTTGTATAAAATGAAGGACCTGTAGGCCACCCCAGGCTTGCCTGTGGTTGGTGGGAGGGACCACTTGACCTGGCAGGACCAGGTATGGGCAGGGGGTGGCTAGCTGGGGGAGGTGGAGCCATTTATAGGCTTTTGGCGCCATTTTCACCAGTATGCCCCCAGCTAGCCATGTGAGCAGATGGGGGCTCCTGCTTCTGTGGCCATTGCATAGACCTGTGGGCCTGGGCTGCCTATCAGGGGGGCACAGGTGGCACGGCAGTGAGAGGAGGTCAGGGCGAGTGGCTACTGCATAGAGGCTGGCCGGAGCATTGGCAGATGGTCTGCAGCAAGGGCTCACAAGCTGGCATTAGGGCTCTTGGCTAAGGGGCAGGTGTGCCAGCGTAACCCTCCCCCTCCTTTCCGGTACCTGTGCACCTCATTGCGGTCCTGGCCTGCAGCAGGGTGGTTGCAGGAGGCTGAGTCGCGGCGGGCCTGGTCCGCCTATTGGAGGAGGCGCAGGTGGCACGGTGGCCATGTGACCATGTGGCTGTGATGGTCTAAGACGGAGCATGTGGGGAAGGGCGGTAGTTACAGTGTAACAGGCACACTAATTGCTCCCCCTTCATGGATTACGGTTGGCTTGGTCCAAATCGTATGGTTGGTTTGCACCTTTCCTTGTTGAAATGGAATTGGTTCTCTATGAGTATGATTCTACGATGTTGGGAATTGCAAACAGCATGTGGGAATATTCTGCATTAGAACTTGGTGCCCACTCGCTTGGTGCAGAAGCAGCCACCGTAACAGCCCTACGGGCTTTTGGAGAAGGTGGTTTGGAGAATTGGAAGGTAGTGTGCGGTGATGTCATGGGCTATTAGTAAATCAGGCCATGTAGGCGAGTTGCCTCAGTTGTTGATCTTAGCCCAGAGCTGGGTGTGGCCCCCAGTTTAGATGGATCATGAGCAGATATGGAGCTTGGAGTGCTGTTTTAGGAGGGTATGCGGCTGGCCATGGTGTTTTTTGGTGGGGGAGTCGAAACCGCTAAAGGTATTCTGAGGTCTTCTCCGTGGTGGGTGGTGAGGGGAGTCACCAGGAAAGTGGTAAAATGGGTGAGGTCCTACCCTCTGGTGGTACAGATGTTCCAACACAGTAGGCCCTGGATGAGGCTTCAGGATATAGGACATACTGTCTCTGTCCAGGCTCCTCCCTTCGTGGTTATGTTGATTTATTTATTGTTATGGTTATTAGTCATGTTGTATTTACCAATAAACGCTGCAACCAGTTATCTACCAAGAAGTGGTCTGTGTTAAATCTTTATATAGAATGGGTGATTGGGTATAAATTCTTATGTGCACGTACCAACTTAGGTCATGAAGGGCCGTAGACCACCCCTGGCTTTCCTGTGGTTGGAGGGAGGGACCACTTGACCTTGCAGGACCAGGTACGGGCAGGAGGTGGCTAGCTAGGGAGGTGAAGCCATTTACGGTATAGGCTTTTGGTGCCATTTTCCACCTGTATGCCCCAGGTAGCCATGTGAGCAGATGCCCACCCACCCATCCCTAAAGTATTGTTATTTAAAGTGATGTATATGTTGTACTTAATAAAAAATTAAAAAAACTAAGGATGAATAACAGCAAGTTGTGAATAATTTTGTTTATCGTCTGAAGCACTCGTTGTTGTGTATGTATTATTGAAGTATATATTATATATTATCAAAAGTTTGTTTATGTTGTTGTCACAGCGGCGGGTGTTGAGGAGAGTCGCCGGGACAGTGGTAAAATGGGTAAGATCCTACCCTACGGTGGAACGAATGTTCCAACTTGGTGGGCCCTGGATGAGGCTTCAGGACGTAGGACGTACTGTCTCTGTCCAGGCTCCTCCCCTTGTGGTTATGTTGATTTATTTATTGTTATGGTTATTGTGTCATGTTGTGTTTACCAATAAACTCTGTGGCCAGTTATCTCCCAAGAAGTGGTCTGTGTCTAATCTTTATATTGACTGGGCCTTGCTTAGGTCATGACTGTATGTTACAAGGAGCAGTGGACTCTACTCCTTCTGTATCCTATAGATTTAACTGTATAGTTGTGGTCAGGACTTTCTCTCTAGTGGTGGTAGAGAGCCTTAATGTCCTAGCCTTAATAGAGGGCAGGGAGAGTAAAATGAAAATAGAGAGAAGGGTGAGGTGATGAGCATGTGCAAGGAAGTTAAGTGTGGAGTAGGTAACTATTTAGAGGCTGTGGGAGAGTTCTAGCCCCTCCAACAACCCCAGATTAATTTACCTGGTATTTAACCCCTGGGTTCACAAAGTTTGCAGGTACTAGGAAGTGCTATTCTAAAGTTTGAATGGCATTTCCCATTTGAAATAGAATAGCATTGAATAGCCAAAGCTGTGTGATCCTGTGGTGTCATGTTTGTGTTTTTGTGTTTCTGGCAGTGGATACATTTAGATGTATAACCTCACAAATGGAACTTTACACCATCAATTGTGCATGTATTTGATCCAATTCAATAGTTACACACTACACAGGCTTATAAAATATTGATATCTGGCTATGTTTTTAAATTTCTATATACTTTATAGATTGAATATATCAAATTAAAAAGTAATATATTGACATTCCATATGGATGGGGGATTATGATCAGGCATTTCTTGGACATTCATATTTTTGTACCGTAATAGTTGGCATAATGACAAAACCCTATGTGATCTTCCTGTTAGGTGCTTCTCTGCAGTCCTATGTGGATATGTTTTAGCACCAGGAAGGGGAAGGGGATTTTGTTTTTCCCCAAGGTTGTCAGGGGAAAAGACCGGAAATTGTTAAGGTCACTATTGCAGTAATTACCATATCCTGCAGACAGTCTAAATGTATTGAGTAATATAGCTTCCAAAAAAACTGGCATTTACATAGTTAATGAAACAGAATAAATTAAGTCCTATGCACATATTTGTTTTAAATTTATCTGAGGATATTATGTGAAGGTAGAGCAGGCTGTGAGTTTTTATGGCTCTGTTCATGATAATAAGAGAATGCACTCATATGGAAACAACATGTTTTCATTTTCTTAGTAAAGTTTATACCAGAAAAGATTAATTATTTCCACCTATTTAGATAAAGTAATTTAGAAAGCTGTTCAGTTTAGGAATGCTGTAATTATTCAACTCAGAAATACTCTATATTACTCTAATTGGAGTATTTAGATTGTCAAGACTGAAAATTAACAGGGAAATGAACTGAATTCCTGTAGCTTCTAAATCTGGTTATTCCACCAGGGATTTTCTAGTAAAGTCACTAAAATTAAACAACTGAGCTCTGATTATCACAAGTTTAAGTTAACATTTTTTAAGTATTCTCCTTTGTCCTCATCTTTTTAAATGCTTAGGTGTCTGTCCTGCACACATGAAACCTGATTAAAATGCAGTGCATTGCAAAAGTAGTCAGCCCCCCTTGGCATTTTACGTGTTTTGTTGCCTCACAACCTGGAATTAACATGGATTGTTTAAGGATTTGCATCACTTAATTTACAGAACATGTCCACAACTTTGAAGATTTTTTTTGTTTTATTATTATTGTGAAGCAAACAACAAAAAAAACGGACAAAATAACAGAAAAATGTAATGTGCATAACTATTCACCCCTCTAGAGTCAATACTTTGTAGAGCCACCTTTTGCGGGAATCACAGCTCCAAGTCACTTTGGATAAGTCTCTATGTGCTTGCCACATCTTACCACTGGGATTTATGCCCATTCCTCCTTGCAAAACTGCTCCAGCTCCTTCAAGTTGGATGGTTTGCGCTTGTGAACAGCAATCTTTAAGTCTGATCACAAATTTTCTATTGGATTCAGGTCTGGGCTTGGAATAGGCCATTCCAACACATTTACGTGTTTCCCCTTAAACCACTCAAGTGTTGCTTTAGCAGTGTGTTTGGGGTTATTGTCCTGCTGGAAGGTGAACCTCTGTCCTAAATTCAAATCATGCACAGAGTGGTACAGGTTTTGCTCAAGAATATCACTGTATTTAGCACCATCCATCTTTCCCTCAACTCTTGCCAGTGTCCCCGTCCCGGCTGCTGAAAAACAACCCCACAGCATGATGCTGCCACCACCATGTTTCACTGTGGGGATGGTGTTCTTTGGGTAATGTGATGTGTTGGATTGTCCCTTACTTGTTTGGAGAGTTCCTTGGTCTTCATAGTAGTGTTTGGTTAGTGGTGCCTTTTGAGTAGATGTTGCAGCCTTTGGGGCCTTTCAAAAAAGGTGTGTCTATGTAATGACAGATCATGTGACACTTAGATTGCACACAGGTAGACATCATTTCATTAATTATGTGACTTCTGATGGTAATTGGTTGCACCAGAGCTTTTTATGGGCTTCATAACAAAGGGGGTGAATACATACGCACATGCCAATTTCCTGTTTTCTATTTCTAAAAAATAGTTTTATGTATATATTTTTCTCATTTCACTTCACCAAGTTAGACTATTGTGTTCTGATCACATACAATTCAGATTAACAAAACATTAAGGCTGTAATGTAACAAAATAGGTAAAACGTCAAGGGGGTGAATACTTTTGCAAGGCACTGTACATAGTTACATAGTTACATAGTAATTAAGATTGAAAAAAAGTCCATCAAGTTCAACCTTTTTAGATCTCCTCTGATCAGCAATATGCAGATTAATTGTTAATTGATTATTGATCCAGAGGAAGGCAACAGAAAAAAAAACAGTGAAACTTTGTCAATTGTCTCAAAAGGGAAAAAATAAAATAATTCCTTCCTGACCCCAGATACTGGGGATCAGATTCCTCCCTGGATCAATACTCCCTCTATAATTATCAAGTTATCTATTGAATCCACTGTCACCACCTCCTTTCATAGAGAATTCGACACATTAACCACCCTTACGGTGAAGAACCCTTTTCTTTCTTTAATGGGAAATCTATTTATTTCTAATCTCAAAGGATATCCTCTTGTCAGTTGAAAACCTCTTGGCAAACGTTCACTTGACAAAGCATTATACTGACCATGGATATATTTATATAGGGTAATCATATCAACTCTTAGACACTTTATTTCTAGAGAAAATAAGCTTAATTTGGGTAGTCTTTCTTCATAACTTAACCCCTCCATTAAAATACAACATTGTAATTAAACAAAACTACAGATAATGTATTCCACATCACTGTACACATAAACAGATATTAAGCTTAAATAGTATTTGTGGTCGGAACCTTACTAACCTGTATAGCTAGTGTGTGCCGAATTAGCTAAGTCGTTCTAGCCTGCTTAGAGGGCTAGGGATGTAGAATTATTTTTTTGGGGAGAAAGAGGGTGGGTTTGTCGGGAGGAATGTGAGAATTGTGGGAGGAGTGGGTTAAATAGGTGTAACAAGCAGATTTCCAGCATCCGAACGACTGGATGATGTGACTGGTGTATGGTTCTTGGATGCACCTGTGGCTGCCCCAATCCTGAAAGAATGGCAAGAATATGCGAAGGGATCATAGCTTAGCCTCATATGGGCCAATCTTTTATAACTGACGAATGTGGTAGTGGATAAAGTTTGACTGGAGATGAGGAGAAGTGGGTACTGCTTGGGTAATCTTTGGTAGAAAAAAATTGTAAGAGGGTGCATTTTTTTCTTTAGTGACACCAGTCGTTGCCAGTGAGATAGAAGGTGATGGATACTTGAGTTCTGCTTGTCTTCGAACAAGGTAGAGTCAGGATAGCTTGGTCATTGATAAATGTGATGTTTTGTTTGGTCGGGTATCCTGATTGGAGATTGGAGACAGTGAATTCGCCTGGTCTTAGAAATCTGTAGAAAGCTATAGTGATGGCTGCTGAAATTGTGAGGGAGGTGGCTGGTCCAAATGGTTTATTGGATAGAAATGAAAGAAGTTTTAAAAAAAGATCACCATCGATGGGCCGACGAGAGGGCTTGGGAGGGGGTGTTCTGGAGGCGAGGCCTCTGAGGAAGGCCTTGATGGGAGTGGCTGTCAGGAACGACATGTGGGAGTCCAGTTTTAAGGTAAAGTGGAACTGGATTAAGATAGGTAGATTTTTATGGTTTGGTAGTTAAGTCGGGAGTCACAGTGAGATGCAAATGCAAGGATGACCGGAAGATCATACAGGGGAATGATCTTGTGAGAGGCGGTAAAGATGTTGAACAGGCTCCAGGCTCTGCAGTAGATTTTAATGGTTCTAGAAGATAGGCCAGATTTGATGGTACTTTTTGTTCAGAGTAGAAGGAATTCTATGTCTGCTGGGTGAGGAATGCGGATGGTAGAGGGACTGTTTGTGGGACATCAGTTAGTGATGATATGTAAGGAAAGAGGTGAAATTGGTGTCTTAGAGAAATTAGGGCCAGTTTCCTAAGGAGTTTCATAGTGTGTTGGTCTGATGATCTGGACCTGGATAACATAGAAAAAGTAATCGCATCTAGGGTGAAGATTCTGATGGAATGTTTCCTCCAGTCTTGGGACCATAAGTAGATAGCTATGAGGGTGGGTAGGACGTGTTTGGTGAAAGGGAGGGGAAGTTCTGTCCAGAAGGCGGTGAGGATAGAGGAGTTGTGGAAGATTTTGAATTCTGTTGATGAAAAATGTAAGAATAATTTGGGTAAATAATCAGATGGTTTGGTGAGAAAAAATGTCCTTCCATTCCATTGGGATAGGAATTTGGTCCCCAGTATCAGATCGTCAAGGGCAGCTGAGTCGAGAGGAACTAGTAGGGGAGTAAGTCTAAATAAGTAAGTAAGTCTGAGTCTCTAAATCAGCACCTCCAGAAGATTACTTAGGAAGGGTCAGCCTTGGGGAAGTATAAATGTAGCAAAATTCAGGTGTCCTAGGAGAACTTGAAGTTCCTTGAAGGAACAGGCTTGAGTTTGCTGAATATGGAGACCTATTCCTGGATTCTGCTGAGTTTGTCTGGAGGGAGACTTGCTTCCATCTTACTGGTGTTGAGTAGGATGACCAGAAATTCAATATTGTGTTCTGGTCCGGAGATTTTGTCTTTGGCAAATGGGATATTGAGTTCTTTGATGAGAGCTATGGCTTTACTTAAGTTAGAGGGAACATCTTGCGGATTTTCAATATACAGGAAGTTTTCTAGGTAGTAGATGATAGGTTGGCATCTTTTTAGGTTCAGCAGAATCCAACAGAGGGTTTCAGTGAAGGACTACTCCTTAATTCGAAGGTCAGGCGGCTTGCAAAGAAGTAGTCTCCATTCCATTGTATGCAGTGAAGATGCCATAAGGAGGGCATAGGAAGTTGTTTAAATGCATCCTTGAAATCGGTCTTAGATAGCCAGGATTTGGGCCCTAACTTCTGGAGATAGGTGATAGTGTCATCTATTTTTCTGAATTGGATGGAGAACTTGTTGGCGGGTATTAGAGAGTTAACGCTTGGCGTGGAAGAATGATAAGGGGCTGATAAGTTGATCACTAACCTCTTTTTCTGAGATAACTTTTTGGTAGCTTAACCTATTGGATTAATTCTCAAGATCGGAAAGGGGGAGGGGAATTGAAGGGACCCAGTAGTTAATTTTGATTGATATCCTAGAGAAGAAGTTGTTTCACAACCTCTGGAGATTAACACAAGCAAAGGAAACCCGAGGCATGTCATGGCCCCTGTGTGAAATCTTTTAGAAAATCCAGAAATGAGAAATTCTGTGAGGGTAGTGGATGGATGGGAGGAGAGATAGTGTGCTAGAGAGACTTGGTTGAGGGGTGATATTCATTTGTGCATTACCTGGGGGCACACTGATCTGGAGTGTGCCTTGTGGCATAGAGAACAAACATGCAGAAGGCCGCAGCTTCCAAAAAATCTTCCTTTAGAATTAAAGTTATTGCAGATCTGGGAAGACCCCAGGTAAAGCACTGGATGTCCTAGTTGTTATTTGGAGGGGAATTGAGAGAGAGAGAGAAGTGGGGAAATACTGGAGGGTACGAGGGTGAGAGAGCAAGGGTGAGGGCAGAAATTAGATGTGTGTAATGGGGATAGCCAATGAAGACATACCAAAGCTTTTATGCCTGCAAAGTGGCGGCAAAAAAGTTATTGGTAGAGAACCGACCAGTCAACTGAATTGTCGAATTGTAGGACCGCGGCAGCTTCTTAGGCGGAAAAGTATCTGTAATAGTCATAGTAGCAGGAACCGACATATTTGTTAGATGGGTCTACTATGGCATAGAGATAATCATCAAGTTCTTGACGTCTATTCAGGAAGGTCGAGCAAGTGATATCCCTGTAGATGCTGATGCCAGGACAAACTCGGTTTTTAGATTTGATAGTGACTGAGACGTCGCCCTGGGTCATGGTCTTGTTTTCTGAGGACTCATAGGATGTCATGAGGAGGAGGGCCAAATTGATGTCTTTACCATTTATGATGTCTCATTTGATGTGCGCTGGTACAAAGTGTGCCAGCATTATTGCTGTAGGAATCTTTGATTGCTCACCTTGTGCTGCGTAACATGAAGTTGAAGGAATTGCTGCATCGGGTCTGTTGTTTTTGAATCTTGCCATTCTGTTTTCAAGAGAATTAATGGAGTTGGCGACGTCAGAGAGCATTCTTTGCATGACTGATAGTTGATCAGTTGGTGGAGGGGTTGTATTTTGGTTGCTATGCAGCAAGCAATTCCATTCAGCTTCCGAACTGAGGCCTGGAAAGGGATGCCCCGTGCTGTTAGTTCTTGGCAGAGGCGGGGGATGGTCCATGCCCTCTGAAGGCGTTTCTTCCTGCTAGTGTTGGGGGTCTGACGGGCGGAGATGCTGCCTGTGAGGTCACGCTTTCTGCAGAGCAGTGCATCTGGTCAGACATGATGTAGTCTAGAATAGGGAAATGTTTTAGTTTTTTTGTTGATAAATGGGTTAGGGGAGTCAGGTGAAGTGAGACCGTGAGGGGTGGTGGGTGAGTTTGTAGATGAACAAGAACGTTGTGGAACTATGGAAAGAAGCCTAGGGGTGGAGTATATATATATATTATTTTAGTTAACGTGGCGTTAGGGTATGATGGGGGGAGCGTAGCTTGTGTGGCGGTATGCTGTTGTGGGGTAGGTTGCCATATTGGTGGGGGGTTGAGAAACAGCTTATTACTTTCTGTGGAGTGCTGGCTTGGGTGGCTGGGGTTATCTTGTTTGAAAAGAGGTATGTGGTGAAGGGGCGGTAGGGAGGTGAAGTATAATAGCCAAACAAAACAAAGAAAAAAGAACACCTATATATCCACATCAGTATAACCTCCTTAGTTTGAGTAGACAATATGGAATTTTGTGATACTCAAAACACAGATAAATACAATCTAATAGTTTATTAAGTACAATTCAATTTACAATACTTTATAAAAACATTTAAAAGATTCATACCTATTGATGTCCCGAACAGTTCGTCGGAGAACTATTCGCTGCGATTTTCGCATGTTCGCTTCCGCCGCGAACGGCGAACACATGTGCTTTTCGGTTTGCCCCTATACTTTATCATTGAGGAAACTTTGAACATCATTTTTTTTTTTTTTGTGTTATCTATGCCTGCTTGCCAGTGTGTGTGTGTGACAGGCTAACACCTAACAGCTTATATTGTGCTTATTTTCACTACTCATACCTGGTGGTGTAACATACATTGAAAACAACCATTTTTTTCCTGTAATCTAATTTCAGTTGCATACCTGTGTCAGTCTCACAGCTTATATTGTGCTCAGTGACATAGAACAACACTTTTTTGACTGTAATAGATTGAATAGCAATTGCCTGCCTACAGGCGTGTGTGTGAAGCCTATTGCATCTACTCTGCCAACTTTTGCCAGTGCACAGTGACACTCATATCTGGTGGCACCTTAGATTGCACGCGCAGTGCCCCAAATTTGAAGTGGGAGGACCGACCAAGCATCTTTTTCCATCTCCCGCTTCCAAAAATCCTTGCCATATACACGTCCCCTGATAGTGGACGTAACAGGGATTAAACCGATAGGAATAGTACTACTTAACAGTACACACCTTATAATAACGCAGAGGCAACGCGTATAATCTTCCATGATGTGCAGTGGAAGCCCCCAGACTCTGGGAGTCTGAAGAAGAGGAGTCAGAGGAGGAAGGTGGCTTTGAGGAGGTGGAAGACCAAACACAGCAGGCGTCCCAGGGAGCTTGTTGTCACCTTTCGGGGACCCTTGGTGGCTGGGTGGAGGAAGAGACCTTCAATGACATCAGTGAGGACAAGGAACGGGACATGGCTAGCTTGGTATCCAACCTTGTGCAAATGGGGGTTTGCGGTTCTGCAAAGGGACTGTTTGCGGTTGTTTGCGGTGCATTAAACGGGGAGATTGGTCTGTTACTGTGAAGCAGGTGTAACCCTTACACTACCTGATCGATACAACATCATACCTGATGTTTTAAAGCATGTTATTCCAAACAATTTAGGAATGTTAGGTGATTTATGCCTTTTATGGCTTAAAACCAGACTCTGCATCAACTATGTAATTTTCCGTGGGAATTTTGCCATGGATCCCCCTCCGGCATGCCACAGTCCAGGTGTTAGTCCCCTTGAAACAACTTTCCAATCACTATTGTGGCCAGAAAGAGTCCCTGTAGGGTTTGAAATTCGCCTGCCCATTGAAGTCTATGGCGGTTCTCCCGGTTCGCGAACATTTGATGGAAGTTCGCGTCAGCTGTTCGCGAACCGAGAATTTGATGTTCGCGACATCACTATTCATACGTAGTCATGACAATCACCGGCTTTATACAGTATTTCAATATCAACAGAGAGTATATATATATTCTGTTTATATAAACTATAAACTACCTTCATGGTATAATTCCCTAAAATCAATTTGGTGGTAGCAGAGCCCACCATTTACTCCTTTATACTAATATAAATAAACTATCTGCAAAATAATATGTAAATGTGAAAATAAAAAAATATATATATCTAAATACACTAATACTAATGGTGGAACTGTGACGGGAAACGCGCGCGTCGACCTGCTTGTCCCGTAGCTCTGACGTCACCGGCAGCGTTTGAGAACACAGGCGTCCATCGGCACACACGCTGGATATGCAGTTCCTATACTACCCTAGAATATGATAAGTGATGTTTTCCTGTGTATATGATATAAGAATAATGATATTGTGTTTCATGTAATATTTATTGTCTACTCAAACTAAGGAGGTTATATTGATGTGGATATATAGGTGTTTCTTTTTCTTTGTTCCTTTGGCTAATATATACACACTTTTCCACACCAATAGGTCTAAGTAATATGTATAATTAGATACTTACCGGTGATCCTACATTTATTTTAAGTAGAACCGCCTCCTCTCTGTATACTGTTCTTCATTTATATATAAGTATAATGTTGAAGTGGTATATGGTGGGGACACTTGAGGTGTGTATAGGGACAGCAGGAATCTGCTTGTTAGAATTGGAATACGTGGAGAGTGTGATTCATGTAAAGATGTGATTGTGTGATCGTGACTAGTTTAGGTGAGGGAGGGTGCGTGGCTTATTGTGCAATGTCCCGGCGGACACGCTGTAGCTGATAGAGTGGGGTATTTCAGGGAGTTATAGGGTATGGAGTGGTTGAAGGAAATGGGAGACATATTAAGTTTATTGGTGACATTGAGGGAAGAGGTGGAGTGTCGTAGTGCTGGCAAGGGTGAATGGGATAACTTTATGAGAGCTACTGAGGTGTGCGTGTTGCAGCCTGTGTTCATTGGACAGGTGGTAGTAGGCGTGACTAGTTCTGGTGAGAGAGGGGTGTGTGGCTTATGGCACAATGTGCAGTAATGGGGTGTGTAGAGGTGTAAGAAAACGGGAGACGTTTTTAAGTTTTTTGTTGGTGGGGAGAGAGCTAGAGCATCGGTGTGCTGGCGAGGGTGAGTGGGATGACTTTAGGAGAGCTATGGAAGTGAGCGTATTGCTGCGTGAGTTTTTTGGGTGGGTGGAAGTAGGCATGATTGGAGGTGTGTGATCTGAGGAAACGGGTGGTATGCAGGATGCGTTATTCAGGGGCTGTTAGGTGAGGCTAGTAGGGTGATTGGGTGAGAGGGGCTGGCTTCATGTGTGTTAGAGAGTGAGGGGAATGCAGGATCTGAATAAAGCTTACCGGTCAGTGTTTGGACAGGTTGTGCCGGTCTCTTGGAACGAGTAGAAGAGACAAAGGGATGCTGTTTGTGACAAGAGTCCGTGCAGTGTAGAAAACCCACAAAATGGCCCTGTTTGTCAGGCGGAATGTGAGTAAAGTGTTGGAGGCATGGGTTAAATAGATGGCAGGCTGCTCCCACTACCTCAAGTACAACCTTACATTTATGATTTTTAGAGTAATACAAAAGGAAAGAAGGGGTTTTACTCACAGATTAATCCATTCTAATACCAATGCAGTGGAACTCAATAAAAAACTGCAAAGCACCATCAGATAGAAAGCCACGTAGAAATTCTGTTTTGACTCAGTTAAATGCATTTGTAGATAATGATGATGAACGCTTGATCACACAGCTTCATGGATTCAGTCCAACAAGTGAATGAAGTTGTACTGAGACAGATCCTATGAGGTTAAAGCATTCCCTGTGTCTCTAGTCAACTTCAGATTGTAATGTAGGCCCTTGCCTGATTTCTACTGCATCTGTTCTGCTGGAAATAGTTCTGCAAAGTTTGGTACTCTGAAGGTGTCTTGCAAGTGAATGAGGTACTGTGGCTATCTGCACTGCAGAGCCAGAGCAATCATAGCAGCTCATTGGCTACTGTCAACTAGTACCTCCCAAAATAGGTGGCGGGCTCCTCCCACTACCTCAGGTACAACCTTACATTTATGATTTTTAGAGTAGTACAAAAGGAATGAAGGGGTTTTATTCAAAGATTAATCCATTCTAATACCAATGCAGTGCAATGACGTGGAACTTAATAAAACTGCAAAGCACTATCAGATAGAAAGCCACATGGAAATGCTGTTTTGACTCCGTTAAATGCATTTGTAGATAATGATGATGAACGCTTGACCACACAGCTTCATGGATTCAGTCCAACAAGTGAATGAGGTTGTACGGAGACAGATCCTATGAGGTTAAAGCATTCCCTGTGTCTCTAGTCAACTTCAGATTGTAATGTAGGTCCTTGCCTGATTTCTACTGCATCTGTTCTGCTGGAATAGTTCTGCAAAGTTTGGTACTCTGAAGGTGTCTTGCAAGTGAATGAGGTACTGTGGCTATCTGCACTGCAGAGCCAGAACAATCATAGCAGCTCATTGGCTACTGTCAACTAGTACCTCCCAAAATAGGTGGCAGGCTGCTCCCACTACCTCAGGTATAACCTTGCATCTATGATTTTTAGAGTAGTACAAAAGGAATGAAGGGGTTTTACTCACAGATTAATCCATTCTAATACCAATGCAGTGCAATGACGTGGAACTCAATAAAACTGCAAAGCACTATCAGATAGAAAGCCACATGGAAATGCTGTTTTGACTCAGTTAAATGCATTTGCAGATAATGATGATGAACGCTTGACCACACAGCTTCATGGAGTCAGTCCATCAAGTGAATGAAGTTGTACTCAGACAGATCCTATTAGGTTAAAGCATTCCCTGTGTCTCTAGTCAACTTCAGATTGTAGTGTAGACCCTTGCCTGATTTCTTCTGCATCTGTTCTGTTGGAAATAGTTCTGCAAATTTTGGTACTCTGAAGGTGTCTTGCAAGTGAATGAGGTACTGTGGCTATGTGCACTGCAGAGCCAGAACAATCATAGCAGCTCATTGGCTACTGTCAACTAGTACCACCCGATAACATATTATTATTATTTATTATTATCCTCTATTTGTAACACATCAACATATTCCCTGTTGGGGGTTAAGTACAAGTCAAAGACAATGTGAACACAATGCAATGGAATGGAGGGCCCTGTTATTGAGCTTTCAATCATACAAAGTGGTTTCCCTAAAGAGAACAGAAAAAGAAAACTTGCAAACTTAAATTCTGAAGGGAGCATATTGGTAGATACTGGGATTAATTGACTCTTGTGGAAAGGCTTGCACTTAGGTTAACCACTTGTCTTTCTTAGATCAAGTGTTCAATACATTTGGGCTGACACCTAAATTGGTTCTATTTAATATATTTCCTTAGGGTTTTGACCCCACTAGCAAACCTTTAATTATTAATTCACTAATGGTGGCCAAGAGGTTAGCTTCCCTAAAATGGAAAGAGGGCAAAATCCCTACTTGGAGGTCAATTTTAACGATCCTCCAAAGGAATAGACTGTTAGAAAGAGATTTTGACCAGAGAACGGCAAAAGATCTTTTGAAGGATAAAAATAAGTGGTTAAAATGGGATTTATATATGTAAAAAAATAAGGGACACTGTTGTAGTCCCTGTCAGTAGTTATAGAAACTGTGCGTCTGTAGCATTCTTCCGTTGAATTTTTCTGTATTCTTTATGATTAGACTGTATGATGAATGTAGAATATTTGGTGTATGGATTTTATGGTAAATTTGTATGTTGAAAATAAAAAAAGTGTTCAATACATAATCATAGATGAGATTGAAACTTTAATGAGCACTAGGCGAACAACAGCGAATAAAAAGGCTTCTAAACATATTACCCACCAGTATATATAACATATCCAATAGATATAATATCTAGAAATTTAAATCAATGAGTGGGATAAGGGTGAAGTAAATCAGTTTTCTTTAAATGTTTTTAGATTATTTTTCCCACCAGTATATATTTATACTAGCGACTCGGCCGTCAAAAAATGTCAGGAAATGCTGTTTGGCACACAAAGTAAGTGATTTGGTTGTGTGAGTACCTTCGGCGCCCATTGCGAGCCTCTGGGTTGGTGTATTTTTGGTTGTCAGAGTGCCTTTGCCGCTGATTACAAGGTCCATGCTTATCGCCTTGTGGTGCTGATTGGGAGTCTCTCCCCTGGGGTAGTTTTGCTCCTGTGAGCACTCTTGGTGCTGCTTGTGAAGTGTGCAGTGAATGAACACCTTTGGTGTTTATTGCGATTGTGTGGTGTTTTTTTTAAGTTTTCTGTATATGTATTTTGTAATGATAATTAATTAATGAATTAAATCATAAATTAATATACTTTACCTATTTGTAATGAATATATGCAGCAACCAATATGCTGAAGAGCTAAAGATCTGTTTTGATGTTCCTGCAGCATACAATGTAGATTTTCATTCTTGGTGAGCTGAGGTGTAAGTGTCAGCAAAGTGTGTAGCATTTTGTAATGTGAATATTAGTATGTGAAAGTTAGTGCTGTAAAATGGCGGCGATTGTGTATGTGTTAGGCGGATTTGGATAATTTTGCATCCTTCGTAATAGTGTATTTCATACCTTGTATGGTGCTGTGTAAAAGTCGTATGTGTGTGGTGGAGTTTTGCGTGTTTAGGGGTCGTGTAGCCTAGTTTACATTTTTTTCTGCGCTCATTTTTTCTCTTGCTTAGGGGACTTTCGAGTGGCTAAACTCTGGAAATTGGACTTAAATTGATGTGTAGCATCACTTCCAGACGTCCTGGGTGTACCCCCTTGCTGTGTGTGATGTATTTTTTTTGTATTTTGTGTGGTTTTTGTGTTTTTTGCTGTGCGCGGTTCGGCCGTTAAGTTTGTATTTTTTGCAGTTCGTATTTTTTTATGCAAGTTGCGGTTTTCTTTGGTAAGTGTTATGGGGAGTATTTTTTTTTCATGCAATTTTTTCAAAGTGCTACGGGTCTCGCAGTGTGAATTGTGCATTTGATGTGTAGTCCCGCGGGTCGTAGTTATGATTGTAAAGTCGTGCAGGGTCATAGGGATGAGAGCTTACGGCGCTCATCTCCACCAGCGTAGTGAGCGCCTTCGGCAATCCCTGCCTAAGTCGTACGGGGTCGCAGGGATGATCGCCTATGGTGCTCATATCCACCAGCACAAGGAGCGCCTTCGGCGCTACTTGCCTGGCCGCAAGCCTGCAGTTTCCCCGTTGAGTTACCAACGGATTTTGGCAAGCCCGGCTGCTGACAACTATATATGTGATGGGAGAATCCCATGTTTGTAAATAGGCAGAGGCCTATTAAAGTAATTGTAATAAGTGGCAACTTACTTTTATCCTATTGAGCATGAGAGCTCTAGTCAGAAAGAGGGTCTTCCTACATTAGGTAGAGTCCCTGAGGTAGGAGGTATCCACCAAGATCATATGGGTCCTTCTTTTCTAACCCAGGTGTGGGGGTCTTGTACCACATTTACTTCACCCTTATCCCACTCATTGTTTTAAATTTTTAGATATTATTTCTATTGGATATGTTTAGAATACTTTTTATTCGCCGTTGTTCGCCTAGTGCTCATTAAAGTTACTATCTTATTCATGATTATGTATTGTATACTAGTTTAGTGTTATCCACTGAGAAACTTGTGATAGTAGATTGTGTTTATGTTCTTTAGTTCAAGTGTATATATAGTCACACGGTCTGGCACAATAATTGCTTTGTATTCTTCTTGTCTTGCACTACTACTTCTTGTCTAGTCTGCTACTCTCCTGTATTGACACCGTTAACTCAGGTAAAAATATGAAAAGACAGAAAAGGGAGGGTAGGACAGAGAGCACCACTTTATAGTGCAGATCATTCACCAGACATACAGCCCTATTAATTTCGAAGCCCATAGCGGCATCGGCACACTCGCAATGGCTGTGGGCTTGAAATTTGGCTGCATTAAAGAGCTATTAAATTAGAACATGCCGCGAGTTACAGGCTTGAGGCCCAAACCCCTAAACCATTAGTCAAATGTTGGATGCGCGGCCGTGAACATGATCAAGTAATCAAATCCATAGTTACTGGTTTAGATGGAGCCATTGGCAACATCATTACGTCACTGAAAAATGGAGGTTGGATTTCAAAGTTTTACAGACTTCAATTACGAGTTGCAAACAGACCCACTTTCCAGAAATAATGCAATATTGATAAAGCCGTAAATATGATATTCTAGACCATGCGAGTTCCATTTTATGTATTAACACATTGAGTGAAATAAAGTATTTTATTTTGCAGATTTGCGAGCTTGAGAATGTTGTGCTAATAATTCTAATACCTAACATTACTTTCCCTTCTATTATATGTACAGTAATGTGTGTATAGATTCATTTACAGTGCTACGGATTGGACTTTACCCCCCTGACGGGTCTTCTCTTGTACCCATTAGCTTTGTGGCTCCATTTGCGGGTTACGTGCTTGAACGCCAGCCAATTAGTTGCAATTCAATAGTGTGATTGGAAACATAGAAGTATCGCACTTGACAGATCAAAGGAATTGCCTGCGCGCAGTTCAAATTTCCACATCCTGTAGCCTTTTCTCGCCCTTACCCCCGCAAGTCGTTGGCTGGTTGCTTTACGGGGCAACTGTTGGGGGAATTTAATAGGGCTGAAGATGTAATAATTAGTAGATACAACAGTCAGATAATAGACTCTCACCTGGAATGACCTCAAAGATTTATGAGGTATATAAGCACTCAAATCTGGTCGCGGGTGTTCCTCTGCTAGGTATCAGGGCTCAGATCCAATGTAGGTGGTATCCAATCATCTCTTGTGGAGCCTGGTCTCGCTATAATGACTGTGACTTCTCATGTCAGGTGCTACACATGTACTCGGTTCAAAAATAGGTGTTACACGTAGGATGATAAACCATGTGGATAATGTTTAATCCAAATAGGTCTTTATTCTCTCTATGATAATACTACATCAAAATAGGGTTGTACAAAACATAAAATAAAGTGTTGGTAAAAGGATTTAAAAACAAATATATAAATGTAGCATCTGAACAATAAAAACTTCATATGACTGTGGTGTATCACCAAATTAATATATATAAATATTACACAAGGTTCGTCTACATTAAAAGGTATTTATTAAAAGGCAACAACACAATACTATAAATGTATTATAAACACACAGCCAGACCCACGGAGCACCAACCCTTTTTAAATCTATCTACCTATATAATAATCCCCTTTCCCAAACACTTTATCTTACCCACGGTTAGACCATTTCCATCATCACCACCATCAACCATCACCAACACCACCCAGCAAGCAAACAGGAAAAAGCACCAGTTTCCTGCCTGGATATATCCTTAGTTGAGATGATGTAATTTACATCACATCCTGTCCATGAGCAATTGTGGGAGGGAAGTAAAGATTCTCAGCCCTCCTACAAAGGCCTGTTTGAGGAAGTCCTGAATTACCATTCAAGGAAGACAAGTTACCACATTCCCTCACTTTTTCTTCTTCTATGTTGCTCAGTTTCCTAGTTATCCCTCTAGTACAGGAGAACCTAGTGGGAGCAAAAACCTGATATACAGGAGAAATTCAACCCACCGTCCCTCCGGAATAGTTCCCTCAGCGACATAAGTTCTCCTGTACTTTCCTATGGCTGTCAATCCACATATTACACAAAAAAACAGAATTTATAGAATTTAGGTGAGAGTGTGTGATAAATGTTTATGTATGTGCAATGTAAAACTTTATTGAAGAATGTATGAGAGAGAGAAAGAAGAGGAAAAAGACACATTATTATATATCCTCCTTGCAAGTTTCATTGCCACACAAAAGTATATTATTATAATTGTCGTTAATACTTGAATGAACATGAGTACCAGCGACAGTGTTCGTAGGACTGGATGTGTGTCTGACTCATGAAGTTCCAAGGTAAAAAGCTTCATTGTCAAATTTGTCCAATCTGCATTTGCAGTAAAATTGATCATTTCAGTGGTAAGGTTTCTTGATGGAAATACCATGATACAAGACCCTTCTTCCACCAAACATATTTCATCAACTGTCCTATATTCAGAGTGGCCGATAAAGCATGCAATGTCCCCTATGCGGATCACCTCTTGCACCAGGTTTTCTTTTATCAACTGCACCCAGCCATCCTCCTCAGCTCCTTTCTCCCAAACACAACTGCACAGCCATCGGTGTTGAGATTTCCTGCAACAGCTTTCATCCATCTCCAATCCTGTAATAGTGGCCAGTCTTTTTGATGGGAAGTGTTGCCTGTAGATTCCATCACTTAACGTGCCAATGCTATTTATGAAGTTTAGTTGCTCTGCCTGCCCCTCCCAACGGGGAATTGCCAGGATTAGTCCTATTGTCCCAGATTGTAGTCCATGTGGCATCCATTGATCTGGGCCTTCAATATAGCTGTATTTAAGATTGTCCTCAGTGATGTCCACTCCTTTTCTTTTCAATGACGTGATAATCCTTGCCTGGATGTCTTTAATAGTTTCCTTTAAATCTGCCAACAGCTTTCCTCCAATCATAGAACAGAAAATGGCAGTTCCCACTATTTCATTCTTAATGCTGTTAGCAATGGAAGCAATATTTTCCTCAACTAGATGCAGGTTGTTGGCAATGGTGTGTATGTCATCAACATTGTCTGTCAGTCTACTCACTATAAGGGAGTCAGCTACTCCACCTGTTTTCATAGCATGTCCCATGCCATCAGTAAGGGAATTTATCCGGCTGTTCACTCCAATGATGTCTGCTGAATTCCATACTCCCAATCCAGTTCCGACTCCTCCTAAAAGGGCTGCAAGTGTGTCCCGTTTTTCTCGACTCCCTGCTCCGGTCCACTCAATGATGGTCTCTTGTATACTTTGCTTAAACCACTGCCGCTGTGATTCCGGGCACTTTGGAGGAATAGAAAAATCATTAAAATTTAGAATTATTGGGTAGTAAGTCCACCCAACCCCTTGCACAACTGTTTCATGTGTTGGTACCACCACCAATCCGCCTATTGGCCATGGTACCTTCTTCTGATCTTTACAACGTTGCAGCTCCTTTACAGAGACAAATACTTTATCTATTGTTAGAACACACCCCTTTCCAGTATCAAAATTGCAGAATTCCTCTAGGTCAGGCTGGGCAGCTATAACTGCAGCGTCCCATTCTCCACCTTCTTCTAATGTTAAGTTACTCACTACTACTGTAATATTTGTAAACCTCCCTTGTATTGGAGCTCTAAGAGCTAATCCCCTGGTACTATTATGTGGCAAAATAATGTTTACTTGTAACCCTCCACCCTCTTTTACTTCCAATTCCCTGGGCCAAATAAATCTATCTGCTTGAACATAATGTAACTCCAATCTTTTCAAACTCTCTCCCTTATTTGCGGTATCTTCTGCCCTTATTGCCTGTCTCCCCATTCCTACTGTGATACAGCTTATACTTATCCATCCTGGAACAAGGATCCACCACAATCTTCTGTTGACACGCATCTTCATTCTTATACAGCCGTGCTCTGTGGGAACACTAGATTCCATCATTAGAAACATATACATAACAAAAATAACAGGGGCCATTCTTTTTGCAAGTTTGTTCACTGCCCTGTAATCAATGGTAAGTCTCCATGATGAGGCTGCTTTTTCATCTCTATTCCCATTTAACACAGCTTTTCTCACAGGCCAACATGGTGAGTTACATGCATACCCATTTCCAGATTTAATTATTCCACTTCTCTCCAGTATTTCTATCATCTTGGTGATTGATGCCACTGATTCTCTTGGGACTGGATTTAGCTTTTGCCATTGTGGGTCTCCTCCTTCCAAAAAGACCATTCCTTTCATTCTTCCACAGTCTAATTTATCTGTAGCCCAAACAGGTATGTCTTGGATTAGCTTCTGCAGCCATTCTGGTTGTCCGTCTAGTTTCAGTTTGTTTTTTTCCAGACTTTTTATCGGAGAGACAATATATGCCATTGGGAGCACAACCCCTTTCGTCAACTATGTACTTACCTGATTCACCTTTTCTGTCTTCCACAAACAAAAATTGGCAAGATCTACAATGAAATTTCCTTTTTTTTAAACTTCTATTCCCAATATTTCCTCTGGCCAACCCACTATTGCTTCTACTTGTATTGTTTTTTCTCCAACTGCTACATCAATTGGACCTGCTCTAACCTCCTGTGGATTCCCAGTAACTCCCATACTACTTACTGAAGAATCCCCATTTTTGACCCTGTTGGTCATTGTAACTGCTGCTCCTGTATCTACCAACATATTTTTCCCTACCCCTGCGATGACTGTATAACTGGTAGGCCGACCTGCCTCATCCATGGTTAAATTAGCTGAGTGAATGAGATGCTGAGAAGCAGGGGTTGGGATTTGTCATTGTGACTCACTTCTACTCTGTCCCTCTTTTATCATCTTTGCCTCATTTTCCTTCAATTTCCTCTCTGACTCAGCTACCTTGTTTTTAAGTATGTGATTTTCCTCTTCTATCCTATCCTTCTGTCTCCTGAGTTCCCAATAGCCCATGTTACCGTTTCTCTCTCCCTCCTGATTAGCCCTCCAGTTGCTGCCATCCCTATTACTATAGTCCCTAGGTGGATCTCTCCATCTTTTGTCAAAGTTCTGTTTTGGTCTCCAGTTTTGATCATCCTTCTTGTTCTGGGGTACATCCCACGTCTGGTTTCTCCAATTACCATCTATATCTCTACCAGACTCGACCTTAAATGTTCTTACAGCTGAAACAGAGCAGGCCTGTTCTGTGAAAGGATGCTTGATCCACCACTTATCAGCTCTAGTTAGTACCATTTCCAAGTCTGTTGGTGTTGGATCAAAAAGCCTGATAAATTCTTGACACTCCCAGGGAAGGGCTTCCATTACTTTTGCTATATGTTCTTGGGGGCCCAGCACTAGAGGCTGTTGAGGTTGTCGTAGAGTATACCAAAAAAATATCCTTTGAGCTACCTCTCTAGTATCATCTATTGGCCTCATGGTAATATTTGCTATTTCTTTCTCTATGCTAAGTAGATAGAAATTAGTTGCAGCAATTCTTCCTGCCTGATCAGACACACTGTTATTAAATCCCAATAGTCTACTAGCCAAAGGACCCATAGCGTATTCTAACAGTTCTGTCCATTCCTCTAAGTTAAGACCTCCTTTTTTAGCTCTATCTGCCCCCCTCATAAACCAATGTGTAAACGTATTAAAGTTGTTAGTTGGCATACTTCCCCACCATTTCTGGAAATTGTCTTTATCTGCCATAGACATCGGTCGAGTCTGCATGGAAAATCCTGTAGGTGTTTGCCTTGCATTAAATAATTCTGAAACAATAACTGGTGCTTGTGGTATGGTATCTACTTGTGGAACAGAATAACATAAGAAATCTTTTCTATCTTGGTTCATTTTCGGCACTGGTTCTTTATTTTGTGCCACGAACATATCCAGATCTGGATATATTTTGGCAATGTCTCTGACTCCTTTTATCCCTTCTAACTTTGTTTTATTTTTATAGTCCATTATTATGTTTTGAAGTTCTGTTATTTTTACTCCATAAGCATCCCTCTGTTCCTCTATTTCCCTTAACTCCCTTTCTAGTTCCCCCACAATTGTAGTTGTTCTCAAAGCTGCAATTTTTAAACAATCCCTTTTGTCCATTGCTTCCTCCATTTTATTTGTTGTTTCCAAATTATGCTGCCGTAATTCTACAACTAAGTCTATTAGGCCTCCTATTGTGGCTACAACAGCTTGTGTGACCAAACTTTTTCTCTTCTTTGTTCTATACTTTTTGTTATTTACAATTTGTTTTAGAACATCCATTAATCTCTTCTCTTTTTCACTGTCTGGGTTTGCTGGCTCTGGAAGCTCATATAGACCATCATGTTTTTGAATATGTTTCCTAAAGTACTCACGCACTTCTGTGGGAAAGTATTTGGCTCCTTGAAAAGACATTCCTACTCTTTTACTCACCCAAGTTAGAATCCAAATCAATTTGCGACTAAAGTAGCATGCTTCTGAGTAGCCAACAATAGTTGATGACTATTCAGTAGGCCAGGTGTAATATGTAGAAAAATAGATTAGTACCCACAATGCAAATTATACTTACCTTAGTATGGTGAAGGTAATACTTGCTAATTAACTTAAAATATAATAGCAAGGCCTGCAGGGTAGGAGATATACCCGAACCAGGATATGCAAGACACCCAAAAAGTATAAGGTATGGAAGCCTATAGTGTATTAAAATGCAAGCCTGAAATAATATATATATATATATATATATATATATATATATAAGATTTAAAACTCACTCAGATATTTGAAACCCACAAAAACAACCTGTATGATATATTTGTGTTATGTAGCAAAATAAGCTAATACGATATAAAGGATTAAAAATAATAATTGAGGCCTATGCTGGTAGTCTATTACAATAAAATAAAAATGAAGGCCTGAAAAACTACTAGGCCTGCTAATATATTCAAAATTGAGGCCTGATGCCCAAGCTTGTATATTAAAATGGAGACCCAAACTAGGATACAAAGGAAATCAGCATTCAAATACAACAAAAAGCCGCATGGAGCCTACCATATTGTATTCAAATGCAGGGCTAGGCCTGTACTCTGATATTCAACTCACTCAGATATTTGAAACCCACAAAAACAACCTGTATTATATATATATTTTTTTTTTTTGCAGCAAAATAAGCTAATACGATATAAAGGATTAAAAATAATAATAATTGAGGCCTATGCTGGTAGTCTATTACAATAAAATAAAAATGAAGGCCTGAAAAACTACTAGGCCTGCTAATATATTCAAAATTGAGGCCTGATGCCCAAAATTGTATATTAAAATGTAGGCCCAAACTAGACTCCACACACAATCAGCACTTGATTTCCCATGCAGAGGATAATTAGACAAAGTACTTTTTCTTCCCCCAAAAAATAAATCTGACTATCTATTAATGTGATATTACCTCATAAATAACCTTTGTAGAAGTCTAAAATTCGTGGTCGCCAAATGTGGTGTATCACCAAATTAATATATATAAATATTACACAAGGTTCGTCTACATTAAAAGGTATTTATTAAAAGGCAACAACACAATACTATAAATGTATTATAAACACACAGCCAGACCCACGGAGCACCAACCCTTTTTAAATCTATCTACCGATATAATAATCCCCTTTCCCAAACGCTTTATCTTACCCACGGTTAGACCATTTCCATCATCACCACCATCAACCATCACCAACACCACCCAGCAAGCAAACAGGAAAAAGCACCAGTTTCCTGCCTGGATATATCCTTAGTTGAGATGATGTAATTTACATCACATCCTGTCCATGAGCAATTGTGGGAGGGAAGTAAAGATTCTCAGCCCTCCTACAAAGGCCTGTTTGAGGAAGTCCTGAATTACCATTCAAGGAAGACAAGTTACCACAATGACCAATAGATAGACGCGTTTCGAAGCCTTTGGCAGATTTTTAAGTATCTAATTCCCTTACGATTATACAGTAATAATTTCTCCTGTAGTTGGCATCTGTGTGTATTAACTCTAATAATAATAATAATAGTAATGAGATTTTGAAGGATATGAGGCAGGAAGATAAATTAGTGGAGCAAGATTAGGAGTTCCAAAGAATAGGGACAGCACGAGAAAAGTCCTGAAGGCAGGAATGAGAGGAGGTGAAAATATATAATACATAATGATATAAGAAAATATGGCAAATCATTAATACTGAGAAATTCTCCTATGCTATTATGGATCATGAAGACATAGGGCCTTATTGAATTGTAAGCCCGCAGATTACGTTATACAGGCCATATGTCTGAAAGTTGCTACAATTGCAGAGCGATTCAATTAAAGAACCCCATAATTGCCGGGCCGAAAGACAAAACTGTAAACCATGCAATCGTATGTAGAATTTCATCATGATCAGTTCAGCAAGGCCGTAACTACCGATTTAAAAACATGTAATAGTAAATGAGACTGTCATCATTATGTAAGTAAAACATGGATTTCAAGCATCAATAAATTAGCATTTAGAGGTCCGATCTGAGATCAGACTTGCAATTCGGTAATGCACAAAATATTAAAAATAATTGCCAATACTGCGTTAGTCCATGTCAGTGACCTTATACTTATTAACTCATGGATTCCCAAGATTGATATAACACCGAAATTAAAAAAAAGAAGAAAATTGTATTGCAGATTTGCGAACTTGAGACTGTTGTGCAATGAATTAGAATGTCTTTTATCTCTTTCCCAGTCTTTAAAAGTGCAGTATAGCTTTTTAATTTACATTTACAGTGCTAAAACAAAACAACAAAGTCAGAGGTGCTCAATCAGAGAACAAACTAGTCTTAATAGGTTATTTCTATAGACATGATAACCTACTCTCAGCAGCTTCTTTTAGCTCACTTGTGCCCTTCACAGGAAGAAATATTCTATAGTATAACAGTCTGGTCCCACTCACTAGAGTGACCGAGCCCTGAAATACCAGGCAATTCTACCCTGAACAGGAGAAACGGCAAACCCCAGTTGTAAGTTTCGGCCTTCATTGGGCCTTGACAGTGAGGTCTACTCCATAAGGCACAGTGAGCAAAGGGTCCACGTCTGGAGTCCCCTATACCTCTTAGGCAGATAAATCCCTGAGGGGAATTTGCATTAACAAAACAACAAAGTTAGAGGTGCTCAATCAGAGAACGAACTAACCTTAGTAGGTTAGTTCTATAGACATGATAACCAACCCTGAGAGCAACCTCTTTTAGCTCACTTGTGCCCTTCACAGGAAGAAATATCCTGTAGTATAACAGTCTGGTCCCACTCACTAGAGTGACCCAGCGCCAAAATACCAGGCAATTCTACCCTGAACAGGAGATTCAGCAAACCCCAGACCAAAGTTTCGGCCGTCATTGGGCTTGGTCAGTGAGGTGTAGCTGAACTCCCTAAGGCACGATGAGCAAAACGAGGCCCAATGAAGACCGAAACTTATATCTGGGGTTTGCTGTTTAGCTGGTTCAGGGTAGTATTGCATGGTATTTCGGTGCTGGATCACTCTAGTGAAGCCGTTAGCTCTATTTTTTTACCCCTATGGCTTCCTTAACCTCCAAATAAGCCTCCCTCCCAGATGCACCCAATGAAGAGAGTCTCAGGCAGTTCGACCTCACTCAACACCATCTCTAGCACGACCAGCACCAGCACTAATTTCGAAGCAATCATCCTCGCCTTTCAGACTTACAGCAGTAGCAGAAGAGGAACAGCCACAGATACACTCTTTCATCTCTAAGCCCAACCTAGTTCGGGATATTAGAGAAGCCATTGCACAGGCATTTCAAGGCAGTTGAAGCTTGTCAAAGGGAGTATAGTCATGAAATTAGATGCCTTGAGATATGATATCAGGAGATACATAAGGAAGCAATAAATCCAGACTGGAAAAGACATGTGTGACGATCCAAGCTGGTAGAGACTATACAAGACCAGGGCCACCTACTATGGACTACAGGTTACTACCAACTAGGACCGTTTGGGTTCTTTGAAATCTCTTAGTTAGAGTCTAACCATCCTGTGGTAGTGATCAGGGCAGATTACTTGCAGGGTAGAGATAGGATAAGTATTGCAGCCTACCAGTAGCAACATAAATAGACATACAATTTATATATTTCTAAGATTGAACTGCTTTTATTCAGTTCCAAAAACCAACTGACTAACAAACAAAAACTAAAGAGAAAAAAACAAAGAACCAAAGCACATTTCCTCCTCCCCATCTCATTGATCGGGCACATATCAGTTGTCATCAGGGGGGTTTCCCTTGCTCCATTTACAACTCCCAAAGGGCAATAAAAACTAGTTTAAAATGTTATGGCCAACTCTTTGATCATGCCTGAGGGACTAAAATAGGGGCTAGGGAATAACTGTGAATTGCATCACTATCAGTCACCTTATATCATTAACAGCATATACATTCTAATCAAGAAACCATGGCAGTAACTATATACACACATACATTACATACATGACATTGAACGCAGTAATATTACATAGGAAATTACATATAGGATGAGGCAGGGGCATATGCCATAAGAAACATGAGCATGGTGACAATATAATTTCTCTACCCATTTTCCAATGGAGAAGTCTGTTCTATGGTAGCTCATTGGGCCAAAATCCAGGCCCTGAAAAGGGGTCCGTGACAACATGCTTCAGAGTAGTGAAGATGCCAGGACCATTGAGAAACAACTAGCTGTGATAAATTGCCACCTTTCTTTAATGTGGATCACGTCAATGTGCTTGTGGAATTGTACACCAGCAGCAGAGGCACCATCCATTATCAGTTCTGACAACACCCAAGGAGCGGTCCCTCCAATAAAACTGTGGGATGTCTACATCAGGCGGTAGTGTGGTGGTCCTAATTTCCAAAAGGGGGAGGAAGTCAAGATTTACAATTTCTTTATATATTTTTCTTCTTTAAGGTAGCTCTGAAATAGAACATTACAGCCTGTTTAAATCCAAGCAGTGCTGTCTGAACCATATACAGTACACACCAACAACATACATGTACAGCTTATGTGTGTACAAATCTCACATATGTTAACATTTGTACAAACAGTTGATGACACAATCATAATATTTTTTTAAGAACAATAATTACATTAAACAGGTCTACATTGTTTCCATGCCTCCTCCTATGGGTTAATTATATCCTCTTGAAAAACAAACATGGTTTATTGATACATATGATAAGGAGAACATGAAAACCATACATTGTCATCCCCTAATACAGCCATTTGTGAATATTTATTCCCACAATAGCCTAATTATTGTAAAGCAGTGTTACATTTAGCAATGATATGTGCTTGCTTTATCCATTCAGTCCAGGCTGCCTAAAACATCAGTGTTTATTAACATTAATACATCCATAATAGCTAAATGATGATATTTGATGTCATATTGGCTAATGTTGGTTTTCCATGCAGCCATACATGATAGTTAAGGTCATGGGACTATGTTAACCCACGTGTAAATTGTTTATAAAGTATTCTGTGGGTGTGAAGTAATTACATGCTGTTGTAATGTCTCAGAAATGATTATAATCTTAATGTTAATCCATGGTATGTGCCCCCTACAGACTACAGAGGCAAGAGCATCCTCTATACTGTGTAGCTTTTCCTTTCTGTATGTGGCACGAAGATCCTGAACTCTTGTTAGTTGTAGTGGTAGTGTAGTTTGTTTAACTCATTTCTATTAATTTGTAAATGTATATTAGACCCAGTGAACAAACAATGCAATAGTAAGACATGTAGGGGATTATTCATTAACTGCTTCAAACACATGAGTGCATGTGTTGATGTAAACAGAAGACAATAATGACAACATAATTATTATTATGTCCTTCAACATAAATCTAAATGCAAACATATTTGTATATCTATCATCCTATGAGGTGCTTAAATCTCTAATTCATGTATCAGATGGTAGTGATATTTACTTATGTGTGGTTAGACCATGTATGTTCACATAAATACATAGATCCATTATAGCCATGGTTATTGTACAATATCATGTGTGACAATCCAGGAGCAGTGGCTATTACTGCCCAGGGCCACCTGCTATAGACTACAGGTTAACTACCCGCAAGGGCCATTGGGTTCTTGAATATCTGACTTCTGTAACAGTCAGGATCTCTCCACCAGGAATCAGTACTACTAGGAATCTCAGTAACCTTCCTGTGGTAGTGACCAGGAGAAGTTTCTTGCAGGGCAGAGATAGGATCAGTATCGCAGCAGCCAGGAGCAAATAAGAGAACATGCCATTTCTATATGTCTCCGCAATTAACTGATTTATTCTTGGAAAGGCAACACTATTTATAGGGGTTAGATACAAAATGGTATGTATACAACACAACAATGACAGGGAGTGGCAGACAAACACAGGAGATTAACTCCACATGGGGTCTAATAGCCGGCATCCTTGCATCCTGTCTGGCACCTGCGAACAATAGTCCAACCTCCAAATAAATATACGTTAATAGTTACAAAGTTATATAGTAATTAAAGTTGAAACAATAGTCCAGCAAGTTCAACCGTTTTAGATCTCCTCTGATCTGTAATACACAGATATATTGTTAATTGATCCAGAGGAAGGCAAACAGAGAAAAATCCCCAGTGAAACTTTGCCAATTGTCTCAACAGGAAAACATATATAAAATTCCTTCCTGACCCCAGATACTGGCGATATTTGTCTATTTATCCAGGATAGCCCTTAATGCCCTTTTTATTTAAAAATATAAACAATCTCTTTTTATAGTTATCTATCGAATCTGTTGTCACCACCTCCTTTGGTAGAGAATTACACAGATTATTTATACTTTTGATCTCAAAGGATGCCCCCTTGTCAGTTGAAAACCTCTTGGCAAAAAAAGTTCCCTGGACAAAGCCTTCTATTGACCCTGGATATATTTATATAAGGTAATCATATACCCTCTTAGACACCTTTTATCTAGAGAAAATAAGTTTAATTTGGTTAGTCTTTCTTCATAACTTAGCCCCTCCATTCCCGTTACTAGCTTTGTTGCACTTCTCTGTACTTTTTCCAGCTCTAAAATGTCCTTTTTATGTAGTGGTGCCCAAAATTGTACACCATATTCCAAATGAGGGGGGAATAGGGATTTGTATAGTGGGATAATTATATTTGCTTTCCTTGCTTCTATACCCTTCTTAATACATGCTAATATTTTACTAGCCTTTGCAGGTGCTACTTCGCATTGAGCACTGTTACCTAAGGTGGTTGACCACAAGTACTCCCAAATCCCTTTCAATATCTGATACCCCTAGATTTGCTCCATTTAGATTATAAATTGCATGGCCATTTCTCCTTCTCAGAAGCATAACTTTACATTTATTGGTGTTAAATCTCATCTGCCACTTAGATGCCCAATTCCTCTAATTTAGGCAAATCCCTTTGGGGGGAAAGTACATAATTTTCTTATTACCTTGCACAACTTTGTGTCATCAGCAAAAATGGAGACACCACACTCCAATCCCACTTCAAAGTCATTAATAAATATGTTAAAAAGAAGGGGACATAATACTGAACCCTGAGGAACCCTACTTACCACATTAGTCCAATCCAAGTAGGTTCCATTTACCACAACCCTTTGCTTCCTATCTTTTAGCCAGCTCTCAATCCATAAGCAAATAGTTATGGCAATTCCCGTATCCCTTAGTTTGCTCAATAGTCTCCCATGTGGCTCTTTATCAAAAGCCTTTGCAAAATCTAAATAGACTACATCCACTGATTTGCCTTGATCCTAGTTCCGACTAACCTCCTCATAGAAACTAATTTGTTTGACATGACCTATCCTTCATAAATCCATGTTGGCTCCTACTTCAAAATCCTTTTTGAATAGACATATACTTGTATATTATGCCTTATTAACCATTCTAAAAGCTTTCCCACTACCGAAGTGAAACTCACTGGTATCACCTCTGCCTTTATCCAGTCATCTGGTAGAAACCCTGTGTTGAGTGAATCTTGAAATATTAGATATAATGGTTTTGCTATTACAGAGCCGAGTTTCCTCAGTACCATTGGATGTATTCCATCCTCTTTTGGATTTCTTCCTGCATTAACCAGTTATTTGGTGAAGGTAGTGTAGCCCCATTATGTTGCACCTCCCTTGGGTCTGCCTTTTCCTGGTCACTAATTATCAGATGGCCTGTGTCACATTATAATGTTCCTATAGCTTCCTTCCTGGCCTTCTTTCCATTAATATATTTAAAAAAGCATTTTAGGGTTATTCTTACTCTCCTTTGCTACTAACTTTTCAGTTTAGATTTTAGCCAGTCAAATAGCCCTTTTGCAAGCCTTGTTGATTTCCTTATACTTACGTAAAGCAGTCTCTGTCCCCCTCTTGTTTGTATAATTTAAATGCTTGTTTTTTACTCCTAATCTTCATCTTTAATTCATTGTTAAGCCACATGGGTTGTGATTTACTCCTTCTACTTTTATTTCCACATGGTATATGGTGAAGTATGTTTATTTAGTAAGGATTTGAACATTGTCCATTTATGTTCAGTATTTTTACCTGTCAGTTCTCTGCCCCAGTCTATACTTTGTATTGCTGCCCTTAGACTGTTAAAATCTGCCCTTTTAAAATTAAAAGATTTCGTTAGCCCCTTACAGTTATGTTTATTTAATTCTATCTCAAATGAGAGTGTGTTGTGATCACTGTTTCCCAAAGGTTTGATAATATATCAATATTATTTGTGATAACTAAATCCAACATAGCCTCATTTTTAGTAGGTGCTTGTATAACTTGGGCCAGATAATGATCTCTGGGTGTACTCAAGAACCTGCTCCCCTTAGCTGAACTGCTGGTCTCATTTATCCAGTTTAATTCAGGGTAATTAAAATATCCCATTATTAGAACTTGCCCATGCTTAGCTGCATTTCCAATCTGTAACAATAATTGTATTTCCTCACTTTCAGCTATATTTGGGGGTTTAGAGCATACTCCTACTAATATTCTTTTAGAATTTGTTGCTCTGCTATTTAACTCTACCTACAAACATTCAACATTAATGCTAGTTCGCCCATAAATATTTTCTCTGACTATAGGCTTAAATTGAGGCTTAACATACAGACAAATCCCTCCTCCTCTTTTACCATTGCCCCTATCTTTCCTAAATAGGTTATAACCATCCAGATTAACAGTCCAGTCATGAGATTTATCTCACCATGTTTTAGTAATGCCTATTAAATCCCATCTCTCATTAACTGCTAATAATTTAAACTCTCCCATTTTTCCTGGCAAACTTCTGTCATTAGCAAGCGTACACCTTATGTCTGTAGTTCTGAAGTGCCTGCCACTTAACTTGAGTTACTTAGCAAAACCTCCCTATTGACTGTACTAACCCTCCCCCATCTCCTTCCCATGACTAGTTAATACGTTCCTTACCCCTTTACACTTTCTACTCCATTATTTCTATCTCGTCCTCCCCCGACCTTCTAGTTTAAAAATTCCCCCCAGCTGTTCTACCATCCTATCCCCTAGCACAAAAGTTCCCTCATCATTAAGGTGCATTCCATCCCTGCTATAGAGATTTTACCCAAGTGAGAAGTCAGCCCAGTGCTCTAAAAGCCCAAACCCCTCCTTAATGCACCACGCATTAAACTCCCATAGCTCCTTCTACCTCCCTGGGATAGTACGTGGCACTGGTAGTATCTCAGAAAATACTACCTTGGAGGTCCTTGCCTTCAGCTTATTACCTAGTTCTCTAAAGTCATTCTTTAGGACACCCCATCTTCCACTACTTCCACTAAATTTGTCATTGGTACCAATATGTACCAAGACAGCTGGTTCATTTCCAGCCCCTCCCAATAATTTATCTACCCAATCCACAACATGCCGAACCCGAGCACCCAGGAGACAGCAAACTGTTTGATTGCTGTTATCTCGGTGACAAATCACCCTGTCTACCTTCCTAATAATAGAGTTCCCAACCACCAAAACCTGCCTGTTGCTCTGCCTATTCTGCCCTCCCACTCCTCCAGTAGAACTGCTCTCTGGCAAATCTGTTGATGCTTACCAAATCAGAACTGACTTGCCCCCTGCTCCTGTTCCCCCTGCTTCCCCTTGTAACTGTAACCCAGCTACCTCCCTGGACATCTTCACTAGCCACAGCTTCACCCTCCATGCTAGGCCCAGCTAAACTGTGCTCCATGAGTACCAACCCCCTTTCCAGTGGAGCAATATTACTAAGTGCTGCATTTCTCCTCTCCAGTCCTCCAATATGAGTCTCAAGATAGGCAACATGCTTCCATTTGGAGGCTTATAAGGAAAGATGGGAACAAGCATTATTATCCTGCTCGGCAACACTACTAGCTTTTTTATCAGATTATGAGAATGATATTATTAAAGCCTTGGATCACGAAATTGAGGAGCTAAATAAAGAATTAAAAAAATTCAAGACTTTGGTCGAATTTCAAAATGCCTATATTTCTATTAAGAAAAGGATAGAAAAATAAATTGTTACTAACAAAAGATATAAGATGAATCGAGACACCAAAGATTTTGAAAAAGGGAAAATATTTAACTGGGATTAGAAAGACTTCAGATATAGGAAACAGTCTGAGAGATCAAGAGCCCCTATAACCTACATACAATCATCTTCCGAATGTGAATCATCAGCAGTAGAAGATAACGATGGTCAATCTCAAGATAATATACAAAGAGGAGATGCCCACAAACCTTTTTTAGACTTCGGTCCAAAAAGAGGACACATTCCTTATCATTTGAGAGAGGGACGCAATCAACGACAAGTAGAACATGAGAGAGCGCAGATTCAAACAACGAATATGGAGATGAACTTGAGAGACAGAGAAGTCTGGGGTTACAGATACCATGGTGTTCCCAAAAGAAGATTGTGGATAAAGAGATCAAATCGATGAATGACATCATACAAGTGATTAACTTATCCACCAGGAAATTAACTGATCTACAAACAAAAGTATTACAGAAAAGACTATCTTTCTCCCCCACCACGTCATTGGACATATTTGAAGTAACAAAAGATGTCAATCTTTTCACTAGAAAATTACTTTGAAAAAAATGTTTTGAACGCGAGGAGACTAATCCGGCGACAATAGAGCAACAAGCATTTGAAGACTTCTGCGACTTATGCGCAGAGAATACTGAGAATTCTTACCAAAATCCTGATAAAGCTTTGATTAAGAAATTACATGTCCAATCAAGATTCGTACCACCATCTATAATTTGCCCACAAACTGACATCTTCACTAAATCAGTTGTGGAGGATCTGAAGAAACTGTCCAAAACATATGGATCAAACCTGACAATGGAAGAACTCAAATGTCTAAAAGAAATTAAATCATGGAAAGACGTCGTTGTTAAAGCATCTGACAAAGGTGGCAACATTGTTCTGTGGCGTACAGAAGATTATATAACTGAAGCAATGAGACAATTGAATGACAAGAATTGCTATAGACACCTTTTGGGCGATCCTACCACTGATTTCGTGGTAAGCTATATGAAGATCATCAAGAGTGCTAACAATGAAGGAATTATCAGTAAAAAAGAAATGTTATTTCTGGAAGCATCGAAATCACGAACTGCCACACTATATTTATTACCAAAGATCCATAAGAATAATACCAAGCCCCCTGGAAGGCCGATAATATCAGGAAATGGCAACCTGTGTGAAAAAGCCAGTAAATATATTGATGCTTGTTTACGCTCATTTGTCACCGACTTACCCTTGTATTTGAGAGATACGATGGATTTGCTGAATAAATTAGAGGGCATCAATTTATCTGATACTACTTATCTAGTCATATATGACATTGAGTCTTTATACACTTCAATCCAACATCCAATGGGGGAGAAGGCAATTAAATATTTTTTACACATGTACCAGACACATCGATGTGAAAAAAATCAATTCATATGAGATCTATTACATTTTATACAGCTACAGGTACAGCTATGGGCACAGCCTGCGTCCCCACATATGCTAACCTCTATATGAGGTGGTGGGAGCATGAGATTGCTCTGACTGATGAGCTATTAAAGTATACTCAGCATGTTCTTATATGGCTACACTAAATATAGACGACCTCTTCATACTGTGGGATGGACCAATAGATCTATTTCATGAGTACATGCTAATATTGAATTCAAATCAATTCAATTTAAATCTAACTTATCAGATTGATCATGATAAAATTGAGTTCTTAGATGTTTTGATATACAGAGGAATCAACGGAGACATCAGCACTGATCTCTTAAGGAAGAAAACTGCCATGAATAGTATCCTACATTTTGAACGCGCACACCCACCATCTACAAAAAAAGTGATACCCTTTAGAGAATTTCTGAGGTTGAGACGTAACTGCTCAGACACTGATACTTATAAAATCAGAGCCAATGAATTAAGAGATAGATTGAAACTGCGTGGCTACAGTAACAAAGCAACGAAGAACGCATTCCACAGAGCTCTATACTTAAAAAGAGAATTATTACTCAATCCAAAGAGACATGACATCAAAGATGAGAAGAACAGATTCATCAGCACATTTGATAATCAGTGGAAGGAGATTTTACAAATTCTCATTAAACATTTGAATGTAATATTAACTGATGATGACTTAAATAGATGGTTGGGTGACAGGATACAAGCAAGCTGGAAAAGGTCACCATCTTTAAAAGATAAATAGAGATGTCCCGAATACTTCGCCGGCGGACTGTTCCCGGCGAACATAGCATTTTCGCGTTCGAGGCGAACTGCGAACATATGCGATATTCGACCCGCCCCCTATACTTTATCATTGAGCGAACTTTGACCCTGAATGTCACCGTCAGCAGACACATTCCAGCCAATCAGCAGCATACACTCCCTTCCAGAGCCTTCTAACTCATGGACAGCAGCCATTTTGGAATCATAACTAACTTGCAGTCTTACTGAGAGGAGGTAGAGTGTAGGTGATACTGCATCAATAGGGAAAACCATAGCTAGGCAAGTTTATTCAGTGTCCAGTGCAGTGCTGAAGGACTCTTGTGCATTATTATTATTATTATTATTATTATTACTACTATATAATGTGTAGATGTACCAGCTGGGCATGCATTATTATTATTGTTATTATTATTATTATTATTATTATTATTATTATTATATAATCTGTAGATGTACCAGCTGGGCATGCTCTTGTGCATTATTATTATTATTAGTAAAATACTACTACTAATAATAATAATAATGCACAAGAGCATGCCCAGCCGGTACATCTACACATTATATAGTAATAATAATAATAATAATGTAGAAGAGCATGCCCAGCCGGTACATCTACACATTATATAGTAACTAGCGACTTGCCCGTCAAAAAATGACGGCAATGTGATGTATATGTTTGTGAAGTTGTTTAGTTATTTAAATATATTTTTGACCCTTGTAAGTATTGTGATATGAACATGTATTTTTGTAAAATGTTGATGTAATGGTTTTTTAACATGAAATTTGTATCTGAAGAATTGTTCACTTTAATATACATTGGGCCTCATTCTATTAGCGGCCGCAGCCGTTCCGGGCCGCAAGGACCGGCCGCAAGCTATTCGGCTATTCTATTTCCTTACGGCTGGAGGCTCCGGCAGGCTTGCGGCCGGTGCCTTGCTATCTCTTGCGGCCGCTCGCGCCAGAGGAAAGCCTTTGATCTAAAACGGCCGCAAGAGTTTCGGCTGTAAGAAATTCCTATTTGCAATTCAATTGCTCCGCGAAACCTCTCTGCAAGGCTAAAAACGAGCCGCTGCTTACTTGCAGGAAAGAGGTCCCGCTAGCACCAATTAAGCACATAAAATAGCTCAAATAAAGCCATCCTGCACTTTGAGAAGACTATAAAGGGATTTTAGGTGTTAGAAAAAATAGCACATAATTATCCTATACTCAAATCCGTAAAATATTTTATTTTTAATATCGGTAAAATATCCATGTAAAAAGTCCAGAGTGCTTGGAGCACTTCAGACCCGCCCACGCCGCAGCCGGAAAATAAACAGTTAATTTGAACTCGGGTTTGGGCTGATGTGCAAGCTTGAGAGTGGGTTTCTTTTAATCCTCATGTCCCCCAATATGATCCCTAGCATTTACAGAGCTGTACAGTGCAGGCTTGAATTTATTTTTGCGTTTTTAGATTTCTGCGCTTACGGCCGGTTCCAAGATATGCGGCCGGCCGTAAGAGGAGATCCTTGCGGGGCCGTATAATAGAATCGCGAGTTAACAGAACCCCCGCAAGGAATCGCAGCCTTACGGCCGATTTACGGCCGGTAATAGAATGAGGCCCATAGAATCCAGAGGAAAGTAAAAAGTAAAAAGACTTTTTGAAACGTCCCGAATTTTAACATGAAGTTTAAAATATATGTAAGCAATAACCTTGAAAGTATATATTTTTAAAATTGAACTTTATTTTTTATGTAACTTTGGAAGTTTTCAAAACATTTGTCTAATTTTGAACATTATAAACAGGAACATAGTAAATACATTTTGTAACATAATTTAGAATTAAAAGTATTAACATTTGAATGTAAAAACAGTTTAACTTTAAATTAATCAGTATTAACATGCAATTTGTATCAGAATAATTGTTAAGTGTAATATACATTGAATGTAGAGGAAGGCATACAGTAAAAACTCTCCTTAAACCGTAACTAATGAAAGTAATTCCTTACTGACCACATAAACTGGCGATAAACATTAATGTAGGTAGTAATCTTAAGATAACAGAGAATATTTACATTGTGACTTAAAAGGTGCTTGAGCTCTTAACATGAACTTTGTAATACGTTGAATGAAATAACTTGAAAATATTGTTCTTAAACTTGTAACATTAGAAACATTAACATAGTGACTTAACATTTTAACATAATTTTTCATAGAAATGCAAGGCAAGTATTTTGTGAGGCGAATTATCCATAAACATGACTTCCATTAATTATGACTGAATTAAACAACAAATTGTTATGTATTTTTGAATGTTTTTCCAAAATGTTTGCATGGCTTTAGTTTGTATCCTGCAAAGTTATATTACTTCATAGTAGACAATGTTTTTAGTAAAAATACGTCCATCGTCTAATAAATCACCTTGACTTTCATTTTTTTCAATGTAAACTTTAATAGCCTGTGGATTTTTGCACCGTGACAATGCAACGTACAATTGACCATGTGCAAATACTGGTTCTTCCAAGAAAATACCCACAGATTTGAAAGTTTGACCTTGTGATTTATTAATGGTCATGGCAAATGCCATAATAATGGGAAAATTGTCTTCTTTGAAGTATAAAAGGGAGACTACTTTCACTTGGTGCTAAATCTATTCTTGGTATGAAAACTCTCTCTCCTTTATGGGTCCCAGTTAAAATTTCAGCATCTATAAAATGGTCCCTTAATTGTTGAACAATTAATCTTGTGCCATTGCATAGGCCTTTTTTGGGGTTCATATTTCGCAGTAACATGATAATTGCACCTTTCTTTAGCTGCAAAATATGTGGTGGCATTCCAGAAGGAGTTAGAGAGTTTATGAATTCAGTCGAAAAGTTAGCCTGACTTTCATTGTCATCAGCATGTCATCTTTTTTTAAGATTTCATTATTGAGGATTTAATGCATCTTTATTTTTACACGTCAGTATGACTTGGTTGGCAAGCTCGGAATATTCTTCGTTATTGATGCTCCCTTCAAATATAGCCGATATAATATCTTGTTGACAAATCATCTGAGGTGGGATCTCTACAGTGTCGTCAGCTAAATGTAGTATTTTTTCTGTTCTGCCTTCTCCAATTTTAATAAGCCAATCATTGAAATCATTTTGTCCTTCTGATCTCATATTTTGTTGCAGTGGAAGATGGGTAAAATGTTTCCATACTGTGCTTGACTTGATACAGGTTTCGATAATGTCAGTTCGATTTCCATGTACAACAACAGGTAATGTTTGTCTAAAATCGCCACCCAACAACATTACCTTTTCACCAAATGGAAAAATACTATCCATGACTTCACGAAGCAAACGGTCAATACATTGGAGGGCATAGCATGACATCATTGTGGCCTCATCTATTATAATTAATTTACATTTCTTAAATGTATTTGCTTGTAAGGATGTCATGCGAATATCTGACACAGAATTTTCTAAAATAGGCACTGGCAGTTTAAATCCACTATGAACAGTTCTTCCACCTTCTAATAAAAGTGCAGCAATTCCAGTAGTGGCAAACGCCATTGCTATTTGTCCTTGTGCTCGTACTGAACTCATTAATAAATTGTACAAATAGGTTTTTCCTGATCCGCCAGGTCTATCCAGATAGAAATAACGCTCTGTCACCATGTCATCATCTATTGCATTTTTAATGGCATGAAATGCTTGCAATTGTAGTGTATTTAAAGTTGCAAGTCTTTCTTGTGTTCTTTCTGCTTGTAGTTGAATGTCATAGTCTTCAAAGTTTATGTCATCTATAAGACCTGGATCAGGCAAATTAAAACTTGCACAACTTAATCCATGAGTTAAAAATACTTCTTGGATTTCCATTAACGCTTTTAAGTGTGCAATGGGTTCATTGTATCGTCGCATAAAGTCTTCAGCCATATTACTTTTAAAAGTCTCCCACAAAGCTAATGCATTTGGAGCATTTGAGAAGATACAAATAAAAGCAAATTGTTCTCTCATCTGTCGTGGCATTTGACATTGTGCTGCTTCTTCTAAACATCTTTCCCACTCTGTATCATCAGCGAGTAAGTTTCTATGTCTTGCAGCTAAATGGAAGGATTCATATACAATGTCATTAACAGTTCTTAATTGTTCAAAACTTTGTGCTCCTGGAACATTTAAAAGTAATATCCGTAAGCAAAAACATTCAACATTTCTTGTACTGACTGTGTAAATTCGTGGAATTATTTTATTGCCTCTGGTTTTTCTTGGTCTCCATAATCCATTCACAAAAACATAGTGATATGGAATTTCAATATATAAGTATTGTGTTGCTTGAGCATCATTTGAATTTAATGCAAACCATGCAGTTAGTGTAGTGTGACGATCCTCACTTTGGGCCAATGCATTCATTTCATTTCCAGCATGGAAATAGACTGAATGTCGTTGTGGCAAATGTACTGCTAATCTATATACTGCATGTGATCTATCATGCATTTTAAATTTTAAAAGCCGCCACATAGCTTCTGGTGCACTGACATAGCGAGCATCTACATGAGATGCAAGTTCATCATGTACTAACTCACTACATTCAGGGTTGTCTGCACTTTTGACGACTACAGTAGCTGCATCATAGCCTTTGTAAATATATTTGTGGACATATTTAATGGATTTGATGGAAGTGCAGGCTTCTACGTTGATGTGGGCGTTGTACTTCATGAGTAAATGTGGATTGTAGGGTACTACATATCTATTGTTCACTTTTTTTCCACGAATAATGGCACTATCTCCTTCTCTTCTTTTATAAAGTGGATATCCATCACAATTTGCATATGTTTTGTCTCTATAATCTTTTGGAAAATCTTTTGAACATTTATTATTTTCCATACATGGTGATTGTGGATTAAGGTCTCCACAGGGTCCATGAATCATGCGATGAGTAACAATCTCATATAGTCTACCATATAGTTCTGGATCTGGTAGTTCAGCAACTATGACTGCATCCACTTTGTCCGAAGTATCTAATTTATCTTTCTCTTGAAGTATTATCAGAAGATGTGCATGTGGAAGGCCTCTTTTTTTAAATTCAATGGTATATACATAAGCAAGACATTTGCCAAATAACTGATTTATAGTGAAGTCACGTATTAATTCATTTAATTTGATCTTAAAAACTCTGGCTACTAAATCTGGTCGATCTGAAGCACTTTGTCCAAGAAGAAGATTTTGATTAATTTCTGGCCATTGTGGATTACATGTAAATGTCACAAATAAATCTGGTTTTCCAAATTTTGTCACAATAGCCATAGCATCATTGTATCTTTCTCTCATATTTCGAGGAGATCCTTGAAAGGAAGATGGTAAAATGATGGCTTTGCCAGCTGTCATGTCTCTGCTTGTAGCCACGTCAGCAACATAGTCCATGAGTCCACAATATTGTTCTACACGTAGTTTATCTTGTTGATATTTGATAAAGTTTAAATTATTTGCCTCAACTTGCAAATATGAATCAATAATCCATTGTTGTGTTAGTTTTCCACCACATAAAATTGGATTAAATTCATCTCGAATGGCAATTTGAGCTAATTTAAATTCAAGCATAGAAACATTATTTCGGATTCTGGCTTTAGCATTTGGGTAACTGGGAAGGGTTAATTTTGGTTGCCAACCTGCTTCTCCATGTGGGAAAAAGATGAGATATGTCATTGGATCTAAATTTGGACTTAAGATATTAATATTAATAAATGGTTGCTCCTCATTTCTGGGATATATTCTAATGTCTCTTTGAAATGGTGGTTCTCCTTCATCATTTTGAAACACCATTGCAACCTCATTTGATGTTGGCAAGTTATAACGATGTTTATCAGTATGTCTGTCTCTTTTAAGCACCATATTAAACTTTGGCATGGGTAATTGATGTCTTTGTGCATGAAGTAGTTGTTCATTTTCTACTTCTGCCAATTTTTGGTAAGCTTTACTGTAGGGATTGTTGTCCATAATGTTATTGAGCTCTATGAAAACACTGGGTAAGCATTTTTTATTTTCTTCCATCTGCATACGTTGGTCAACAGCTTCCATTGTATCTAGGACATATAGTTGAGCGAATTTTCTTTGCTCTCCTTCCTCTGGATGTAAATGTGAAGTACGATGATAAATTTGGCCTTGGACTTTAAAACAGTAAGGACCATGTCCTGGTACATTAGCAGCCAATGTTGCCCCCATAGATGCAAATGATATGGCACTATTGTAGGATCTTATGTTTGTCTTAAAATTTTTGTAATTTGGAAAAGTAGGTTCAGTCATAATATTTTGTAAATAGCTTGGAAATTGTTTCCTTTCTGGAAGTTTGAACTTGCCTTTTTGACAACAACTAATAAATTGTCCATCTCTGGGTCTCTCCTGTTTAAAATAATAAGCCTCACAAAATTGACATTGAGTACTCATGTCCCCACAACTATGAACCTCTACTGCTAAAGACTTGAGTAAAGGACAATTTGCAAAGCATATCGGATGTTGACTTTCATATTCATCAGGAGAAAAGTCATGAAATGTTCCAACAACAGGTTCTAAATGCTTAGATTTTTTCGTGGCTTTTCTTGGTATATGTTGTCCTTGTTTTGTTGAAATGTCCTGTAAATTTTTAGTAAGAGTTTGTAAATGCTTTGTTTTTGTAGTTGCTTTTTTTGGTCTGTCTTGACTGGTATCTTGTAAAATGTCATCTGATGTTTGAGGAACAGTTTGTAAATGCTTTATTATCTTTTTATTTTTTTTGTTGTATCTTTCATTTTTTCAGCTGATATTCTTTTATTTGCAAGTCTTTTGCGTTCTTTTTCTAGTCAAATTTCTTTCTCCTCAGGTTTCTGCTGGGCGGCCCATCTCTCTTGTCTTTCTCTAGTTTGACGTCTTTTCTTCTCTTCTTTGGTCTCGTTATCAGCCATATTAATCTGTAAAGGAAAAAAAATAAATGTAATTGTGTATATTTTAATTTGTAATTCCTGTTAAAGATTCTTGTGCACAATTGGTGAAATAAAAGGCAAATCATTAATGTATCAGGTATATTTAGTTAAAATTATAATTCCTGTCCTCACTGGCTAAGAATTTGGCCAATGGAATACTGCTGTAAATAAGCATGTAACATATTTTTTTAAAATAATGGTTTTATTTATTAAAAACGTTGTTTGTGGATAGATATTTACCACTGCAAAACTTCTTTGCTAAAAAAAAAATTGATGTGGTTATTGAGCTATGTATTGCATAGTGGCAATTTAAATAGAATAAGGGAGATAGTAAATTTATTTTTTTATTTTTCTGTTGACACGGATGCAACTGAAAGCAGTTTCTTTAGTTTTCTACTTTAGTACTTATCATACTGTACCTTGGTTGAAGTGTGATTTAAATCCAAATGTTTGTTGGTCCTCGGTTGAAAATCGTTGTCCAATGGTGTGGTCCTCTGTTGGAAGTCCTCGTCCGATGGTGTGGTCCTGTGTGTAAAATCCTGGTCCTATGGTCTGGTCCTCTGTTGAAAGTTCTGGTCCGATGGTGTGGTCCTGTGGCGATAGCCCTCGTCCGATGTTGTGGTCCTGTGGCGATAGCCCTCGTCTGATGTTGTGGTCCTTTGGTGAAAGTCCTCGTCCGATGGTCTGGTCCTGTGTTGAAATTCCTCGTCCGCTGGTCTGGTCCTGTGTTGAAAGTCCTCGTCCGATGGTCTGGTCCTGTGGAGAAAGTCCTCGTCCGATTGTCTTCACGCAGTATCTGTTGTAATATAAAATAGAAAATGTTGTTTGAGTGAAATGTCTTTTAAATAAGTAAAAAATGTATGAATTTTGCTGTATTGTATCAGTTATGGTTATTTTTTTCTATTTTTTTTTTTTTTAACTTTCTGTACAATCCCACGACTTTTGTTATTCTTATTTAAGGTTCTTAGTAAGGCTTGTGGGTTGTGATATATTAAATAAGAATATGAATTTATTTTGCTATGTGTTTATGTTAGTTTTTGTACAATCCTGTTTTGTGCGCACCACTTGTGGTATACTTATTTAACCTTTATTGGGATGGTTATAGTTTGTGAAACATGAAATAATATAATTAATGTAGTTTGCTATGTGTTTGTGTTAGTTTTTTACAATCCTATTTTGTGCGCACCACTTGTGCAAAAGTTATTTATTCTTGATTGTACTGGTTATAGGTTGTTAAACATTAAAGAAGAATGTTAATGTAGTTTCCTATGTGTTTGTGTGATTTTTTGTACAATGCTATTAGGTGCGCAACACTTTTGTTATTCTTATTTAGGCTTCTTTGTAAGGCTTATAGGTTGTTAAACATTGAATAAGAAAGTTAATTTATTTTGCTATGTGTTTGTGTGAGTTTGTTCCAATTCTGTTTTGTGTGTAGCAGTTTGGGTCTCATTCAATTGCGATTTGGCTAATTGAATCGTGCCCTAAATAAGCACATAGCATATTTTTTTAAAGAAGTTTTTAGTCAGTGAAAAACTTTCTTTTGGATAGATTTTTAGTAACTAAAAACTTCTTTAAAAAAAAATGTTATGTTCTTATTTAGAGCCCTATTCAATTGGGCAATTGAATGAGGGCCTTTGTGTGTACCATATGTTGCATAGTTTGCCCCTCATTGAATTGCATTTTTTACAATGTAATAGTACTCTAAGGCCTTCATTGAATTGCAATTTTGAAAATTTAATAGAGTTCTAAATAAGCACATCACATATATTTGTTAAAGAAGTTTTTAGTTATTAAGCATCTATCCAAAAGCAAGGTTTTCACTAGCGAAAAATATATGTTATGTGATTATTTGGATCCCAATAGAATTAGCAAAATGGCAATTGAATAAGGGCCTAAAAGTGCTTATTTATAGCCATATTTAATTGTCCAAAATAGCAATTGAATGAGGGCCTTTGGTTACTGCATTTGTTATATTGTCAGCTCCTCATTCAATTGTGTTTTGGCCAATGGAATCGAGCTCAATATCACCACAGAGCATATTTTTTCACCGAATTTTGTATTTTGTATCCAAAAGCAACGTGTTCACTAAATAAAAAGTTCATTTAAAAAATATGCTCTGTGCTTATATAGAGCCCTATTGAAATGGGCAAATCACATTTGAGTGAGGCCCTTGGCCATTAAACATATATAGGTCCTCATTGAATTGCAATTTTGCCAATTGAAGAGGGCTCTATATAAGCACATAACATATTTATTGAGCGAAGTTTTTAGTTATTGAAGACCTTGATTGTGGTTAGAAGTTCAGTAACTAAAAAGTTCTGTATAAAAAATATGTTATGTGCTTATATAGAGCCCTATTCAATTGAGCAAGTCGCAATTGAATGAGGCTCATGGTTCTTTCTTTTTTATACTTAATACTTTACCTTGATTGAAGTGTCGAATGACAGAGGGTCCCCTCCTGCCAATCTTAATCCGCCAGTCTTCTTGTACTGTCTGTTTGAAAAAGAAAGTGAAATAGTTATTTGTATATTTATAATTTTTCATCTAGCAAAGCATGGCCTTTTGAGCATGTAATGTCTTGTTGTATCTTACCTCTTCTTCTTTGTTGGTGTTCTTTAAAAGGGATTGTGCTTCACAGTGCACGGTGCAAATTGTTGAGTGACGCTGTTGATGCAGAGTCTGTTTGAATATTAAAAGAAATAGAAAGATTCAGCTTTATATGATCTATTGAATTGCAGTAAATTAATGTCATTTAAATATACTTCTGTAATTATTTTCAATTGACCTTATTTTTTGGTGGGGGCTACACACATATGTCACATACATGAAGCACATTCTATAGTTTAATGTAATTATTTTGTGTGCGTGTGACATATCACTATACATGAATCATATTTAAATTGTTAAATTAACCTTATATTTTTTTTTTCCAACACACATAAATGTCTGTGTGTGAGATGTAACTATAGATGATACACATATATGTGCGTGTCACATATCAGTATACATGACATATAATGTCATTTAAATGTAGTTGTTTAATGATTTTGTTTTAAGCTAATTTTGTTGCAGTGGCAATACAGTGTCACATGTCACTATACATTATACACATATATGTCCGTGTCACATGTCACTATGAAGGGGCAATACACATAAATGTGCGTGTCACATGTCACTATACATTATACACATATATGTCCGTGTCACATGTCACTATGAAGGGGCAATACACATAAATGTGTGTGTCACATGTCAATATACATGATACACATATATGTCCGTGTCACATGTCACTATGCAGGGCTAATACACATAAATGTGCGTGTCACATGTCACTATACATTCTATACATATATGTTCCTGTCACATGTCACTATACATTATAGATATATATGTGTGTTTCAGATGTCACTATACATTATAGACATATATGTGCGTGTCACATGTCACTATACATAAACCTCTGTTTAATATTGAATTATGTTTTTTTGTTGTTTTGTTAAATTAACCATATTTTTTTTGTGAGCCTATACACATAAATGTGCCATATATGTCACTACATAAATCCTAGTTTATTTTTTTATTTGTTTGACCTGTCCTGATAATAAAATGGAATATATTATAGCTTACCTCTCAGTTGTAATTTGCACAATGTAAAGTAGTAAATTAGTAAAGAATTGTCTTCTCAAGTAAAAGCAGCAGTTATCTCAGAAGTCACTCCGTTCATCACCTGAGGAGAAATGTATTTTTTTGTGTGAAATAGGCAGTATTTATAAACTTGTAGAAAGTTCTGGAAAGTGAGACCGTTAGAACGCAATACGCATGCGCTATTTGCGTTCCAGCTTACAATTTGCGTTCCATCCACCATTTTCTGCGTATTACTGTTCAAAATGGTGATTAATATGATTGTGATACGTTCCGCATAGTATGTGTTTCATTATTGCGAGTAAGTGTAGTGTAGTTACGTCTGAAGCCTCGTTTTCGTTTTGTTCGTCGGCCATTTTTTCTCTCGCTTAGCGATGATATTAGTGTCTAAAGTGTTTTATTTTGATTTAAATGTAGATGTAACTTGTTTTTTTGAGGTGCTGGATGGTTCCTCTTGCTGTAGGTTAGCTTTTTATGTGTTTGTTGTGTGTCTTTCTTAAGTTTTAAATGTTTGTATGTCGGCGTGTTGCGTCCTATGTTTGCGAGGTCGTAATGTGTGGTAACGTGTCTCGTATGGTGTTTGCGTGTGTAGCCTCGTTTTTGTTTTATTCGTCGGCCATTTTTTGTGTCGCTTAGCAAATTATTTAGGCCCTCATTCAATTGCGATTTTGCCAATTGAATAGGGGTCTAAATAAGCACATAACATTATTTTTTTTAATAAGTTTTTAGTTAGTGAATATCTTGCTTTTGGATAGATGTTTACTAAGTAAAAACTTCTTTAAAAAAATATGTTATGTGCTTATTTAGACCCCTATTCAATTGGCCAAATTGCAATTGAATGAGGGCCTTAGGGCCTCATTCTATTATCGGCCGCAGCCGTTGCGGGGCCGCAAGGACCGGCCGCAAGCTATTCGGCTATTCTATTCCCTTACGGCCGGGGATTCCGGCAGGCTTGCGGCCGGTGCCTTGCTATCTCTTGCGGCCGATCGCGCCGGAGGAAAGCCTTTGATCTAAAACGGCCGCAAGAGATTTGCAATTCAATTGCTCCGGGAAACCTCTCTGCAAGGCTAAAAACGAGCCGCAGTTACTTGCAGGAAAAAGGTCTCGCTAGCACCAATTAAGCACATAAAATAGCTCAAATAAAGCCATCCTGCACTTTGAGAAGACTATAAAGGGATTTTAGGTGTTAGAAAAAATAGCACATAATTATCCTGTACTCAAATCCGTAAAATATTTCATTTTTAATATCCGTAAAATATACATGTAAAAAGTCCAGAGTGCTTGGAGCACCTCAGACACACCCCCCGCCGCAGCCGGCAAATAAACAGTTAATTTGAACTCGGGTTTGGGCAGATGTGCAAGCTTGAGAGTGGGTTCCTTTTATTCCTCATGTCCCCCAATATGATCCCTAGCATTTACAGAGCTGTACAGTGCAGGCTTGAATTTATTTTTCAGTTTTTATATTTCACAGTTTACGGCCGGTTGCAAGATATGCGGCCGGCCGTAAGAGGAGATCCTTGCGGGGCCGTATAATAGAATCGCGAGTTAACTGAACCCTCGCAAGGAATCGCAGCCTTACGGCCGATTTACGGCCGATAATAGAATGAGGCCCTCAGTGTCTAAACTCTTTTATTTTGAGTGCAATTAAGTTGTAAGTTGCATTTTTGAGGTCCTGGGTGCTTCCTGTTTCTGTAGGTAAGGTTTTTATGTATGTGCTGTGCGTATGTATTGTGTTTTTAATTTTGTAATGTTCGCGAGTTGCGTCCGAGTGTTGCTAGGCCGTAATGTGTGTGAACGTGTGTCGTATGTTGTTTGCGAGTGTCGTAATGTGTGTGTCGTGCTCTTTGGGTTGCGACGTGAACTTTGCGAGATTCGCAGTTCTTTGGGTTGGGAATTTGTGTTGTGAATTTTGCAAGGGTCGCAGTTGCTGCAACTGAAGCCCTCGCTTTGCGAGGTCCTCAGGTGCTGGCATGGAGCGCCTGCGGCGCTCCATGCCAGCAACTGAGAACCTGGCACAGTGCCCACGCTTTGCGAGTGCCGCGGGCTCGCTACGCGAGCCCGCAGCGTTAGCAACAACTCGTACGCTTACAACTATATATGTGATAATAATAATAATAATAATAATAATATAGAAGAGCATGCCCAGCCGGTACATCTACACATTATATAGTAATAATAATAATAATAATAATAATAATATAGAAGAGCATGCCCAGCCGGTACATCTACACATTATATAGTAATAATAATAATAATAATAATAATAATAATAATGCACAAGAGCATGCCCAGCCGGTACATCTACACATTATATAGTAATAATAATAATAATAATAATATAGAAGAGCATGCCCAGCCGGTACATCTACACATTATATAGTAATGATAATAATAATAATAATAATAATAATAATAATAATAATAATAATAATAATAATAATAATAATAATAATGATAATATAGAAGAGCATGCCCAGCCGGTACATCTACACATTATATAGTAATAATAATAATAATAATAATAATAATGCACAAGAGCATGCCCAGCCGGTACATCTACACATTATATAGTAATAATAATAATAATAATGTAGAAGAGCATGCCCAGCCGGTACATCTACACATTATATAGTAATAATAATAATAATAATAATAATAATAATAATATAGAAAAGCATGCCCAGCCGGTACATCTACACATTATATAGTAATAATAATAATAATAATAATAATAATAATAATAATAATAATGCACAAGAGCATGCCCAGCCGGTACATCTACACATTATATAGTAATAGTAATAATAATAATAATAATAATAATAATAATATAGAAGAGCATGCCCAGCCGGTACATCTACACATTATATAGTAATAATAATAATAATAATAATAATAATAATAATAATAATAACAATAATGCACAAGAGCATGCCCAGCCGGTACATCTACACATTATATAGTAATAATAATAATAATAATAATAAAGCAGAAGACCTCCCCTGTGTCTCCCCCCCCCCCACTCCCTCCCATGTGTCTCTCTCCCCCCCCTCTCCCCTGTGTCTCCCCCCCCACTCCCTCCCATCTGTCTCTCTCCCCCCCCTCTCCCCTGTGTCTCTCCCAACCCTGCCTGTGTCTCTATCCTCTCTCCCTTCCCCAGTGTTTCTTTCCCCCCTCTCCTGTGTCTTTTCCCCCTTCCCTCTTCCCTGTGTCACTCCCCCCTCCCCTGTGTCTCTACCCCCTTCTCCCTTCCCGTGTTTCTTCCCCCCCTCCCCTGTGTCTTTCCCCCCCTTCCCTCTCCCCTGTGTCTCTCCCCCCTCATCTGTGTCTCTTCCCCCTTCTCCCCTGTGTCTCTACCCCCTCTCCCCGGTGTCTCTACCCCCTCTCCCTTCCCCTGTGTTTCTTCCCCCCTCCTCTGTGTCTTTACCCCCTTTCCTCTCCCCGGTGTCTCCTCACCACTCCCTCCCATTAGTCTCTTCCCCCCTCTCCCCTGTGTCTCTACCCCCTACTCTCTCCTGTGTCTCTCCCCCCCTGCCATGTGTCTCTTCCCCTCACCTCTCCCTTACCCTGTTTCTCTTCCCCCCTCTGCCCTGTGTCTTCCTCCCCCTCTCCACTGTGTCTTCCTCCCCCTCTCCCCTCTCCTGTGTCTTCCTCTCCCTCTCCCCTGTGTTTCCTCCCCCTCTCCCCTCCCCTGTTAGTTTCTATACGCATACATACATACGATAAGAAATCTGGGGGGGGGGGGTTACCCCTTACCCCCCCCCCCCCAGTTCCAACACCCATGTGTACTGTATAATATTGTATTGCATTATGTTATATTATATCACTAGCGACTTGCCTGGCACAAATGACGGGGCAATAATAATAAATAAAAAAGTTTGAAGCCATATCAATGCTGTTTGCCACACAATGTGATGCTTTTTGTACTCTGAGGACCTTTGGCGCTCATTGTGAGCCTCTTCCCTCGTGTCCTTCATGTTTCCTGCTTTGCAACGATCAATCTTCGGCGCTCATCGCAAAGACAGATATATAAGTACAGTGTTAAATATATAATTTTTTTTGTGCAGTGTAAATTAAAAAATGTATTCAGGTCTCAGAGCATAATAAAGTGATTTAGATTTGTAACTGCTTTAAGAGTGCTATCGCTGGCAGCCAATGAGCAGTAATCCAGATATATAACTGCAGAGTAAAAAGTAAAACATTTTAGTGTAGTGTAAAGTCTACATTTTTATTTTCCATTACTAATTAATACTTATTAAATGAATGCACGATAATAACTATTGTGAATGAACAAATGTATTAGGAAGTGCGAAGCGTTAATGTATGTAAAGTAACCGCAGTGTAAAATATGCTATTAAGCGTATTTTTTTATATATATATATTTTAATAATAATGAATTAATTAATTACTAAAATACTTTACCTATTTGTAATTTATATATCCAGTGATCAATAACCTGAAGAGCTAACTAAAAAAGATTTTCCTAAAAAGCTGTACGAGGTAAAGATACACTATTAACAAGGACGCTAAATCCTCCACACCCGCTTACCACATACTCTCCTGTGTCTTTTCCCCCTTCCCTCTTCCCTGTGTCACTCCCCCCTCCCCTGTGTCTCTACCCCCTTCTCCCTTCCCGTGTTTCTTTCCCCCCCTCCCCTGTGTCTTTCCCCCCTTCCCTCTCATCTGTGTCTCTTCCCCCTTCTCCCCTGTTTCTCTACCCCCTCTCCCCGGTGTCTCTACCCCCTCTCCCTTCCCCTGTGTTTCTTCCCCCCTCCTCTGTGTCTTTACCCCCTTTCCTCTCCCCGGTGTCTCCTCACCACTCCCTCCCATTAGTCTCTTCCCCCCTCTCCCCTGTGTCTCTACCCCCCACTCTCTCCTGTGTCTCTCCCCCCTGCCATGTGTCTCTTCCCCTCACCTCTCCCTTACCCTGTTTCTCTTCCCACCTCTGCCCTGTGTCTTCCTCCCCCTCTCCACTGTGTCTTCCTCCCCCTCTCCCCTCTCCTGTGTCTTCCTCTCCCTCTCCCCTGTGTTTCCTCCCCCTCTCCCCTCCCCTGTTAGTTTCTATACGCATACATACATACGATAAGAAATCTGGGGGGGGGGGGGTTACCCCTTACCCCCCCCCCCGCCCCAGTTCCAACACCCATGTGTACTGTATATTATTGTATTGCATTATGTTATATTATATCACTAGCGACTTGCCTGGCACAAATGACGGGGCAATAATAATAAATAAAAAAGTTTGAAGCCATATCAATGCTGTTTGCCACACAATGTGATGCTTTTTGTACTCTGAGGACCTTTGGCGCTCATTGTGAGCCTCTTCCCTCGTGTCCTTCATGTTTCCTGCTTTGCAACGATCAATCTTCGGCGCTCATCGCAAAGACAGATATATAAGTACAGTGTTAAATATATAATTTTTTTTGTGCAGTGTAAATTAAAAAATGTATTCAGGTCTCAGAGCATAATAAAGTGATTTAGATTTGTAACTGCTTTAAGAGTGCTATCGCTGGCAGCCAATGAGCAGTAATCCAGATATATAACTGCAGAGTAAAAAGTAAAACATTTTAGTGTAGTGTAAAGTCTACATTTTTATTTTCCATTACTAATTAATACTTATTAAATGAATGCACGATAATAACTATTGTGAATGAACAAATGTCTTAGGAAGTGCGAAGCGTTAATGTATGTAAAGTAACCGCAGTGTAAAATATGCTATTAAGCGTATTTTTTTATATATATATATTTTAATAATAATGATTTAATTAATTACTAAAATACTTTACCTATTTGTAATTTATATATCCAGTGATCAATAACCTGAAGAGCTAACTAAAAAAGATTTTCCTAAAAAGCTGTACGAGGTAAAGATACACTATTAACAAGGACGCTAAATCATCCACACCCGCTTACCACATACACATTCCCCGCCATTTTACAACACTAACTTACACAATGCGGAAGTACCCAGCTACCCTAACAGCTTCCACTCGCGCACGCAGCCTATTTACACTACACACTGCACACATTGCTGACACTTACACAGCAGCTCCACAGCACTGAAAACCTACATTGTATGCTGCAGGAACATGAAAACAGATTGTCAGCTCTTCAGCACAATGCTTCCTGCATATATTACTTACAAATAGGTAAAGTATATTAATTTAGTAATTATTTCATTAGCATACAAAAATACATATACACAAAAAAAACATTATCACATTAAACATAAAAGCCATTCACTGCGTGCCTCACAACGAGCGCCAATGCTGCTCATAGCACACAAAGCCTTGCAATAAGCGCAAAAAACACATCACCGCCGACCAAAGAATAACAGCAAAAGCGCCTATCAGAAAAAAAATACAACCAATAGCCTCGCAATGAGCGCCGAAGGATATCCGACCGCCAACAAAATGAATGTCTCGTCCAAACCATTACCTGCCTTACAATCTTATTGCCGCCATTTTTTGACGGGCAAGTCGCTAGTAAATATATAAAGATCAAGATAATAAAAGTATCAGGAAATGTAACACAAAGATGCACGCCCGTCTGAATAATATGACAAATACGGATTTTTGTCATAAATGATATGATCGCAGTATTGGGTCATAAACCCTAAACACTGGAATCTGTTACATACAATTTACTGATGATGTCATTAATGGGCTTCAAGGGGGGGGATCTCTTTTCATACTTTTTGAGCGGTGCAAATGCAACATACGCAGAGCGGAAACGCCACATCTGTGGGACACACACAAAGGGGTTCACTTTGGGAGAAAAAAACAAACAAATATGAAATATTTAATAATCATATTTTGATGTTACCAACAGATAAGGAAACGAAACTGAGGTTATTATATCTAATAGTAGCAAGCCTGGGAGTACTGGGAGTAATAATACTGCAGCAGGAGGTCAGGACTAATGTCACCTATAGACCCCCAGACAGATAAAGGTCAGTACTAATGTCCCTCTATAGACCCCCAGTCAGATAAAGGTCAGTACTAATGTCCCTCTATAGACCCCCAGTCAGATAAAGGTCAGTACTAATGTCACCTATAGACCCCCAGTCATATAAAGGTCAGTACTAATGTCACTCTATAGACACCCAGTCAGATAAAGGTCAGTACTAATGTCACCTATAGACCCCCAGTCATATAAAGGTCAGTACTAATGTCACTCTATAGACACCCAGTCAGATAAAGGTCAGTACTAATGTCACCTATAGACCCCCAGTCATATAAAGGTCAGTACTAATGTCACTCTATAGACACCCAGTCAGATAAAGGTAAGTACTGATATCACCTATAGACCCCCAGTCAAATAAAGGTCAGTACTTATGTCCCTCTATAGACCCCCATTCAGATAAAGGTCATTACTAATATCCCTCTATAGACACCCAGTCAGATAAAGGTCATTACCAATGTCACCTATAGACCCCCAGTCATATAAAGGTCAGTACTAATGTCACTCTATAGACACCCAGTCAGATAAAGGTCAGTACTAATGTCACCTATAGACCCCCAGTCATATAAAGGTCAGTACTAATGTCACTCTATAGACACCCAGTCAGATAAAGGTCAGTACTAATGTCACCTATAGACCCCCAGTCATATAAAGGTCAGTACTAATGTCCCTCTATAGACACCCAGTCAGATAAAGGTCAGTACTAATGTCACCTATAGACCCCCAGTCATATAAAGGTCAGTACTAATGTCACTCTATAGACCCCCAGTCAGATAAAGTTTTGCAATGTTTCTTGGATAGCATTGAGGCTAAAGGAGGTTTGGCCATCAGGTAGTCAAAAGATACTGTATATTATGTCCTCTCTTGGGGGGTAAAGACACTAATAATTCCTCCAATAAAATTCTGTTTTTTTATGTGGGCAAGGTCCCTGGTTAGCCCATTGGGTTATCTGTTAAAAAGAGTGGTGCAGAGACTGTGGGGGCTGTTAGCCTCCTTGTCCCCGTGTGGCCGTTTAGAATCCCTGCTGCATGTTTCAGCTTTATTAAGGTGTAATTGTACAGCATTTGACTCAAGTAGCTGCCTGTGCTGGGTCAGTTTGGCTTATTTGCTGGGCCCTTTTCCTGCCAAGATGGCAACCGTCAGTCCATGGGCCTCTATGTCCCCTTCACTACCTTTGTCCCCGCTTGTGTGCTTATTTGGGATGGCCCCCCTTTATAACTCTGACCCGTGGCCTTCTCAGGTCCCCCCCTCAATCTCTGAGTGTGGGTATGCGGGCTGGGGCATAGTACCAATCTGTCAAAACCGGTAATGATGAATGAGGTCTAGAGTAGCCTGGTTCCCTTATCCTCTACAGGTTGAGACCTAATGTTTGGGTGACTCCAGACCAACACATGAGTACAAGCAGCACACAAACTCAAAGCCGCCATCCTCCTCCTGGTCCAGCATCATCAGCCACATCAACCACTGCTGTCCTCCTTGCCCCCTCTCAACCATCCGCCACTGAATCTCTCGCCTTGAGCAGTTCCTGCTCATTTGCCCATAGTCAGGTGCCTGTAAAGGACATGTTTGAGCGTAAGAAGCTAATGTCTCAAAGTGCCCCAAAATTGAAGTGATACGACCAACAAAGCATCTTTTTCCATCTCCCGGTTCTAAAAATCCAGGCCTTATACACGCCCCCTGATATGTGCTGTAACAGGTTTTAAACTGATAAGAGTAGTACTACTTAACACACCTTATAATAATGCAGAGAGAGGCAATGCATCAGAGGAGTCTGAAGAAGAGGAGTCAGAGGAGGAAGGTGGCTTTGAGGAGGTGGAAGACCAAACACAGCAGGCGTCCCAGGGGGCTTGTTGTCACCTTTCGGGGACCCTTGGTGTTGTACGTGGCTGGGTGGAGGAAGAGACCTTCAATGACATCAGTGAGGACATGGAACGGGACATGGCTAGCTTGGTATCCAACCTTGTGCAAATGGGGAGTTTGCGGTTGTGCAAATGGACTGTTTGCGGTTGTTTGCGGTGCGTTAAACGGGGAGTTTGGTCTGTCACTGTGAAGCGGGTGTAACCCTTACACTACCTGATCGATACAACATCATACCTGATGTTTTAAAGCACGTTATTCCAAACAATTTAGTAATGTTAGGTAATTTATGCCCTTTATGGCTTACAACCAGACTCTGTATCAACTATGTAATTTTCCGTGAGAGTTTTGCCATGGATCCCCCTCCGGCATGCCACAGTCCAGTTGTTAGACCCCTTGAAACAACTTTCCCATCACTATTGTGGCCAGAAAGAGTCCCTGTGGGTTTTAAAATTCGCCTGCCCATTGAAGTCTAGGGCGGTTTGCCGATGTTCGCCGGTTCGCGAACATTTGCGGCGGTTCGCGTTCGCGGTTCGCGAACCGAAAATTTTAGGTTAGCGACATCATTAGTCCAGACCTCAAATAGAGTACATTAACTTCTGGCAAACAATGGAACAAAACAGATTACAAAACAACAGTGCAGTGGCAGGAGCCAAGCAGTCTGTCCTTTATAGGGGCTCAATGGGCTAAGATCCAGGAACTGGACAAAGGGATCAGTGACATCATGAGAAGTCCTCCAAATAATATGGAACAGGAAGTCATGGAATTAATGCACATTAATTTTGCCAATGTTAATAGATTAATCACAAACAACAAATGATCTGACAGTGCTTCATTAGCCATAAAATACTTTTTTTAAAATCTATAGAAGCCTGAAGTCTGAACATGTATGCCATGTATCAAAGAGCATTAACTATATTTATGCATCTACAGAGTCTGCTGGTCTATCAAAATTGTGTGACACAATATTCAGAAGCTTTGTAGCTCTCTGATATCCAAATTTATTTGCAGAATGTACAATCTAATTCACAGTGATAACTAGGATAGTTGCTAACAATAAAAAGAGAGTGGAAAAGCAGTGTAGTACTAAAGTATGAGCTGATAATGGCAATAGCTGTGTTCAGATTAATGGCATTACCTTCTCCTTTGAGATATATTCAGGAGTAATATCCACGTGACATGCAAAAATATGTAAGTGCTATGCAATTTTTCTAATTATTTGAGGGTTATTCTGGTTTTTATTCTATTTCTCTTAGCCACTTTCCCATTTGAGATCATTGTGTACTACAGTTAAACTATTGATGCATTATGCTGACAATGTTTATTGTATACTAGCGAATTGCCCGTCAAAAAATGACGGCAATGAAATTGTAAGGTAGCTAAATTAGTAAATGAATATAGTGTACCTATTTTGAAGCATTGTGATGAAGAGCTGGCAATCTGTGTTGATGTTGCTGCAGCATTAGTGGTGTGGAGCTGCTGTATAAGCATGCTGAATGTGTGCAGTGTAACACTGTGCGTGCGCGAGACCAAACCGTTAGCGTAGTCGTGTACTTCCGCATTGGTGTAAAATGGCGAGTAATGTGTGGTATAGATCTGTATCGGAATATCCGTAGGTGTTTTGTGGTGTTTTGCGAGTTTAGAGTGCTGTAGCCTCGTTTTCGTTTTGTTCGGCGGCCATTTTTTCTGTCGCTTAGATTTTTTTTTTAGTCTCTAAACTGTTTTATTTCGAGTAAAATCGAGGTGTAAGTTGCATTTTTGAGGTCCTGGGTGCTCCCTCTTGGTGTAGGTAAGTTTTTTATGTATGTGCTGTGTGTATGTATTGTGTTTTAAATGTTTGTATGTCGGCGTGTTGCGTCCGATGTTTGCGAGGTCGTAATGTGTGGTAACGTGTTTCGTACGTTGTTTGCGTGCCTCGTAAAATTTAGCGAGTGTCGTAATTTGTGTGTCGTGTTTTTTTGAGTAGCGACGTGAATTTTGCGAGGGTTTGAGGCCCTTGCCCAGTGACCTCGCCAGCAACTGAGTCCCTCGCTTCGCGAGGGGCCTCAGTTGCTGGCATGGAGCGCCTTCGGCGCCTTGCCCAGTGACCTCGCCAGCAACTGAGGCCCTCGCTTCGCGAGGGGCCTCAGTTGCTGACATGGAGCGCCTTCGGCGCTCCATGCCAGCAACTGAGACCCGTGCCCAGTGACCTCGCCAGCAACTGAGGCCCTTGCCCAGTGACCTCGCTACGCGAGGGCCGCGGCTCGCTACGCGAGGGCCGCGGCTCGCTTCGCGAGCCCGCAAGCGTGAGCAACGACTCGTACGCTCACAACTATATATGTGATTGCAGAATTATCAGTAAAGCTTTGAAACTGATTCACAATGTCCATACTTAAAATGGATCAATGATATGTGCACATAAGCTAGACTAGTGGTGGGCAACTCTGATTTTATGAGTGACTCACCTGGGCTGAATCAGAAATAACCTAAATACACAAGCAGAGAGATATTGAAATACTGGGCTATTGGTGGCCCTGATTGGACCTAGTTGCTAACCACAGCAATAGACCGTAAGTGACATCCAATGTCTAAATAATCATATGAGAAAATGTTGATAATTGTTAGGATTGCTTATGTAAATTCTATTTACACACATTAAATTAAGACTATTTTTTTTCTATGTAGTAAGACTATACCACAGGGTATAAACCTTGCATGCTTACACAGGATTATTGGAGGAAGAATTTAGTAGTGTTTTATAGGTCATGTAGGTAGGTTTTAACCCTCAGGTTGTATAATTTACATAGTTAGTTTAGCATTCATTGAGCGACAGTGCTCAGTGGTGTGATAAGGTGTTTTTCTTTAACATTTTGAGGTACTTGATTAATATATGTTTTTTTCTTTTTGCAGAGGGCAATGGTGCCATTTTTAAAGGCATTGTTATATGTAAGCCTCAACTTTTTTTGTGTATGGTCCTTTAACTTGTATTTTCAGGGTATATTTTTCTTATAATAGACTTTAATGCGCCCTCTGTAATTTTTGTGTGTGATGTTAAAGTACTTGCTAATGTACTAACTGGCTCTTTGAATCAGTAATTTTTTTGGGCCACAGTGAGCTATTGCAGATCTTTAGCATATGCCATGTAATATTATATTTAGACTAAACGGCGTATAACGCAGGGAACAAGTCATACTTATCTATCACTCACAAAGAGTTACACATTAAAAAATTTTTATATGCAGCATTTAATAGTAACATTAAATGTACCTATTTTGGTGCTTACGGTGACCAAATACCAGATGAAAATGTATGGTAATACTGTTACCTATCTGTTCCAGGCCCAAGTTATTTGCTGTATTTTCTTGTTTTGTTGGATAAAGTGGTTGTTTAAATAATTATGCTTGGACAGATATGTTAAATTATATTAAGGCAGTTTTGAATGTTTATGCTATTGTATAATAAGCAATCAGCAATTGTGTAACTACAACTGGTAATAGTCTAACAAGAGGTGACATAAATGTTCTCTATGTATATGAATTGCCCATGATGAGTTTATAGATTTTTTGTAAAAATAAAACATTAGAAAAACTAAAACTAAACTAGGGTCTTTAATAAGGAATAGAGTTTATTGCAGCATCACTTTTAACCAGTGTTTTAGAAAGTTTTGCTGGCAGTGCATATTGTTCAACAGGGAAAGTGCTAGCCAGAGCTGTCGGAAGGAGACAAGTGGGAGTATTATGTGATTAAGAATTAATAACTGCAGATATTCATTATAAGAGGCCAGGGAACTTATTATCCTCTGCCTGTTTACATGCTGCTTTATTAACTCTATTGAAAAAGGGATGCTCCTGAATTTCTCCAGTAGTGTAAAGCGTTATTTTTGAATAAAAATAATTTTAACTCTTTTATTGCTTGGTATAATTTACAGGGCCCAATGGCAACATCTTGATATATTTTTGCTTTAAATGACCATTGCAGTGTGTGACCATTTACATGTTTGTGAATTATGTAACAAAGTCATAAAATCAACAGCTATGAAAGTCAGGAGCATAAACTGTATTAAAGAAACTGTAATGTTTAGCAGACTCTGAATGTGTCTTAAGTGTTTCCACCTTGGACTGCTAATTTATTTACAGTCTGTGGTTTTCATATTGGGGTTTATTCTTCTACTAATTCTATTGTGAAGTGGCTTTGTGATGTGACTGAATAGAGATTGTATCTGACATCACAGATACTCTTGGAGCCTGATTCAAATGCAAGCCCGCATCTTGCTGTATGCCTGTGGGCATGCTGAGGGCTCTGTTCGTCTCCTATTAAAGTGCTATTCAATTGAAGAAGCCCGCAAGTTACGGGCCGAACTCTGAAGCCGTAAACCATGCACTTGTGCGTAGCAGTTCAGTGCGTGAACATGATCAATTGAGCAAGACCATAACTACATATTTCGAACCATCCAATAGAAAATGAGACTGCCATCATTATGGCAGTAAAACATGGAGGTTACATGTCAAGTTAATTAGGTTCAGGGGTCTGATATGCGATGGACTCGTAAACCCTCAAAATACTAAATAATAAAAATGAATGCCAATACTGTTCTAGTCTATATGGGTGGCCTGATACAGTGGGGGGGGGGGGGGGGAGTATTTGATCCCCTGACAAAGAAATGGTCAGTCTATCATTTTAATGGTAGGTATATTTTAACAGTGAGAGACAGATTAACAAAAAAAAAAACAAGAAAAAAGCATGTCAAAAAAGTTATAAATTGATTTGCAGGTCAATGAGGGAAATAAGTATTTGACCCCTTCGACTTAGTACTTGGTGTCAAAACCCTTGTTGGCAATCACAGAGGTCAGACGTTTCTTGTAGTTGGCCACCAGGTTTGCACACATCTCAGGAGGGATTTTGTCCCACTCCTCTTTGCAGATCCTTTTCAAGTCATTAAGGTTTCGAGGCTGATGCTTCCTCCACAGATTTTCTATGGGATTAAGATCTGGAGACTGGCTAGGCCACTCAAGGACCTTAATGTGCTTCTTATTGAGCCACTCCTTTGTTGCCTTGGCTGTGTGTTTTGGGTCATTGCCATGCTAGAATACCCATCCACGACCCATTTTCAATGCCCTGGCTGAAGGAAGGAGGTTCTCACCCAATATTTGACGGTACATGGCCCCGTCCATTGTCCCTTTGGTGCGGTGCAGTTGTCCTGTCCTCTTAGAAGAAAAACACCCCTAAAGCATAATGTTTCCACCTCCATGCTTGACAGTGGGGATGGTGTTCTTGGGGTTATAGGTAGCATTCTTGCTCCTCCAAAACAGTGAGTTGAGTTGATGCCATTAGCTCTATTTTGGTCTCATCTGACCACAACACTTTCACCCAGTAATCCCCTGAACAATTCAGATGTTCAATAGCAAACTTCAGATGGGCCTGTACATGTGCTTTCTTGAGCATGGGAACCTTGCAGGCGCTGCAGGATTTCAGTCCTTCATGGCTAAGCGTGTTACCAATTGTTTTCTTGGTGGCTATGGTCCCAGCTGCCTTGACATCATTAACAAGATCATCCCGTGTAGTTCTGTGCTGATTCCTCACTGTTCTCCTGATCATTGAAACTCTACGAGGTGAGATCTTGCATGGAGCATCAGACCAAGAGAGACTGGAAGTTATTTTGTGTTTCTTCCATTTGCTAATAATCGCACCAACTGTTGTCACCTTCTCACCAAGCTGCTTGGCAATTGACTTGGAGCCCATTCCAGCCTTGTGTAGGTCTACAATCTTGTCCCATACATCCTTGGACAGCTCTTTGGTCTTGGCCATGGTGGAGAGTTTGAAATCTGATTAATTGCTTCTGTGGACAGGTGTCTTTTATAAAGGTAACAAGCTGAGATTAGGAGCACTCCCTTTAAGAGAGTGCTCCTAATCTCAGCTCATTACCTGTATAAAAGACACCCTGGAGCCAGAAATCTTGCTGGTTGATAGGGGATCAAATACTTATTTCACTCACTGACCTGCAAATCTATTTATAACTTTTTTGACATGTGTTTTTCTTTTTTTTTTTCTTTTTTTGTTATTTTGTCTCTCACTGTTAAAAAACAACTACCATTACAATCATTGTCAGTAGACAAACATTCAAAATCAGCAGGGGATCAAATACTTTTCCCCCCCACTTCATGTTTTGCTGTTTACGGGTGTGAAAACATTTGCGGGCTTGGCTAATTGTAGCAATTAAATAGCAATTTTTTTTCAATCGTAAGTATTGGGGACGGGAAAGATCAAAGACATCGGGAGCCTGTAAGTTCTGAGTCTAAAAGCTGCAAGGTTTTCAACCCGTAAACTGTTTGGAGCCCGCAAAAATACGTCAATTAAATAGCAAATTAACTTACGGCCTCACTTACGGGCTCCAGTAACTTACGATTGCTCAATTGAATCAGGCTCTTGGTTTCTAATCCAATTAGGAACAAAGGCAAAATGTTTGCCATGGTTAGACCGAAACAGATTGCAATGGTTCAAAATGAAAGGCTGTGTTTTTTATAGATTGTTAAGCTTTGTAAATGCATTTTGCATATTATCAAGTTCAAGTTCATCAAAAGAAACTAATGACACTTTATTGGTCAACGCATTTTATTATGTAGCTTATTTGAATTTTTGTTAAATAAAAAAAGCCTCAGGCACCATTACATGATGTGGCATTGAACAAGGCACTTTTCTTGCTATAAACTCACACATACTGTATGTGTACTGTATGTATTAAGTGTTAGTGATGTGTATTTCCACTGATCACATAATGCCAGGAATGTACAATATAAAAAATGTACTAAAAATACCATTCAAATAACTTTATCAGCAATATCATACAAATCCCAATAACAGAGTGTTAGCAAATACAGTTCATTTGAACTAAGTCGGGACCAAGAGTAAAATTCACATCATTTCTACATTTCTAATATTGACAACAAATGGTTAATTGTTGTAATTAATTTACAGTGTTTACTGCAGTCCTCAGGGTCAGGCTGTGCTCTGGCTCTGTGTTTCTGTTTTTTCTTTTTCCACTTGCATTATTGCCAATATATTCTGATTAGGTTGATGGGCATCAGTTCAAGAAATAATCTTTTTATGTATAGATTTGTACTGGACGTGTGCACATGACAAAAATCTCTAATGAATCTATTCCAGAGAGTCAGCATGTCATAGAGGTTCAGTAATTTGACTTGACCGTTCTAGTTGAATTGGAATCACATTCACAGCCACAGCAGTATAATTTAATGAGTCATATGAAAGGCCTGTTCTTGTAGCTTTCTTCCCTGTAGACAACAGAGCTGGATGGGAAAATAACTCATTTAACTCTGCTAACTCATTAAGGACATAGCACATATAACTTTTATGACTTCTTTAGTAAGAAAATGTTATACTGAGCAGTTTAATCTTGTCAGATGTTGTTTAAAAAAAGAAGAAAGAAATGTATAACTTAAAGTACTGGAACTAATGTTCTTAATGCTATATTTTGTAGAAGTCATTAAAAGAACAACTAGTATGTTACTGCAAGTAGGTCCAAAAACAGAGTTTTTATGATCCAGTCCAAAGATAACATTGAAACTTTTGAATAAAGACACAGTTTATAAAAGGGAAGTTTCACGCAAAGAGAAAATGTTATTATATGAAAGAGATAGCGATTTATCACTTGACATAATCACTATAAGACCTTTGTATGCTATTTGGTGAGAGCTAGTGAAGAGTTCTTGAAGTGGTTCCTTTTAACCCCTATAGTTCAGAATTCTAAGTGTCTTTGACAACAATGGAACACCATTTTTGCTTCTAATGCTTTTTTCCTCCCTACTCAAAAATTGCGTTCTAACTGGTAAACTATGCAAGTGCCATAACTTTTATATAGATTGTTAAAAATAGGTTTAGGTGACGTCTAGGATATCAAAGTTTCAGGAGGGTAAACAGTCTGCAGTCATCTGATATATTCATATAGGACCCAGTTTCTCTAAAGATTCACAGAGGGTCAAAAGCTTCTGCATATTCACCATCAGGACTGAGACAGCCACTTCTGCAGGGATTCTGAGACTGGCTTCAATACCAGAAGCACTCACCAACTTAGAAATCCCCAGTTCCATTCACCTTAGTTTCTTTTACCTCCAGACCCTCAGCCTTACACATCACCACCTTTTCTTCTGTCTCTAAACTCATCGAGCATGCCCTCCCACTTACGTTGTTCACATTGATCCACCTATCTATGATTTGTGATATTTTATAGTGCAGGTTTCTGCACTATCATCTCCCTCTTTCACAACTGCTACATACACAGACTTAATCAATAATTAATCTTCTACTATTCAAGATCTTGCATCTCCCTTTAAACTATTTAATCTTTTGTGTCAAGTATCATGTGTATGATTGTTTGCTCAAGGGTAGGCTTGTCAAATCATTTTGTTTCAGTCTGACAATTTATGTATTGTCATACTTATGTTTTACTGTACACGAGCACTCTGAAATATGTTGTCGCTATATAAACACAAGATAATAATAATAATAATTCACTTATTCATAGAAAACAGCCATGGTGACTGTTATGACAGATTTATGGGGGCCAGGGAGGGTCACCCCTGAACCCCACAAGCAAGGGCCTGTATGGCCCAAGACTGAACTGTCACAGCCCCTGATATGTATGCACCTATATACGCTGATGGAACAGCTATTTCAGAGCCAGACCTCTGATACAAGTGTAAGGATACTGCCTCCCTTGAAGTTTGAGAACTGGAGAGGACAATTGGAGCACTTGGTGATATTTCTTATCTGGAAGAGGAGTTAGTGCTTATTGATCACAGTTTAGCTGGGAGAATAGTAATTCTGGGCATTACTTAAAAACATTTTAGAGCTGGTAGATAAAAGGGCAATACAATTATTATGGGAATGGAAGGAGTAAAGAAAAACTAACCAAATGAAACTTATTTTCTCAAGAAAAAAGGCAGGGTGCATCTAGTAAAATACAGATCGAGGAGGAGGATCCATTGAGGAGGACGACGAGTTACTGCAAAAGTACCGAGCCAGGGTAGCCCTACTATCAGGAGAGCTAACCACCAAATAAGCTCTAGGATTAATGGATCAAATCAGTCACAAGGTCCAGCACTAAGGGGACTGGTAATTGGCCTCTGCATCCACCTGAAGAGCCCCAGAAGAGCATGGGGAGTCCCGCAGCTCACAACACAAATTGGCTTATAATAGTTTTAAGTGATTTGATGGAACAAGCAAACATATTGATGGCTTCCTTCAAGATTTCAAGCGACATTGCAATCTCCACATCGATTTGTCAGAATGGGTGAATCTCCTGGAAAGCCGACTGACCAGTAAAGCTAGAGTAGCCTACCAAGCTATCCTCAGAGATCTGGTGTAGGTGTACGAGGAAGTTTTGCTGGATTGGTATGCTATTACCTCAGAGGTATATCAGGGACAGTTCTGCACCCTCGACAAAGCTCTGACTGATATCTATTCTGATCTGGTGTGCTGCTTGAGACATGCAGGCGAGGGCTGGTAGAAGGGCCAAGACAATCGAACCCTGTGAAAGCCAAGCATACCATCGAGGCAGCTGGACAATTCACAGAACGCTACCAGGAGTCACGTGGGAAGACCCAGTCTATGTACTCTAGCAGCTAAATGCCCTGAGTAGGATCTGATCACCCCATGTCCATTTGGTCTCAGCAGCTGCAACCATGCCCCTCAGCCCCTCTGGCTATCATGGAGATAAGACCCGGACCGGGATCCCAGGGTACGACCAAATCCATTACTCATGCCTGTCCACAACTTGGGGCCAAGGTACTGTAGATTCAAATTGAACTGCAGTGTTACAGCTGTCATCAGCGGGCAATTTGAAATGAGATTATCTCAACTGACCCCTCATCCCTAACCCAGCCCCAGCCCATCCATTGTTTTCCCATGAGGGTTGGACCATTGCATGAGGGCAACAAGAAGAGGAGCAATTTCTATATTGCTCAGATGATGGGATCCTGTACAACTCAATCAACACTGTGCAGCTTCCCTAGGAACAGCCACTTGACGGGTGGAACATACAAGAATTCTCGGACATCGGGGCAACCATAAAAGTCATCCATCCAGATTTCATTAACCCTACAGCCTTGCTAATGGAAAAAAATGGATGTAATGGTTGCAGGGCTGCAAAAATGGGCAATTCCCGTGGCCCAGGTTTACATTGATAGGGAGCTGGGCAGGTTCACCTGAGAAGTGGTAGTGAACCCTAGATTACCTGTGAATGTATTACTGGGCAACGATTTGGGTCGGAGGGAGTGTTGATAAATCAATATTGACCTGTGGCTATCAGCGTTTTGGACAACCAGGGAAGGGCACTAAGGTTTCCGATGCAACCCTTACCCGTTAAAGATAGTCCTTCCCATAGGCATTGTAGGGCCCCTGGCCAGACCTAGTAGAATGAAGAAAAATATATCTTGATGGTATATTTATGGAATACATTCTTTTGGGTAGGCTTCCCCCAAGAAATTCTGTCTGATCAAGGCACCCACTTTAGGGTATTTATTGAGTTTATATGGTATCAAACATCTAATTTTTCTCTTTATCACCCCCAAACAAATGGTATCTGCAAGAGTTTCAACGGAACTCTGAACCGAATGCTCCGTGCTGAGAGCAGGAAGGAGATTGGGAGAAATTACTTTCACATCCCCTCCTTGTTTACTACATGGTACAAGAGAAGTTTATGGGGTTCTCCCCGTTTTGAGCTCCTGTATGGCCATCAGCTAAGAGCCCTCTTAAACATTATCCCAGAGGTTTTGGAGGGGGAGTATAAGCTGGACTTATTGCCAGTGGTCTCCTACATCCTTAAATGGATTAGTACAGGAGCATTTACAGGCTTCACAGGTCTGACATAAAAATAATTATGATCGGGGCACACAGGTACTGGAACTAGACGAAGGGCAGAAAGTATTGATGTCTCTAGAACAAGTTGCTAAGTATTTTGTAAGATAAAACCTAACACTTACATTCTAGAAATCAACCCTGGATGAAAAGTGGTCCATAGAAATTGATTAAAAGCATATAACAAGTGACCACATAATATTCTCACAGTCTGCCTTCCCACGGGCAAGGATTCCAAGGAAGAGCTACTGCCTGACCTATTAGACCCAACTCAAGCAACAACCCAGGCAGAATTCATTAGCCAGTCTTCTAATCTAACGGAATTCCCAAAAATCAAAACTTAATACATTATTATCCCAGTTCCCAAATTTATTTTGCTTTGCAGGTGGTACTTAATGCGTATAGCCCTCCTTTAAAGCAGCCCTCTTATAGGGTCTTGGAAGAAGTATTCATAGCAAATTTGATAAGATACTACAACTCAAAGTCATTGAACCGTCTATTAGCACCTAGGCTTTCCCTGTAGAACTAGTACCTACGAAGGAAATATGCTTTTATCACTCCCTTTGGCCTCTACCAATTCACGGTAATGTCATAAGGAATGAAAAATACTTATAAATGATATCTCATTGAAGCTTTGTCTGTGATGAATTGACATGTGATTTATGACTAATGTCTAGCTTAGACCTCCCACTTACTACTACAAAGCCCCATTGCTAACTTATGAATGGAGCTTAGAGTGCCTGGGTATACTAGACCAAGCGTTCTCCCCACCCCGCTAGCTACTAATCCTCTCTCAGGGCAATCAATGAAAGAGCTGGCCCACTGAGGATATTGGCCTACTGCTGCCTAGGGAGGCTTCTGATTGGCGCCTGATTTGATATACCCAACCTGCGCAACTTTGTTTTCTAATGGAAAGTGGCCAATTGTTCTTTTATTTAATGTTAAGGTATAAAATGCCAAAGCTGAAATAAAGATTAAGCTATTTGGAACACATAGTAATGGTGTGTTTTATTGACTGAAATTCACCATCTTGTCACCCTCTACCTGAAAGTCTACAATCAGGGGATTATGCAATGAGGGGATTATCAAACTGACAGCAACCTACAGGTAGGATCAGTCTTTCTGACCTTTTCAAGCCCACTGAAGAGTAGGTTGTGATGTCCATTTAAACACCAGTTGTGCTTATATGAAAGAGAACAGAAGTTCAAACGTAGAACACTTGTCTTTTATTGCTACAAGATTTCTATATGTTGATATGAACTGTAAAGGAAATCATGCAACAATGGTTTTGATCTGAGAATGAGATACTGTATGGCAGGGGTCCCCAACCCCCGGGCCGCGGACCACCACCGGTCCATGCCCTCTGTTCAGCTGGGCCGTACTGCCTTAAATACCCCCTCCATCTTGGTATCACTAAGGGAAGGGGAGTATTGTCCCACCCTCCTCCACAACTGCACGACCCTCTCCTTCAGTAATGAGCAAGACACGTGGCAACACTAGGGAGAGAGGCTGCAGAGCTCGGCAGCACATGTGATGTGCACTGGGGGAGTTACCGGCAGTGCAAGCAGTGCTGTGCACCTGGGCCCGCCCCTGTCCAGGGGGCCCCGGTGCTGTCACATATTATAATTCTCAAACTGCGAGATTTTGTCACGATTTGCGCTGTTGCGCATGACGTAGCAGTTGAGGCATTAAAACTTGCAGCACTTAGTCAATGAGCGCCAAAGGCGCTCATTGCCTGCGAGCCTCATGTAGAGAGGCGAGCCGTTGAGGCATTGAGAAACGCAGGACTTAGCCTCCAAGCAGGTAGGAAAGGCTGAATTGCCTTAGCCTGCATGCGGTTGAGGAACGCGGGACTTAGACAAAAAAATAAGAGGTCGGAAAAATACAAAGCTAACGGCTGAACGGCGCAAATCGGAAAACACAAAAAATAAAAAATAAAAACTCACACACAGCACGGGGGGACAGCCAAGACTTCTGGGAGTGAGGTTGCATGCGAATTTAAGCAGAACTTGCTGAGTTTCGGCACTCGAAAATCAGCTAAGCGAGAAATAAAATGGCGACAGAAAAAAATGAAAATGAGGCTACATGACCCCGAACTACACAAAACACTGCCAGACACCTACCACTTTTACCATGAACGTACGAGGTAGAAAATACACTATTACAAAGAACGAAAAATGCTTGCGAGCCACGTAAGACATAGACAATCGCCGCCATTTTACAACACTAGCTTGCAACTAATAACATTACGAATATAACAAGGCGCTTTACCCGACTAAAGCAACGCTTTGGCCATGCGCACGCAGCCTATTTATACTGCACAATTAGCACATTGCTGACACTTTCTCATCAAGGCAGCAACAATCCAACTGTAAATTGTATGCTGCAGGAAAATCAAAAGAGATCGTTAGATCTTCATTGCTGGATACATTAATTACAAATAGGTAAAGTATATTAATTTATTAAGTAATTAATTAATTATTATTAAAAAATATATATATATAAATAAAAAAAAATGGCTAAATAGCATATTTTACACTGCCGTTACTTTATGAATACATTAATGCTTGGAACTTCCTAATACATTTGTTCATTCAGAATTAATTAATAATGTACATTAATTTTATAAGTATTAATTAGTAATGGAAAATAAAAAATGTATACTTTCCACTGCTTTAATTATTTATTTTTTTTACACTGCAGTTATATAGAGAATTATGCAGATGAGCAGCAAAAACTTTACATTGTGTAACAAACAGCATTGCCATGGATTCAAATTGTATTGCCTTGTCATTTTTGACGGGCAAGTCGCTAGTATATATATATATATATATATATATATATATATATATATATATATATATACAGGGAGTGCAGAATTATTAGGCAAGTTGTATTTTTGAGGATTAATTTTATTATTGAACAACAACCATGTTCTCAATGAACCCAAAAAACTCATTAATATCAAAGCTGAATATTTTTGGAAGTAGTTTTTAGTTTGTTTTTAGTTTTAGCTATTTTAGGGGGATATCTGTGTGTGCAGGTGACTATTACTGTGCATAATTATTAGGCAACTTAACAAAAAACAAATATATACCCATTTCAATTATTTATTTTTACCAGTGAAACCAATATAACTTCTCAACATTCACAAATATACATTTCTGACATTCAAAAAAAAAAACAAAAACAAATCAGTGACCAATATAGACACCTTTCTTTGCAAGGACACTCAAAAGCCTGCCATCCATGGATTCTGTCAGTGTTTTGATCTGTTCACCATCAACATTGCGTGCAGCAGCAACCACAGCCTCCAAGACACTGTTGAGAGAGGTGTACTGTTTTCCCTCCTTGTAAATCTCACATTTGATGATGGACCACAGGTTCTCAATGGGGTTCAGATCAGGTGAACAAGGAGGCCATGTCATTAGATTTTCTTCTTTTATACCCTTTCTTGCCAGCCACGCTGTGGAGTACTTGGACGCGTGTGATGGAGCATTGTCCTGCATGAAAATCATGTTTTTCTTGAAGGATGCAGACTTCTTCCTGTACCACTGCTTGAAGAAGGTGTCTTGCAGGAACTGGCAGTAGGACTGGGAGTTGAGCTTGACTCCATCCTTAACCCGAAAAGGCCCCACAAGCTCATCTTTGATGATACCAGCCCAAACCAGTACTCCACCTCCAACTTGCTGGCGTCTGAGTCGGACTGGAGCTCTCTGCCCTTTACCAGTCCAGCCACGGGCCCATCCATCTGGCCCATCAAGACTCACTCTCATTTCATCAGTCCATAAAACCTTAGAAAAATCAGTCTTGAGATATTTCTTGGCCCAGTCTTGACGTTTCAGCTTGTGTGTCTTGTTCAGTGGTGGTCGTCTTTCAGCCTTTCTTACCTTGGCCATGTCTCTGAGTATTGCACACCTTGTGCTTTTGGGCACTCCAGTGATGTTGCAGCTCTGAAATATGGCCAAACTGGTGGCAAGTGGCATCGTGGCAGCTGCACGCTTGACTTTTCTCAGTTCATGGGCAGTTATTTTGCGCCTTGGTTTTTCCACACTCTTCTTGCGACCCTGTTGACTATTTTGAATGAAACACTTGATTGTTCGATGATCACGCTTCAGAAGCTTTGCAATTTTAAGAGTGCTGCATCCCTCTGCAAGATATCTCACTATTTTTGACTTTTCTGAGCCTGTCAAGTCCTTCTTTTGACCCATTTTGCCAAAGGAAAGCAAGTTGCCTAATAATTATGCACACCTGATATAGGGTGTTGATGTCATTAGACCACAACCCTTCTCATTACAGAGATGCACATCACCTAATATGCTTAATTGGTAGTAGGCTTTCAAGCCTATACAGCTTGGAGTAAGACAACATGCATAAAGAGGATGATGTTGTCAAAATACTCACTTGCCTAATAATTCTGCACTCCCTGTATATATATATATATATTGTGATGGTGTGTCACTAGAGGGCAGTAGAGAGCCCTTCAAGACTTCTCCCCAGGAGTAAGATGGTTAAGAAGATCCTTAAAAAGCTTGGCTGTGGCTGCCTCCATGTGAGTTGTTTGACAGAGCTGGAGTGTTGTGGAAGTGTGCAGGGCCGCTGTCAGAGGCCGCACTGAAAACTAATGGACCAAAGCCAGAAGCTTTGAAGAGAAAGCCTACAGATAAGAGGAACAGAAGGTCCCTGAAGGTGATGACCGAAGGAGGGATCTGCTTTGGAAAGAGAGGCCGGAGATACAGAGCCTAAGAGAGAGGTGAGAGGGAAAGACACCTCTGCTACCTATGTTTGGACTGTATGTTTGCACTTCTATGTAAGACAGTAAGGGAACTACAGGGCTTCAATAAGAAGCTAGAGTTTTGTTTCTGCCTTCAGTTTTATGTTGTATGCTGTCAAAACAACCAGTAAAGTGTGGTTAAATATTTAGAGAGCTCCTGCGTCCTCCATTTTATTGAAAAACAAGACACGGATCCTGAGAGTGACAATGAATCTGTCACATTTATGGTGGCAGTGGAGGGATAGAAAATTGTCTGTGTTTAAGAAGACAGCCCACAGTACAGTATAATAATGGAGGAACTATTGAAAGCCCTGGCAGATTCCACTACATGCCAGAAAGTGGGCGGAGCTTGTGAGCAAGGAAACCAGCAGAAATGGCTGAAAGAAATTGCAGAGGACAGAGCCAATGCTGCAAATGATGCTCAACTAAGAGATGCTACTGAATGTCTGAGAGAGGCCACAGAGAAATGGCAGAGACAAGCAGAAGTGAATATAATCCGCATGAGTGAGGCCACAGAAAAAAGGTGGAGACAAGTGGAAGAGGACAGAGTCCAAATGAGAGAGTTTTTGGAGGCACAGAAAGTGCAGCTGCAGCAACTGAAGTCTGCAACTAATACCTTTGTTACAGAAGCAAGTGGAAGCATGAATCCTAATCGCTTCCTAAAGAGGATGACCGCTCAGGATGACATTGACACATATCTCCTGAACTTTGAGAAGATTGCCACTAGGGAAGGTTGGCCTAAACAGCACTGGGCCACAGTCCTGGGTCCCTATCTGTGTGGAGAAGGTCAGAGAGCATATTGTGATCTGCCTGCTGCAAGTGAGATGGCAGGAGCCGCTGCAAGTGAGACGGCAGGAGCCGCTGCAAGTGAGACGGCAGGAGCCGCTGCAAGTGAGACGGCTGAGAGCGCAGCAGAGAGCGCAGCAGAGAGTGCCACTGTGACGGCTAAGAGCGCAGCAGAGAGCGCCACTGTGACGGCTCAGAGTGCAGCAGAGAGCGCCACTGTAACGACTGAGAGCGCAGCAGAAAGCACCACTGTGACAGCTGAGAGAACCGGAGTGAGCACAAGTGAGATTGCTGAGAGAGCAAAAGAGACCGTTGATGCTGATAAAGTCATTGAGGAAGAAGGGAACCCAAACAGATGCAGAAATCTTTTGGACAAGAGCGATGAGAAGTCCTCCATAAGAGACCTGGACAGACACAGCCACCTGTCCTTGGTGAATACTCCTGACGTGGAGAGTACTAGAGAAAGAAAGTGCCTGACAAAGATCTCTGACCTAGAGAAAGGAGAGACCAAATGGAAGAATATAGCCAGTGTTCTTAGAAAGGAAGAATGTCATAAAAATGATAAAGAAACTGGAAAGCTTACCAAAGTAAAAGATAAGGAAGAAAAGAGTCTGGAGATTGAGATGGAGAAAGACAAACCACTGTCTCTGAGAGAACATATGAAGCAGAGCATGGAGATGTGTCCTTCTAAAACTATGAAGTGTCCTGAGAGCGTTCTGTCTCAGTTTGCCATAGAACAAAGTGCTATGGATAAAGAGAAGCAAGATAGAAAAATTGCTACTGAAATTAAGAGTATCAGGATGATGCCAAATTATATTCCTGAATGGCGCAGGAAGCCTGCGTTTGAGGACAACAGAGTGTCCTACAGGAATAAGATACAGATGACTATTTGGGAGCAGAGGAAGAGTCCTCCCAAATATAAGCTGAAAGAGTCAGTTGTGCGGGAACCGCAGCACAATGATAAACAGTAGAAGCAAGATCTCCTCACTAATCATACATCTCAGAGAGAAGGAGAGATCACCAATTTTACCTCCCAACTACAAGAGTTAGGAGAATCCTGTAAGCAGAGGAAAGCAACTGCGATACAGAAGGAGCTGCTGTTACATGCTCCACAAGCACAGAGGAAGCCCAATCCGTCTGATATGAAAACACAGTTGGCTCAGAGTGATGCATGTCCAAAAGAGACTATCACTGACCTCCAGAACCTGCGTACCCAAGATGCTTCGCTGAATATAGAGCAATGTCTACAGGAAGCTCATAAGCAAAGCAGAGAGCAGGAGCTTGTACAGGAGAGACAGAGTAAAGAAGAAAGAGTGACTGAGCCACCAGAGGTATTTAGAGAAGACCTAATGTAAAAGATAAAGGAGATTGTTCAGCTAAATGGGCAGCAAAACATCCAGCATCATCAGGGTGAACTGGATTTGCAGAACAGTAATGAGGAGAAGATGCAGCTAAAAGCAGCAAAGAAAAAGGAAAAGCTGGAAGCCTTGGAGGCAAAGCAAGAAGAAAAAGTGGAGGAAAAATGGGTAAAAGCTGACGATGCTGAAACTACTAGCTTTTCTAAGAAACTGATTATTCTAAAGGCTTCTAACAAGTGTACTAGCCTATCGGTTGAGTGCAAAACTGAAGTTGCTGTACCGCTAGAGATGTGCCAGCAAGATCAGAAATTTGAGAAACATGTCCTGGCAGAGTTAGAGAGACGCAGACCTTGCAAGATTGGAAGCACAGTGGTATCAAGGATACCTGCTGGGAACAATGACAGAGGTGAGGGGCCCATCCAAGAGCTAGAAGCAGCCCAGAGAGAGGACATGCTTGTGGAGCCACTGAAGGATACTATACCAGAACAGAAGAGTTGTCAGCCAGCCAATAGGAGCACCTGGAACCGAGCGAGCCAGAAACAGTCCAAGAAGTTGTTGTTCCATAATGAAGTTGAAAGTGATGAGAAAGTTGCGGATAATCGCCTGGAAAAGAAAGAATGTTTAACAGGAAGATTAAAGGAGCAAATGAACTCCAATCATAAAGAGGCCGAAGTGAGGAATCTCCAGTCCCAGGCTCCCGGTCTGCAGATAAGGCATAGATGCTGCCGGGTGACTTTGAACAGACTAAAAAAGCCATGAACTGGCAGGGAGTATCCAAGCTGGAGAGTGAACTGGCGAACTTCAGTCCTTGCATAGAAGATATAAAGAGGATAAGTCAGAGCTGTGAGAATAAGATGATGGGTCTAAAAGAAAAGATGCATCCAGTGGAAGACAAGGTCACAGAAACCTGTAATGTCTGTGATGTATCCCCAGGGAAGCGACTGTATGGAGAAACACATTCTCATACCAAAGTATGAGAAGTACTTTTCAAGGGTCCCTGGGGCACGACACTCAGAGAGATGGGCGGGCCGGTGTCCTACCCTCAAAGTTTAAGTGATGACAGCAGGCGGAACGCCAAAGAAAGCAGGAAATATAGAGTGAAAGGAAGAGCGGGAAAAGGAATAGTCTCATCACCCAGAAAGAAAACACGGTTCCAAGGAAAGACAAAGGAATTTGAAAACAGTGATGAAGAAGGTAAGCTGCGAAATGGAAAAAGTCCTATGAAGGAGTTTAAGATGACAGTAGAGACACATGATGTAGATGCTCCTAGAAGTACAAAGAAGAGAGCGCCAACGGATGGTGCAGCTGGAAGAGCGGTAGCTCTGATGAGTAAAGTAAAGCCTCACTGGTGTCACAGTGACGAGAAGAGTGCGGAGAGAACACAGATGGTACAGAGGATGTGTTAGATCGCAGATACGGCCTCACTGCGTTGGACACTCAACCCCATGCTGTTGAGCTGTGGTGGGGAATATGTGATGGTGTGTCACCAGAGGGCAGTAAGCCCTTCAAGACTTCTCCCCAGGAGTAAGATGGTTAAGAAGATCCTAAAAAAGCTTGGCTGCGGCTGCCTCCAGGTGGAGAGTTGTTTGACAGAGCTGGAGTGTTGTGGAAGTGTGCAGGGCCACCGTCAGAGGCCGCACTGAAAACTAATGGACCAAAGCCAGAAGCTTTGAAGAGAAAGCCTACAGATAAGAGGAACAGAAAGTCCCTGAAGGTGATGACCGAAGGAGGGATCTGCTTTGGAAAGAGAGGCCGGAGATACAGAGCCTAAGAGAGAGGGAGAGGGAGAGACACCTCTGCTACCTATGTTTGGACTGTATGTTTGCACTTCTATGTAAGACAGTAAGGGAACTACAGTTTAGTTATGCAGGGCTTCAATGAGAAGTTAGAGTTTTGTTTTTGCCTTCAGTTTTATGTTTTATGCTGTCAAAACAAGCAGTAAAGTGTGGTTAAATATTTAAAGAGCTCCTGCATCCTCCATTTTATTGAAAAACAAGGCACGGATCCTGAGAGTGACAGTGAATCTGTCACAATATATATATATTTACATAGTTTCATAGTTACATAGGGCCTCATTCTATTAGCGGCCGTAAATCGGCCGTAAGGCTACGATTCCTTGCGGGGGTTCAGTTAACTCGCGATTCTATTATACGGCCCCGCAAGGATCTCCTTTTACGGCCGGCCGCATATCTTGGAACCGGCCGTAAGCTGTGAAATATAAAAACTCAAAAATAAATTCAAGCCTGCACTGTACAGCTCTGTAAATGCTAGGGATCATATTAAGGGACATGAGGATTAAAAGGAACCCACTCTCAAGCTTGCACATCAGCCCAAACCCAAGTTCAAATTAACTGTTTATTTTCCAGCTGCGGCGTGGGCATGTCTGAGGTGCTCCAAGCACTCTGGACTTTTTACATGGATATTTTACGGATATTAAAAATAAAATATTTTACGGATTTGAGTATAGGATAATTATGTGCTATTTTTTCTAACACCTAAAATCCCTTTATAGTCTTCTCAAAGTGCAGGATGGCTTTATTTGAGCTATTTTATGTGCTTAATTGGTGCTAGCGGGACTTTTTTCCTGCAAGTAAGCAGCGGCTCGTTTTTAGCCTTGCAGAGAGGTTTCCCGGAGCAATTGAATTGCAAATAGGAATTTCTTACGGCCGAAACTCTTGCGGCCGTTTTAGATCAAAGGCTTTCCTCTGGCGCGAGCGGCCGCAAGAGATAGCAAGGCACCGGCCGCAAGCCTGCCGGAGCCTCCGGCCGTAAGGGAATAGAATAGCCGAATAGCTTGCGGCCGGTCCTTGCGGCCCCGCAACGGCTGCGGCCGCTAATAGAATGAGGCCCATAGTATTTTAGGTTGAATAAAGACTGTTAATCCGTTAGTTCAACCTTCTTAGATCTCTTATGATCCCTTTAATATGTGGACTATTTGTTAATAATTGTTAATTGATCCAGAGGAAGGCAAACAGAAAAAAAAAACATTGAAACGTTGCCTATTGTCTCATAGGGGGGGAAAAAAAGCAAAATTCCTTCAGAATTTTTTCGAATTTCTCCCTGGATCAATATTCCTTTACTAGTTATCTAGGATAACCTTGAATTCCCTTTTAATTCAAAAATATATCTATCCCCTTTTTAAAGTTATCTATTGAATTCGCTGTCACCACCTCCTTTGGTACAGAATTCCACAGTTTAACCACCCTAACTAAAGAACCCTTTTCTTTTTTTAAGGTGAAATCTTTTTTCCTCTAACCTCAAGGGATGGACTCTTGTCAGTTGAAAATCTCTTGGCACAAAAAGTTAACCTGACAAAGCCTTATATTGACCCTGAATGTACTTAAATAAGGTAATCATATCCCCTCGTAGATACAGTGCCTTGCAAACGTATTCAGCCCCCCCCCCCTTGGCATTTTTCATGTTTTGTTGCCTCACAACCTGGAATTAACATGGATTGTTTGAGGATTTGCATCATTTAATTTACAGAACATGCCCACAACTTTAAAGATGTTTTTTTATTTTTTTTATTGTGAAGCAAACAACAAATAGGACAAAATAACAGAAAAAGTCAATGTGCATAACTTTTCACCCCCCTAAAGTCAATACTCTGTAGAGCCACCTCCAAGACTCTTTGGATAAGTCTCTATGAGCTCTCCACATCATACCACACTGGGATTTTTGCCCAGTCCTCCTTGCAAAACTGCTCCAGCTCCCTTAAGTTGGATGGTTTGCACTTGTGAACAGCAATGTTTAAGTCACATCACAGATTTTCTATTGGATTGAGGTCTGGGCTTTGACTACGCATTTACATTTACATGTTTCCCCTTAAACCACTCAAGTGTTGCTTTAGCAGTGTGTTTGGGGTCATTGTCCTGCTGGAAGGTGAACCTCCATCCTAGCCTCAAATCATGCACAGAGTGGTACAGGTTGTGCTCAAGAATATCCCTGCATTTATCACCATCCCGCTTTCCCTCAACTCTGACCAGTTTCCCAGTCCGGCTGCTGAAAAACATCCCCACAGCATGATGCTGCCACCACCATGTTTCACTGTGGGGGTGGTGTTTTTTGGGTGATGTGTTGGGTTTGTGCCAGACATAGCGTTTTCGTGATGACCAAAAAGTTCAGTTTTAGTCTCATCAGACCAGAGCACCTTCCTCCATACATTTTAGGAATCTCCCACATGCCTTTTCACAAAATCAAAATGTGCCATTTAGTTTTTTGCTGAAAGGAATGGCTTTCTTCTGGCCACTCTTTCATAAAGCCCAACTCTATGGAGCGTACGGCTTATTGTCGTCCTATGTACAGATACTCCAGTCTCTGCTGTGGAACTTTGCAGCTCCTCCAGGGTTACCTTAGGTCTCTGTTCTGCCTCACTGATTAATGCCCTCCTTGCCCGGACCCTGAGTTTTGGTAGACAGCCGCCTCTTGGCAGGTTTGCTGTTGTGCCATGTTATTTCCATTTGGTTATGATAGATTTGATGGTGGATATTTTTTTATAACCTAACCCTGGCTTGTACTTCTCAACAACATTGTCCCTTACTTGTTTGGAGAGTTCATTGGTCTTCATGGCAGTGTTTGGTTAGTGGTGCCTCTTGATTAGGATATATGTAATGACAGATCATGTGACACTTAGATTGCACACAGGTGGACATCATTTCACTAATTATGTGACTTCTGAAGGCAATTGGTAATTGGGTAATTGGGTTTCATAACAAAGGGGGTGAAACATACGCACATGCCAATTTTCTGTTTTCTATTTCTAAAAAATACTTGTCTGTATATATTTTTCTCATTTCACTTCACCAACTATTGTGTTCTGATCCATCACATAAAATTCAGATTAACAAAGCATTGAACTTAAGGCTGTAATGTAACAAGATACTGTAGGTAAAAAGTCAAGGGGGTGAATACTTTTGCAAGGCACTGTACCTGTTTTTCTTTCCTTATAACTTAGTGCCTCCATTCCCCTTATTAGTTTTGTTGCCCTGCTCTGTGCTATTTTTTATGAAGTGGTGCCCAAAATAGTACTCCATATTCCAAATGAGGGCGTACTAGGGATTTGTACAATGAGAGAATTATATCTGCTTCCCTTGCTTCTATAGCCTTCTTAATACATGCTAATATTTTACTTGCCTTTGCAGCTGCTGCTTGGCATTGAGCTCTGCTACCTAGGTGGTTGTCCACAGGTACTCCCAAATCCGTTTCAATATCAGATACCCCTAGATTTGCTCCATTAAGATTATAATGTGCATGCCTATATTTCATTCCCAATTGAATAACATTACATTTATTTGTATTACATCTAATCTGCCATTTAGCTGCCCATTTCTCTAATTTATGGAAATCCCTTTGTAGTGAAAGTACATCATTATCTGATTTAATTAGATTGCACAACTTAGTGTCATCAGCAAAAATGGAGACACTACTTTTGAGTCCTACTTCTACGTCAATATTAAATATGTTAAAAAGGAGAGGACCTAATATTTTGATGAACCCCACTGACCACATTAGTTCAATCGGAGTATGTTCCATTTACAACAACCCTTTGCTTCCTGTCTTTTAGCCAGCTCTCAATCCATGAGCAGATATTTACTGCAATCCCTGTATCAATTAGTTTGCTCAATAGTCTCCCAAGTGGCTCTTTATCAAAAGCCTTTGCAAAATCACAAAACACGACATCCGCTGAGTTGCCTTGATCCAAGTTCCTACCTACGTCCTCATAGAAACTAATTAGATTGGTCTGACATGACCTATCTTTCATAAATCCATATTGACTCCTACTTATGATCTTGTTCAAATAGACATATTCTTGTATACTGTCCCTTATTAACACTTCTAAAAGCTTCCCAACTACAGATGTGAGGCTTATAGGTCTATAATTCCCTGGATTTGCTGTTGCTACCCTTCTTAAATATAGGTGTCACCTCAGCTTTTAGCCAGTCATCTGGTAGCGACCCTGTGGTGAGTGAGTCTTGAAAAATTAGATATAGTGGTTTGGCTATTACAGAACTCAGTGTCCTCAGTACCCTTGGATGTATTCCATCAGAACCTGGGGCTTTACTAATATTTATTTTCTCCAGCCTCATTTGGATTTCTGTCTGCGTTAAACCAATTATTTGGTGAAGGTAGTGTAGCCCCATTTTGTTGCAGTGTCCCAACCACTTGTATATACCAAAGAAAATAACCTATTTAGCTCATCTTCATTTTCCTGTTCACTAATTATCAGACGGCCTGTGTCACATTGTAATGTTCCTATAGTTTCCTTCCTGGCCTTCTTCCCATTAATATATTTAAAGAATATTTTAGTCTTATTCTCCTTTGCAACTAACTTTTCATTTTCTATTTTAGCCAGTCTAATAGCCATTTTGCGAGCCTTGTTTATGTCCTTATATTCACATAAAGCTGCCTCTGTTCCCTCCTTCTTGCATAATTTAGATGCATGTTTTTTTTTTTTCCTTTTCATGATCTTTACTTCCTTGTTAAGCTGAATGGGATGTGATTTACTCCTATTTGTTTTATTTCCACATGGTACATGCTGATGTGTATGTATATTTAGTAAGGATTTGAATGTTGTCCATTTATTTTCAGTATTTTGCCCTTTAAGTTCTTTATCCCAGTCTATACATTGTATTGCTGCCATTACCCATTAAAGTTAGCCCTTTTAAAATGTAGAGTTTTGTTGACATCTTACAACTCAGCTTTTTGTATTCAATCTCAAATGAGACTGTGTTGTGATCACTGTTCCCCAAGGATTCCCCTATTTTTATATTTGACATTATATCAATAGTACTTGTGATGACTAAATCCAAATAGCCCAATTTCAAGTAGGTTCTTGTATAACCTGGGCAAGATAATGATCCCTGAGTGTACTCAAGAACCTGCTTCCATTAGCTGAACTGCTGGTCTCATTTATCCAGTTAATTTCAGGGTAGTTAAAATCTCCCATTAGTAGAACTTGCCCATGCTTAGCTGCATTATCTATCTGCAGCAATAGTTGCAGTTCATCACTAGTGATGTCGCGAACATCAAATTTTCGGTTTGAGAACATCGGACGCGAACTTCAATCAAATGTTCGCGAACGGGCGAACCCGGCGAACCGCCATAGACATCAATGGGCAGGCGAATTTCAAAATCCACAGGGACTCTTTCTGGCCCCAATAGTGATGGGAAAGTTGTTTCAAGGGGACTAACACCTGGACTGTGGCATGCCGGAGGGGGATCCATGGCAAAACTCCCACGGAAAATTACATAGTTGATGCAGAGTCTGTTTTTAAGCCATAAAGGGCATAAATCACCTAACATTCCTAAATTGTTTGGAATAACATGCTTTAAAACATCAGGTATGATGTTGTATCGATCAGGTAGTGTAAGGGTTACACCCGCTTCACAGTAACAGACCAATCTCCCCGTTTAATGCACCGCAAACAGTCCCTTTGCACAACCGCAAACTCCCCATTTGCACAAGGTTGGATACCAAGCTAGCCATGTCCCGTTCCTTGTCCTCACTGATGTAATGAAGGTCTCTTCCTCCACCCAGCCACCAAGGGTCCAAGAAAGGTGACAACAAACCCCCTGGGACGCCTGCAGTGTTTGGTCTTCCACCTCCTCAAAGCTACCTTCCTCCTCTGACTCCTCTTCTTCAGACTCCTCTCTCTGCGTTGCCTCTGTCTGCGTTATTATAAGGTGTGTACTGTTAAGTAGTACTATTCCTATTGGTTTAATCCCTGTTACGTCCACTACTAGGGGACGTGTATATGGCATTGATTTTTGGAACAGGGAGATGGAAAAAGATGCTTGGTCGGACCTCCTACTTCAAATTTGGGGTACTGCGCGTGTAATCTAAGGTGCCACCAGATATGAGTGTCACTGTGCACTGGCAAAAGTTGGCAGAGTAGATGCAATAGGCTTCACACACACGCCTGTAGGCAAGCAACTGATATTCAATCTATTACAGTCAAAAAAAAGTGTTGTTTTATGTCACTGTACACTACGGTTGCACCAGATATGAGTGTCACTGTGCACTGGCAACAGTTGGCAGAGTAGATGCAATAGGCTTCATACACACGCCTGTAGGCAGGCAACTGATATTCAATCGATTACAATCAAAAAAGTGTTGTTTTATGTCACTGTACACTACGGTTGCACCAGATATGACGTATCACTGTGCACTGGCAAAAGTTGGCAGAGTAGTTACATAGTTACATAGTTACATAGTAATTAAGGTTGAAAAAAGACTTTCAGTCCATCAAGTTCAACCTGTTAAGATCTCCTCTCATCTGCAATATGCGGAATAGTTATTAATTAAATTATTGATTAAATAATTATTAATAGTATAGTATTGGAGGATGAATAAAGAGTTAGTCCATCAAGTTCAACCTTTTTACATCTCTATTGATCTTTTTAATGTGGACTATTTATTATTATTTGTTAATTGTTATTTGATCCAGAGGAAGGCAAACAGAAAAAAAAAAAACATTGAAACTTTGCCAATTGTCTCATAAGGGAAAAAAAAAGCAAAATTCCTTCCTGACCCCAGAAACTGGCGATCAAATTTCTCCCTGGATCAATATTCCTTTGCTAGTTATCTAGGATAGCCTTGAATGCCATCTTTATTCAAAAATATATCTAACCCCTTTTTGAAGTTGTCTATCGAATTCGCTGTCACCACCTCCTTTGGTAGAGAATTCCACAGTTTAACCACCCTAACTGTGAAGAACCCTTTTCTTTGTTTAAGGTGAAATCTTTTTTCCTCTAACCTCAAAGGATGTCCTCTTGTCAGTTGAAAATCTCTTGCTACTGTGACAGATTCACTGCCACTCTCAGGATCCGTGCCTTGTTTTCCAGCACCACAATGGAGTACTCTGGAGCCTTTTAAATGTTTAGTAGATTGGGGCTGTTTATTTGTCAGCATACAACAGAAAATAAAACCAAACAGAAAATAAGTCCTAGCTTCTCATTGAAGCCCTGCATAACTGAACTGTAGTTTCCCTTACTGTCTTATGTAGGCATGCAAACATACAGTCCATACAACGGTAGCAGAGGTGTCTTTTCCTCTCACCTCTCTTAGGCTCTGTATCTCCGGCCTCTCTTTCCAAAGCAGATCCCTCCTGCGGTCATCACCTTGAGGGACTTTCTGTTCCTCTCATCTGCGTACCTTCTCTTAAAAGCTTCTGGCTTTGTTCCATTAGCTTTCAGTGCAGCCTCTGACTTCGGTCCTGCACACTTCCACGCTCCAGCACTGTCAAACAGCTTCCCCCCTGGAGACAGCGACCGCTGGTCCTGATTGCAGCCACACCCCTGCCTTTTGAGCAGGTTGTTAACTCTCTCATTCCTGGGGAAAAGTCTTGAAGAGCTCTCTTCTGCCCTCTGGTGGCACTTCACCACATATCCCCCACCCCAGCTCGACACCATGGGGTTGAGCGTCCAACGCCGTGAGGCCGTATCCGCAATCCAACGCATCCTCTGTATCATCAGGGTTCTCTTTGGTACCTCCTGCGATCTGCTAGTGATCGTGACCTCTTGGTTCACTATCTCTCCGTGAATCTTCGGAGCCTCAACTTGTATCTTGGCATCCCTAACTTCACTCTGCGACATCTGTGACACCTCTGGTCTTCCATCGCTGAGGGTATTCTCCATTGTAGGAATTTTGGCTGCTTTCCACCTTGCACACTTTTCCACTTTCTTCATTTGCGCTTTCAACTCACCCATTTGGGTACTTGTGTCTGGCTCAGATAGCAGCTGGTTCTCTTTGGTCGATCTGTACAACTCTTGGTCAACCTCCGTGACCGCTTGAGCTTGTCGGGCTCCCTTCAGACCTTTCTGTAGGGTCTCCAATACTCTTTCGTTAGGATCATCATCATCATCATCATCATCATTTCCATTTCGCAGCTTACCTTCTTCAACACTGCTTTCAAATTCCTTTGTCTTTCCTTGGAACCGTGTTTTCTTTCTGGGTGAAGAGACAATTCTTTTTCCCGCTCTTCCTTTCACTTCATATTTTCTGCTTTCTTTGCCGTTCGGCCTGCTGTCACTTAAACTTTGAGGGTAGGACACCGGCCCGCCCATCTCTCCGAGTGTCCTGCCCCAGGGACCCTTGAAAAGTACTTCTTGTACTTTGGTATGAGAGTATGTTTCTCCATACAGTCGCTTCCCTGGGGGTACATCACAGGTTTCTGTGACCTTGTCTTTCACCAGATGCACCTTTTCATTTAGACCCATCATCTTATTCTTTTCTGGTACAGCATCCTTAAGAGGCTCCACAAGCATGTCCTCTCTCAGGGCTGCTTCTTGTGCCTGGGTCCGCACCTCCTCTTTCTTGCGGTTCACAGCAGGACTACTCGTTACCACTGTGCTTTCAGTCCTGTAAGGTCTGCAACTCTCTACCTCTGCCAGGAAGGATCGCTCAGTTGTTGGGTTTTGCTGGAATATCTCCAGCTGTTCACCAACTCCAGGCTGACAATCAGCAGATAGGCCAGTACACTTCTTAGTGGCCTCTTGAATCCTAGATTCCTGGAAAACACTTTTATTTCCGGCATCCTCAGCCTTCATCCATATTATATCTTCTTTCAGTGGCTTGTCCACTTGCTTTGCCTCCAAGGCTTCCAGCTTTTCATCGTCTTTGGCTTCCTTCAGCCGCAGTTTCTCCTCATTAGTTTGTTGCAAATCCAGTTCACTCTGCTTGTACTGGATCTTTTGCTGTATGTTCAATTCAGGAATCTCCTCTGACTCTTCTATCAGGTCCTCCCCGAATATCTTTGTCTGCTCAGCCGTGTTTTCTTCACCATTCTGTCTTTCTTGTACAAGCTCCTTAGCTATGCCTCGCATATGAGCTTTCTGCAAGTATCGCTCTGCATTCAATGTAGCATCTTGTGCACACAGTTCCTGAAGATCGGACTTAGTCTCAACTCCACTCTGCTTCAACTGTGCCTCAATATCAGGGAGTGTGCTCACCCTCTGCTTTTCTGGAGTATGGAACAGGAGCTCCTTTTCTATTGCAGCTGCTTCCCTCTGGGATATAAAGTCAGTGGGGAGGTCTCGTTTCACCTGTTCGCCACTGTGCAGCCGCTTCTGCATAATTCTCTCATTCATCTTGTACTTGGGGGGACTCTTCCACTGCTCCCAATTAGACATCGGTGTCTTCTTCCTATAGGACACTCTGCTGTCCTCAAACACAGGCTTCCTTCTCCATTCAGGAATATAACCTGGCATCATCCTGATCCCCTTAATTTCAGTAGCAACTTGCCTGTCTTCTACTTCCGGCTTTTTGAAACCCACTGGGATAGAGTTCAACTGTACCCCTTGCTTTACTTGTTTCCCGTCTTGCTTCTCTTTATCCATAGCACTTTGTTCTATGGCAAACTGAGACAGAACGCTCTCGGGACACTTAATAGTTTTAGAAGGACACACCTCCATGCCCTGCTTCATATGTTCTCTCAGAGACAGTGGTTTGTCTTTCTCCATCTCAATCTCCAGACTCTTTTCTTCCTTATCTTTTATTTTGGAAAGATTTCCAGTTTCTTTATCATTTTTATGACATTCTTCCTTTCTAAGAACACTGGCCATATTCTTCCACTTGGTCTCCCCTTTCTCTAGGTCAGAGATCTTTGTCAGGCACTTTCTTTCTCTAGTACTCTCCCGCTCAGGAGTATTCACCAAGGACAGGTGGCTGTGTCTGTCCAGGTCTCTTATGGAGGCCTTCTCCTCGCTCTTGTCCACAAGATTTCCGCATCTGTTTGGGTTCCCTTCTTCCCCAATGACTTTATCAGCATCATCGGTCTCTTTTGCTCTCTCAGCAATCTCACTTGTGCTCTCTGCTGCGCTCTCAGCCGTCACAGTAGAGCTCTCTTCTGCCCTCTGGTGGCACTTCACCACACTACAAAAAGTTCACTTGACAAAGCCTTATATTGACCCTGGATGTATTTATATAACGTAATCATATCTCCTCTTAGACACTTTTTTTCTAGCGAAAATAAGTTTAATTTTGTTAGTCTTTCTTCATAACTTAGACCCTCCATTCCCCTTATTAGTTTTGTAGCCCTTCTCTGTACTTTTTCCAGCTCTAAAATGTCTTTTTTGTGAGGTGGTGCCCAAAATTGTACTCCATATTCCAAATGAGGACGTACTAGAGATAAGTATAGTGGCAGAATTATATCTTCTTCCCTGGCTTCTATACCCTTCCTAATACATGCTAATATTTTATTTGCCTTTTCATCCACTGCTTGGCTTTGAGCGCTGTTACCTAGGTGGTTGTCCACTAGTACTTCCAAATCCCTTTCAATTTCTGATACCCCTAGATTTGCTCCATTAAGATTATAGCTTGCTTGGCTATTGTTCATTCCCAAATGCATAACCTTACATTTATTTGTATTAAATCTCATCTGCAATTTAGCCGCCCATTTCTGTAATTTATGCAAATCCTTTTGTAGGGAAAGTACATCATTATCTGATTTTATTACCTTGCACAACTTAGTGTCATCAGCAAAAATGGAGACACTACATTCGAGTCCTACTTCAATGTCATTAATAAATATGTTAAAAAGGAGAGGACCTAATACTGAACCTTGAGGAACCCCACTTATCACATTAGTCCAATCAGAGTATGTTCCATTCACAACAACCCTTTGCTTCCTGTCTTTTAGCCAGCTCTCGATCCATGAGCAGATATTTACTGCAATTCCTGTATCCCTTAGTTTGCTCACTAGTCTTCCATGTGGCACTGTATCAAATGCCTTTGAAAAATCTAAAAAGACTACATCCACTGAGTTGCCCTGATCCACGTTCCGACTAACCTCCTCATAAAAACTAATTAGATTGGTCTGACACGACCTATCCTTCATAAATCCGTGTTGACTGCTACCTATGATCCTGTTCAAATAGACATATTCTTGTATTCTGTCCCTTATTAACCCTTCTAAAAGCTTCCCAACTACAGAAGTGAGGCTCACTGGTCTATAATTCCCCTTATTTGCTCTAGATCCCTTCTTAAATATAGGTATCACCTCTGCTTTTCTCTAGTCATCTGGTAGAGACCCTGTAGTGAGTGAGTCTTGAAAGATTAGATATAATGTTTTGGCTATTACAGAACCCAGCTCCCTCAGTACCCTTGGATGTATTCCATCAGGACCTGGGGCTTTATTAACATTTATTTTCTCCAACCTCTTTTGTATTACTTCCTGCGTTAACCAATTATTTAGTAAAGGTAGTGTAGCCCCATTATGTTGCGGTGTCCCAACCACTGGTACCTCCCTTGAGTATACCGAAGAAAATAACCTATTTAGCTCATCTCATGGCCTGTGTCACATTGTAATGGTCCTATCGATTCCTTCCTGGCCTTCTTCCCATTAATATATTTAAAAAATATTTTAGGGTTAGTCTTACTTTCCATTGCAACTGACTTCTCATTTTCGATTTTAGCCTGTCTAATAGCTCTTTTGCAAGACTTGTTGATTTCCTTATAGTCACATAAAGCTGCCTCTGTTCCCTCCTTCTTGTATAATTTAAATGCATGTTTCTTTTTCCTCATCATGATCTTTAAGTCATTGTTAAGCCACATAGGATGTGATTTACTCCTATTCATTTTTTTTCCACATGGTACATGCTGATGAGTATGTTTATTTAGTAAGGATTTGAATGTTGTCCATTTATTTTCAGTATTCTTCCCTGTAAGTTCTTTGTCCCAGTCTATATGTTGTATTGCTGCCCGTAGCCCATTAAAGTTAGCCCTTTTAAAATTTAGAGTTTTTGTTGGCCCCTTACAACTCTGTTTTTTGTATTCAATCTCAAATGAGACTGTGTTGTGATCACAGTTCCCCAAGGGTTCCCCTATTTTTACATTTGATATTATATCAATATTACTTGTGATGACTAAATCCAAGATGGCCCCATTTCTAGTAGGTTCTTGTATTACCTGGGCCAGATAATGATCCCTGAGTGTACTTAAGAACCTGCTCCCCTTAGCTGAGCTGCTGGTCTTATTTATCCAGTTTATTTCAGGGTAATTAAAGTCTCCCATTATTAGAACTTGCCCATGCTTAGCTGCATTTCAAATCTGTAACAATAATTGTATTTCCTCACTTTCAGCTATATTTGGGGGTTTATAGCATACTCCCATCAATATGCGTTTAGAATTAGCTCCTCCACTATTTAGCTCAACCCACAAAGATTCAATTATGCCGTTAGTGCCAGCATAAATATTTTCTCTGACTATAGGCTTAAATTCAGGCTTAACATAAAGACAGATCCCTCCTCCTCTTTTACCATTTCCCCTATCTTTCCTAAATAGGTTATAACCATCCAGATTAACAGTCCATTCATGAGATTCATCCCACCATTTTTCCGTAATGCCTATTAAGCCCCATTTTTCTTGTACTGCTAATATTTCTAGCTCATCCATTTTCCCAGGCAAACTTCTTGCGTTAGCAATCATACACTTTATGTTGCTATGGCTCTGCTGTTGTGAAGTGCCTGCCACTGTATTTGAGGCCCCTATTAATACCACCCTACTTTCTATTGTAACCCTCCCCCTTCTCCTCCCCCATGGGTAACTAATTCATCCCTTTCCCTCTCTACCCTATTTACCCCAATACTTCTATATAGTCCCACCCCCCCACCTACAAGTTTAAAAACTCCCCCAGCCGTTCTACCATCCTATCCCCTAGCACAAAAGCGCCCTCATCATTAAGGTGCAATCCATCCCTGCTATAGAGATTGTACCCAAGTGAGAAGTCAGCACAGTGCTCTAAAAACCCCAAACCCTCTGCACTGCACCACTTTTTTAGCCATGCATTAACCTCCCTAAGCTCCTTCTGCCTCCCTGGGCTAGCACATGGCACTGGTAGTATCTCAGAAAATACTACCTTGGAGGTCCTTGCTTTAAGCTTATTCCCTAATTCTCTAAAATCATTCTTTAAAACGCTCCATCTTCCACTAACTTTGTCATTGGTACCCATATGTACCAAGACCGCCGGTTCTTTACCAGCCTCTCCCAAAAATGTATCCACCCGATCCACAACATGCCAAACCCCAGCACCCGGGAGACAGCAAACTGTTCGATTGCTGGGATCTGGGTGACAAATTACCCTGTCTACCTTCCTCATAATAGAGTCCCCTACCACCAAAACATGTCTGTTGCTCTGCCTTTTCTCCCCTCCCTCTCCTCCAGTAGAACTGTTCTCCCGGCTGTTAGAGGGAACAGCTCTATCTGGCATTGCCATTCTTGAATGGACATCCCCAACAGTTTCACTCAATCTGTCAAATCTGTGTTTGCCAACTCAGAACTGGCCTGCCTCCTCCTGTTCCCCCTGATTCCCCTTCTAACTGTAACCCAGCTACCTCCCTGGCCATCCTCACTAGCCCCAGCTCCTCCCTCCATACTAGGCCCAGCTAAACTGGGCTCTGTGAGCACCACCTCCCTTTCCAGTGGAGCAGTATCACTAAGTGCTGCAATTCTCCTCTCCAGATCTTCAATTTGAGCTTCCAGAGAGGCAACATGCTCACACCTGTCACAGAGGTATGGACCCTGGATCATCTGTTCCAGTAGTGCATACATTTGGCAGGATGGACACTGAGTGAGGTTTCCACTGGACTGACTCATGATTATCAGTTACAAAAATACAGTGAGAAAACAAATCAATGTATTTGTATAAAGATTTCTTTTCCACACCTTAAACCAAACAAAACAGAAACAATATATACATTTGTTTTCTGTTTTTTCTTATAATACCCCTTTTCTTTGGATTTCCTCCTTTTATTTAATCTCCTACACACTAACTACACTTACATTAGAAATGATTGCAAGCTCCCAAGCTCACTCTTCCCTTGTTAAAATAGACCCCGCCTACTCGCCTGTACAATGATAAATGAGCACAGGATTGAAAACACTGTCCTGCCCCACAGAACAGATTCAACAGAAAACAATAACATGCACACAGATATAACTTGAACAGGCCAAGCCACACCCACTCTCACCTGTACACTGATTACTGCAACAGGACAGAAAACTATGCAGTGACTTACAGAGCGGATTCAAACCGGACCTCACACAAATGCACCCAGATATAACTTACACAGGCCAAGCCACACCCACTCTCACCTGTACACCGATTACTGCAACAGACAGAAAACTCTGCACTGACTTACAGAGCGGATTCAAACCAGACCTCACACAAATGCACCTAGATATAACTTACACAGGCCAAGCCACACCCTCTCTCACCTGTACACTGATTACTGCAACAGACATAAAACTGTGCACTGACTTACAGAGCGAATTCAAACCAGACCTCACACAAATGCACCAAGATATAACTTACACAGGCCAAGCCACACCCACTCTCACCTGTACACTCATTACTGCAACAGACAGAAAACTCTGCACTGACTTACAGAGCGGATTCAAACCAGACCTCACACAAATGCACCTAGATATAACTTACACAGGCCAAGCCACACCCACTCTCACCTGTACACTGATTACTGCAACAGACAGAAAACTGTGCACTGACTTACAGAGTGAATTCAAACCAGACCTCACACAAATGCACCAAGATATAACTTACACAGGCCAAGCCACACCCACTCTCACCTGTACTCTGATTAATGCAACAGACAGAAAACTGTGCACTGACTTACAGAGCGGATTCAAACCAGACCCCACTCAAATGCACACAGATATAACTTACACAGGCCAAGCCACACCCACTCTCACCTGTACACTGATTACTGCAACAGGACAGAAAACTGTGCAGGGACTTACAGAGCGGATTCAAATCAGACCTCACACAAATGCACCCAGATATAACTTACACAGGCCAAGCCACACCCACTCTCACCTGTACACTGATTACTGCAACAGACAGAAAACTGTGCACTGACTTACAGAGCGGATTCAAACCAGACCTCACACAAATGCACCCAGATATAACTTACACAGGCCAAGCCACACCCACTCTCACCTGTACTCATTAATGCAACAGACAGAAAACTGTGCACTGACTTACAGAGTGGAGTAGATGCAATAGGCTTCACACACACACTGGCAGGCAGGCATATGCAATTAGATTACACAGAAAAAAAATATAAATTAAAATAAATGATGTTCTAGCCCTAAAAAGGGGTTTTTGGGTTGCTGTCCTTGCAGCAGATATCAGATGAGTCCTTCAGGTCTGTAGTGGATGCTAAATACACAGCCTGGCTATCTATTTCACTATTAAATCTCCAGCAGCTACACTATCTGTCCTCTCACAACGAATGCAGCTTCAGAATGATTCTAAAATGTATGCTGTCCTTCAGATGGAAGGCCCTGGAAGGGAGTGTATGCTGCTGATTGGCTGGAATGTGTCTGCTGACTGTGAGTTGCAGGGTCAAAGTTTACTCAATGATAAAGAATAGGGGGCGAACCCAAAAGCGCATGTGTTGCCATCCGATGCGAACGCGAACATGCCAAAATCGTGGCGAATAGTCCGTGGGCGAACTGTTCGCGACATCTCTATTCATCACCCTCAATTATATTTGGGGGTGCAAGCTCTGTCCGGGAGCCCAGGTGCTGTCACATTTATTTTAGTTTCTTTTCTTTCTGTCTTTTTATTTGCCCCTCAGGGCACCCAGGCCCGTGCAGGCCCCCTGCCACAGCCTTCCCCCCACTCAGCTGCCCTCTCCACTCTGACTCCCCTTGCTCTGGCTGTCGTGCTATGACGTGGTGCTGCTATATTTGGGGGTATATAGCATATTCCTACCACTATGAATTTAGAATTAGCTCCTCCACTATTTAACTCAACCCAAAAACATTCAATGTTGTCGCTAGTTTTACTAAAAATATCTTCTCTGACTACAGGTTTAAAACCATGCTTCACATACAGATAAATCCCTCCTCCTCTTCTACCATTACTCCTATCATTCCTAATTAAATTATAACCATCCAAATTAACTCTCAAGTCATGAGATTCATCCCACCATGTTTCAGAAATGCCTATTAAGTCCCATTTTTCTTGTACCGCTAATAATTCTAGCTCGCCCCTTTTTCCCAGGCAATCTTCTTGCATTAGCAAGCATACACTTTATGTTGCTATAGTTTTGCCATTGTGAAGTGCTTGCCACTGTATTTGAGTCACCTAGTAATACCTCCATACTTTCTATTGTAACCCTCCCCCTTTCTCCTCCCCATGTGTAGATAATTCACCCTTTTTCCCCTCTACCATTTCTACCCCAATACTTCTATCTAGTCCCTCCCCCCACCATTCTACCATTCTTCACCCTAGCACAGCAGCTCCCGCGTCATTTAGGTGTAATCCATCCCTGCTATAGAGATTGTACCCAAGTGAGAAGTAAGCCCAGTGCTCTAAAAAACCCAAACCCTCTGTCCTGCACCACTTTTTTTAGCCATGCATAAACCACCCTAAGATCCTTATGTCTTCCTGGGCTAGCACATGGCACTGTTAGTATCTTGGAAAAAACTACATTGGAGGTCCTTGCTTTAAGCTTATTCCCTAGTTCTTTAAAATCATTCTTTAGGACACTCCATTCTACTTACTTTGTCATTGGTACCATTTATTTATATTATATATTTATTTTATATTACAAATACATATATTACAAATATATATATATATATATATATATATATATATATATATATACATATATATATATATATATATATATATAATGCTATCATAAATATACAGTCAGGTCCATAAATATTGGGACATCGACACAATTCTAAACTTTTTGGCTCTATACACCACCACACTGGATTTGAAATGAAACTAAGATGTCCTTTAACTGCAGACTTTCAGCTTTAATTTGAGGGTATTTACATCCAAATCAGGTGAACGGTGTAGGAATTACAACAGTTTGTATATGTGCCTCCCACTTTTTAAGGGACCAAAAGTAATGGGACAATTGGCTGCTCAGCTGTTCCATGGCCAGGTGTGTGTTATTCCCTCATTATCCCATTTACAAAGAGCAGATACAAGCTCCAGTGTTCATTTCAAGTGTGCTATTTGCATTTGTTGCTGTTAACTCTCAATATGAGATCCAAAGAGCTGTCACTATCAGTGAAGCAAGCCATCATTAGGCTGAAAAAACAAAACAAACCCATCAGAGAGATAGCAAAAACATTAGGTGTGGCCAAATCAACTGTTTGGAACATCCTTAAAAAGAAAGAATGCACCAGTGAGCTCAGCAACACCAAAAGACCCGGAAGACCACGGAAAACAACCGTGGTGGATGACCGAAGAATTATTTCCCTGGTGAAGAAAACACCCTTCACAACAGTTGGCCAGATCAAGAACACTCTCCAGGAGGTAGGTGTATGTTTGTCAAAGTCAACAATCAAGAGAAGACTTCACCAGAGTAAATACAGAGGGTTCACCACAAGATGTAAACATTGGTGAGCCTCAAAAACAGGAAGGCCAGATTAGAGTTTTCCAAACAACACCTAAAAAAGCCTTCACAGTTCTGGAACAACATCCTATGGACAGATGAGACTAAGATCAACTTGTACGAGAGTGATGGGAAGAGAAGAGTATGGAGACGGAAAGGAACTGCTCATGATCCAAAGCATACCGCCTCATCAGTGAAGCATGGTGGTGGTAGTGTCATGGCGTGGGCATGTATGGCTTCCAATGGAACAGGTTCTCTTGTATTTATTGATGATGTGACTGCTGACAAATGCAGTAGGATGAATTCTGAAGTGTTTCGGGCAATATTATCTGCTCATATTCAGCCAAATGCTTCAGAACTCATTGGACGGCGCTTCACAGTGCAGATGGATAATGACCCGAAGCTTACTGCAAAAGCAACCAAAGAGTTTTTTAAGGGAAAGAAGTGGAATGTTATGCAATGGCCAAGTCAATCACCTGATCTGAATCCGATTGAGCATGCATTTCACTTGCTGAAGACAAAACTGAAGGGAAAATGCCCCAAGAACAAGCAGGAACTGAAGACAGTTGCAATAGAGGTCTGGCAGAGCATCACCAGGGATGAAACCCAGCGTCTGGTGATGTCTATTCTTTCCAGGCCTCAGGCTTTAATTGACTGCAAAGGATCTGCAACCAAGTATTAAAAAGTGAAAGTTTGTTTTATGACTGTTAATCTGTCCCATTACTTTTGATCCCTTAAAAAGTGGGAGGCACATATACAAACTGTTGTAATTCCTTCACCGTTCACCTGATTTGGATGTAAATACCCTCAAATTAAAGCTGAAAGTCTGCAGTTAAAGCACATCTTGTTCGTTTCATTTCAAATCCATTGTGGTGGTGCATAGAGCCAAAAAGATTAGAATTATGTCGATGTCCCAATATTTATGGACCTGACTGTATATAATATAAATATAAATTATATATATATATATATATATATATATATATATAGAGAGAGAGAGAGAGAGATTAATTATGAGTATTGCAATATAATATATATCACATATATAGTTGTGAGCGTACGGGCAGTTGCTCACGCTTGCGGGCTCGCATAGCGAGCCCGCAAGAACTGCGTCCCTCGCAAAGCGAGGGACGCAGTTCCCCGCAAATGCGGGTCCTTGCGAAGCGAGGGCCCGCATTTGCGGTGGTGGGAGCATCCCAACGTCCCCGCAAATGCGGATCCTCGCGAAGCGAGGGTCCGCATTTGCGGAGGTGGAGGCTCAACGTCGGCTGTGTTAACACACACATACACACACACGACTTTTTAACAAACTAAACCCAACCTCCCAGCCAACAAAAACCCAACAACGTCCCCGCAAATGCGGACCCTCGCTTTGCGAGGGTCCGCATTTGCGGTGGTGGGAGCATCCCAACGTCGGCTGTGTTCACACACATACACATACACGACTTTATAACAAAAAAAACCTCAAAGGCCCCTGACACCCACTTACACCCAGACACACACAAGCAAGACTTAACAAAAAAACTGCAAAAAAGCCCCTTCACACGCTCATTAACACACATACGCACGACTTAGAAACAAATACACTGCGTCGTACACGTTAAAGCTAACTGCGTATATCTCAAAAAAATACGGCAACATCGCAACAAACTACGGCCGCATCGGAAAAAAATACGGCCGCGAAAGACCCATTACAAACGCTGCGCACCAAAACATCACAAACACAAGAAATAAACACAACGAACACATAAAAAGCTTACTTACAGCAAGGGGGGGCATCAGGCACCTCAAAAAGTTCATTTACACGTCCATTTAAGTTAAAAAAATGAGTTTAAACGGCCGAAAATCGGCTAAGCGAGAGAGAAAATGGCCGCCAAACAAAACGAAAACGAGGCTTCAGACGTAACTACACGGCAGTAACTCGGAAAAATGAAACACATACTATGCGGAACGTACCACAGTCACAGTTAAACACCATTTTGAACACTAATACGCACAAAATGGCGGATGGAACGCAAACTGTAAGCTGGAACGCAAATAACGCATGCGTATTGCGTTATAACGTTCTGAGGCACTTGAAAGTTTAAAAACATACTGCCTACTTTCCAGAAATTTCTACAAGGTTATAAATACTGCCTAATTTCCAGAAATTTCTACATTTGTACTCAGGTGATGAACAGAGTGACTTCACAGTTAACTGCTGCTCTTACTTCAGAAGAGAATTGTTTCCTAATTTACTACTTTACATTGTGCAAATTACAACTGAGAGGTAAGCTATAATATATTACATTTTATTATAAAGACACCACAAAAAAAAAAAAGAACTATGAAAATGTCATTTATGTACTGACATGTCATATGCACATTTATGTCTATCATGTATAGTCACATGTCACACACACATTTATGTGTGTAGGCCCACAAAAAAAAAAAGTTCATTTAACAAAAAATAAATGTGATTTATGTAGTGACATGTCACACGCACACACGCACATATATGTGTATCATGTATAGTGACATGTGACACGCACATGTATGTGTATTGCCCCTGCAACAAAATGATCTTAAAACAAACTAATTAAACAACTACATTTAAATGACATTACAAAAAAAAAAATTGTAATATTAAAATATGAGTCATGTATACTGATATGTGACACGCACATATATGTGTATCATCTATAGTCACATGTCACACACACATTTATGTGTGTTGGCAAAAACTAAAAATAAGGTTCATTTAACAATTAAAATATGATTCATGTATAGTGATATGTCACACGCACAGAAAAAAATTACATTGAACTCTGAAAATGTGCTTCATGTATGTGACATATGTGTGTAGACCCCCCCAAAAAATAATGTTAATTGAAAATAATTACAGAAGTATAATTAAATGACATTAATTTAGTGCAATTCAATATATTACCTAAAACTCAATCTTTCTACTTCTTTTAATATTCAAACAGACTCTTCATCAACAGCGTCACTCAACAATTTGCACCGTGCATTGTGAAGCACAATCCCTTTTCAAGAACACCAACAAAGAAGAACAGGTAAGATAGAACAAGACATTATATGCTGAAAAGGCCATGCTTTGCTAAATAAAAAATAAGAAATATACAATCAACCATTTCACTTTCTTTTTCAAACAGACACTACAAGAAGACCGGCGGATTAAGATTGGCAGGAGGGGACCCTCTGTCATTCGACACTTCAATCAAGGTAAAGTATTAAGTATAAAAAAAGAAAAAAACTACGAGCCTCATTCAATTGTGAGTTGGCCAATTGAATAGGGCTCTATATAAGCACATAACATATTTTTTATACAGAACTTTTTAGTTACTGAACTTCTATCCAAAATCAAGGTCTTCACTAACTAAATACTCCCGTCAAAAAATATGTTATGTGCTTATATAGAGCCCTCTTCAATTGGCAAAATTGCAATTGAATGAGGACCTATATATCTTTAATGGCCGAGGGCCTCATTTAAATGTGATTGGCCCATTTCAATAGGGTTCTATATAAGCACACAGCATATTTTTTTACTGAACTTTTTAGTTAGTGAAGACCTTGCTTTTGGATACAAGTTCACTAACTAAAAACTTCTGTAAAAAATATGCTCTGTGGTCATATTCAGCCCTATTCGATAGCCCAAAACGCAATTGAATCAGGCCCTGACAATATAACAAATGCAGCAACCAAAGGCCCTCATTCAATTGCTATTTGACAAATTGAATAGCGGTCTAAATAAGCACATAGCATATTTTTTTAAAATAAGTTTTTAGTTAGTGAAAACCTTGATTTTGGATAGATGTTGACGAACTAAAAACTTCTTTAAAAAAAAATATGTTATGTGCTTATTTAGACCCCTAAAGCCTCATTCAATTCCGAGTTGCCCAATTGAATAGAGCTCTATATAAGCACAGACAAAAAAATTTAAACAAACTGTTTTAGTTACTGAACCTCTATCCAAAACCAAGGTTTTCACTAATTAAAAACTTCTGTCAAAAAAAAAATGTTATGTGCTTATATAGAGACCTATTCAATTGACAAACTTCTAATTGAATGAGGACCCTATTAAATTGGCCAAACTGCAATTGAATGAGGCCCAAAGTATGCAACATATGGTACACACAAAGTGGTACACACAAAACAGGATTGTAACAAACTCAAACAAACACATAGCAAACTAAATTAACTTTCATATTCAATGTTTAACAACCTATAAGCATTAGAAAAAAGACTAAATAAGCATACCACAAGTGGTGCGCACCAAATAGGATTGTACAAAAACTCACACAAACACATAGCAAAGTAAATTAATATTCTTATTTAATGTTTAACAACCTATAAGCCTTAGAAAATAGCCTAAATAAGCATACCACAAGTGGTGCGCACCAAACAGGATTGGACAAAAACTCATACAAACACATAGAAAGTAAATTAATATTCTTATTTCATGTTTAACAACCTATAAGCCTTACAAAGAAGCCTAAATAAGCATACCAAAAGTGGTGCGCACCAAGCAGGATTGTAGAAAAACTCTCACAAACACATAGCAAACTAAATTGATATTCTTATTTCATGTTTAACTACCTTTAAGCCTTAGAAAAAAGCATAAATAAGCATACCACAAGTGGTGCGCACCAAACAGAATTGTACAAAAACTCACACAAACACATAGCAAAGTAAATTAATATTCTTATTTCATGTTTAACAACCTATAAGCCTTAGAAACAAGCCTAAAGAAGCATACCAAAAGTGGTGCGCACCAAAATAGGATTGTACAAATTGCCATTCGAAATACATTTAATCCAATTTTATGTGGTGGAAAACTAACACAACAATGGATTATTGATTCCTATTTGCAAGTTGAGGCAAATAATTTAAACTTTATCAAATATCAACAAGATAAACTCTGTGTAGAACAATATTCTGGACTCATGAATTATGTTGCTGACGTGGCTACAAGCAGAGACATGACAGCTGGCAAAGCCATCATTTTACCATCTTCCTTTCAAGGATCTCCTCGAAATATGAGAGAAAGATACAATGATGCTATGGCTATTGTCACCAAATTTAGCAAACCCGATTTATTTCTGACATTTACTTGTAATCCACAATGGCCAGAAATTACACACAATCTACTTCTTGGACAAAGTGCTTCAGATCGACCAGATTTAGTAGCCAGAGTTTTTAAGATTAAATTAAATGAATTAATACGTGACTTCACTATAAATCAGTTATTTGGCAAATGTCTTGCTTATGTATATACCATTGAATTTAAAAAAAGAGGCCTTTCACATGCACATCTTCTAATAATACTTGAAGAGAAAGATAAATTAGATACTTCGGACAAAGTGGATGCAGTCATTGTTGCTGAACTACCAGATCCAGAACTATATGGTAGACTATATGAGATTGTTACTCATCGCATGATTCATGGACCCTGTGGTGACCTTAATCCACAATCACCATGTATGGAAAATAATAAATGTTCCAAAGAATTTCCAAAAGATTATAGAGACAAAACCTATGCCAATTGTGATGGCTATCCACTTTATAAAAGAAGAGAAGGAGATAGTGCCATTATTCGTGGAAAAAAAGTGGACAATAGATATGTAGTACCCTACAATCCACATTTACTCATGAAGTACAATGCTCACATCAACGTAGAAGCCTGCACTTCCATCAAATCCATTAAATATGTCTACAAATATATTTACAAAGGCTACGATGCAGCTACTAAAAGTGCAGACAACCCTGAATGTAGTGAGTTAGTACATGATGAACTTGCATCTCATGTAGATGCTCGCTATGTCAGTGCGCCAGAAGCTATGTGGCGGCTTTTAAAATTTGAAATGCATGATAGATCACATGCAGTATATAGGTTAGCAGTACATTTGCCACAACAACATTTAGTCTATTTCCATGCTGGAAATTAAATGAATGCATTGGCCCAAAGTGAAGATCGTCACACTACACTAACTGCATGGTTTGAATTAAATTCCACTGATTCTGAAGCAAGACAATACTTATATATATTGAAATTCCATATCACTATGTTTTTGTGAATGGATTATGGAGAACAAGAAAAAGCAGAGGCAATAAAATAATTCCAAGAATTTACACAGTCAGTCCAAGAGATGTTGAACGTTTTTGCTTACGGATATTACTTTTAAATGTTCCTGGAGCACAAAGTTTTGAACACTTAAGAACTGTTAATGACATTGTATATGAATCCTTCCATTTAGCTGCAAGACATAGAAACTTACTAGAGGATGATACAGAATGGGAAAGATGTTTAGAAGAAGCAGCACAATGTCTAATGCCACGACAGATGAGAGAACAATTTGCTTTTATTTGTATCTTCTCAAATGCTCCAAATGCATTAGCTTTGTGGGAGACTTTTAAAAGTAATATGGCTGAAGACTTTATGCGACGATACAATGAACCCTTTGCACACTTAAAAGCGTTAATGGAAATCCAAGAAGTATTTTTAACTCATGGATTAAGTTGTGCAAGTTTTAATTTGCCTGATCCAGGTCTTATAGATGACATACACTTTGAAGACTATGACATTCAACTAAAAGTAGAAAGAACGAAAGAAAGACTTTCAACTTTAAATACGTTACAATTGCAAGCATTTAATGCCATTAAAAATGCAAAAGATGATGACATGGTGACAGAGCGTTATTTCTATCTTGATGGACCTGGCGGATCAGGAAAAACCTATCTGTATAATTTATTAATGAGTTCAGTACGAGCACAAGGTCAAATAGCAATGGCATTTGCCACTACTGGAATTGCTGCACTTTTGTTAGAAGGTGGAAGAACTGTTCATAGTGGATTTAAACTGCCAGTGCCTTTTTTAGAAACTTCTGTGTCAGATATTCGCATGACATCATTACAAGCAAAGAAATTGAACAAATGTAAATGAGGCCACAATGATGTCATGCTATGCCCTCCAATGTATTGACTGTTTGCTTCGTGAAGTCATGGATAATACTTTTCCATTTGGTGGAAAGGTAATGTTGTTAGGTGGCGATTTAAGACAAACATTACCTGTCGTTGTACATGGAAATCGAACTGACATTATTGAAACATGTATAAAGTCAAGTACACTATGGAAACATTTTACCCATCTTCAACTGAAACAAAATATGAGATCAGAAGGCCAAACTGATTTCAATGATTGGCTTATTAAAATTGGAGAAGGCAGAACAGAAAAAATACCACATTTACTTGACGACACTGTAGAGATCCCACCTCATATTCCTGATCATAAATAACCAGGAATATTCCGAGCTTGCCAACCAAGTCATACTAACGTGTAAAAATAAGGATGCATTAATCCTCAATAATGAAATCTTTAAAAAAATTAATGCACTACAAAGAAATTATCACAGTGCTGATTCTGTACTTGCTGATGACAATGAAAGTCAGTCCAACTTTTCGACTGAATTTATAAACTCACTAACTCCTTCTGGAATGCCACCACATATTTTGCAGCTAAAGAAAGGTGCAATTATTATGTTACTGCGAAATATGAACCCCAAAAAAGGCCTATGTAATGGAACAAGATTAATTGTTCAACAATTAAAGGACCATTTTATAGATGCTGAAATTTTAACTGGGACCCATAAAGGAGAGAGAGTTTTCATACCAAGAATAGATTTAGCACCAAGTGAAAGTAGTCTCCCTTTTATGGGGAAGACAATTTCCCATTATTATGGCATTTGCCATGACCATCAATAAATCACAAGGTCAAACTTTCAAATCTGTGGGTATTTTCCTGGAAGAAACAGTATTTGCACATGGTCAATTGTACGTTGCGTTGTCACGGTGCAAAAATCTACAGGCTATTAAAGTTTACATTGAAAAGAATGAAAGTCAAGGTGATTTATTAGAAGATGGACGTATTTTTACTAAAAACATTGTCTACTATGAAGTACTATAACTTTTCAGTAAAGAAAGAAAACACAAGGAAAACAAATTAAATAACATTCAAAAATAATAAACAAGAAACAATTTCAGTCATAATTTATATAAAGACTCTTTATGGATGATTCACATCAAAAAACAGTTGCCTTGCAACTACATATGTGATAATTATGTTAAAATGTGTGTTTTTTTTTTGATGGCCACTCCCAGGAAGTGCTGAGTGAGCACTAACGAGGGAGCTGAGTGCGCCCATTGCAGGAGTGTGTAAGCACTCTCTGTGTTCAGTCTAATGAGCCCTAGAAGAACCAGAGGTGGAGGAGCTTGAGGCTGGTCATGCCAGTGAAGAGGCAGTGATTAGGTAGCAGCATTTGTAGTTCTTCCTCAGTCAAGCCTGCAGACTTGCACCGACTTGCACTGTATGAAGGATACAAAGAAGCAAGGAGCAGGTGTGATACAGCAGAGGGCAGTTTCAAGGATGGCTGCAGCTAGCAGTTTGCAGGTCCTGTGTGTGTTCAGAAGGTGTTCCAACAGGAAAACTGTAAGTTCTGCTTAATAGTGATATGGCTCACTGCTGCACGTTGCTGCTATTGTACGAGATTGCTCAGTGTATGGACATCAGCTAGACATCTAATTAAGTCTAGTTAGATTGATGGCTTGTAAGTCCTATAAGGAACTGCTTGCAGGCGGGGGATATTAAGAATTGCCCTGTGAAAAAGCCTGTGAAAAAGCCTTGCAAAAATTTAAAGTGATAGTCAATTAAATGAGCCATTTCTAGCCAGCAAGCCTGCCTTTATATTTGGACCCTGTATGCTTGTACATTTTTGGTTACACTGCCAGTCTGAAAACCTGTGTATCACACAGTGTGTTTAAAACATATTTACAGAGAAGAGCTGTAAACAGCCATAAGGAACTGCCTGCAGGCAGGGGCTTATTAAGAAGTGGCCAGGGATAAAGACTTGCAAAAATTTAAAGGGACAGTCAATTAAATGAGCCATTCCTAGCCAGCAAGCCTGCCTTTATATTTGGACATTGTATGCTAGTACATTTTTGGTTACACTGCCAGTCTGGAGACCTGTGTATCACACAGTGTGTTTAAAAGATATCTACAGAGAAGAACAGTAAACAGCCATAAGGAACTGCTTGCAGGCGGGGGCTTATTAAGAATTGCCTTGTGATAAAGTTTTGCGAAAATTTAAAGTGACAGTCAATTAAATGAGCCATTCCTAGCCAGAAAGCCTGCCTTTATATTTGGACACTGTATGCTTGTACATTTTTGGTTACACTGCCAGTCTGGAGACCTGTGTATCACACAGTGTGTTTAAAAGATATCTACAGAGAAGAACAGTAAACAGCCATAAGTAATTGCTTGCAGGCGGGGGCTTATTAAGAATTGCCCTGTGATAAAGTTTTGCGAAAATTTAAAGTGACAGTCAATTAAATGAGCCATTCCTAGCCAGCAAGCCTGCCTTTATATTTGGACACTGTATGCTTGTACATTTTTGGTTACACTGCCAGTCTGAAAATCTGTGTATCACACAGTGTGTTTAAAACATATTTACAGAGAAGAGCTGTAAACAGCCATAAGGAACTGCCTGCAGGCAGGGGCTTATTAAGAAGTGGCCAGGGATAAAGTCTTGCAAAAATTTAAAGGGACAGTCAATTAAATGAGCCATTCCTAGCCAGCAAGCCTGCCTTTATATTTGGACATTGTATGCTTGTACATTTTTGGTTACACTGCCAGTCTGGAGACCTGTGTATCAAACAGTGTGTTTAAAAGATATCTACAGAGAAGAACAGTAAACAGCCATAAGGAACTGCTTGCAGGCGGGGGCTTATTAAGAATTGCCCTGTGATAAAGTTTTGCGAAAATTTAAAGGGACAGTCAATTAAATGAGCCATTCCTAGCCAGCAAGCCTGCCTTTATATTTGGACACTGTATGCTTGTACATTTTTGGTTACACTGCCAGTCTGGAGACCTGTGTATCACACAGTGTGTTTAAAAGATATCTACAGAGAAGAACAGTAAACAGCCATAAGGAATTGCTTGCAGGCGGGGGCTTATTAAGAATTGCCCTGTGATAAAGTTTTGCGAAAATTTTAAGTGACAGTCAATTAAATGAGCCATTCCTAGCAAGCAAGCCTGCCTTTATATTTGAACACTGTATGCTTGTACATTTTTGGTTACACTGCCAGTCTGAAAATCTGTGTATCACACATGTGTTTAAAACATATTTACAGAGAAGAGCTGTAAACAGCCATAAGGAACTACCTGCAGGCAGGGGCTTATTAAGAAGTGGCCAGGGATAAAGTCTTGCAAAAATTTAAAGGGACAGTCAATTAAATGAGCCATTCCTAGCCAGCAAGCCTGCCTTTATATTTGGACATTGTATGCTTGTACATTTTTGGTTACACTGCCAGTCTGGAGACCTGTGTATCAAACAGTGTGTTTAAAAGATATCTACAGAGAAGAACAGTAAACAGCCATAAGGAATTGCTTGCAGGCGGGGGCTTATTAAGAATTGCCCTGTGATAAAGTTTTGCGAAAATTTAAAGTGACAGTCAATTAAATGAGCCATTCCTAGCCAGCAAGCCTGCCTTTATATTTGGACACTGTATGCTTGTACAGTTTTGGCTATACTGCCAGTCTGGAGACCGGTGTATCACATAGTGCGCCCAAAATGATATCTACAGAGAAGAGCATTAAATAGCCATAAGGAACTGCTTGCAGGCGGGGGCTTATTAAGAAATGCCCTGTGATAAAGACATAATACTCAAAGAAACCGTTTAAAGGACTGGCTCTGTGGTTTTGGGACTAGGGGCAACAGGGATATTTATATCCGGCTAGTAAAGTTACTCAGCTTGCTGACTCTCCGGCGACCATCCAGCTGGCTGTTTCAGTTTCTATGGGGCTGTTCCTGTCAAGCTTGTAATTCTGATTTCAGCCACTAGATTTTAATCTGACTGTTGCTTTAAATTGGTCAGCTGCCAATAAAGTGTCAATAAGGCAGCAGTGGATACTATTAAACTTAGGCTGCTGCGGCAGATAAGAAGAAAAAAAAAAAAAAGACTCTAGTTAATTGAAGTAAATAAAGCCGTGTGGTTCCAGGGGACTGCTGCTGTAAAGTACATCAAAAATTATGATTGTTTGATTGTAACATCTGCTATTCCTTTTTTTCTATTATTATGTGTACTTGTAGCATTGTATAATGTTTCCATTTGTCTGCAACCCTTAAATAACATACCTGTATATTCTGTGTTAAGACAAGAGAGAAAAGGGGAAGGGGAAAAAGAAAGAAGAAAGGGAAAAAAAAGAGAGGACAAGGTGCTTGCCAAAAAGGGAAAACTCACAGGGGGTGTAGTTAAAACGTCATCAGTGTTGGGTAACTGAAGCGGGACAAATAAGCAAAAATGATAAGGAAGGATGTGTCAGTGGTAAGAAGTAAAAACAAGGGCAGAGATACCAAATTGCAGGGTGCTATCTCAAAAAGCCCACTAACAACTAGAGAAACAGTGAAAAGGAAAAAAGTAAATTTATCTAGCTCTCAATCGAATATATCCCAGACACAGAAAACAGACATAGTAGACCTCCCCGATAGATTTAACACAGGTCAACCAGAAGCATTAACTGTAGAGGCAATGGAAAGGTTGTTTTATAACTTTGAAAACAGAATCAGGAAAGATATACTATTAGAGCTTACAGAGAATACAAAAGCAGTGAATGCGTTACTAGAGAGAATTGGCCAGCTGGAAGGCAAACAAGAAAAGCTTGTGGAGGATCATCAGAGATTAGAGACCAAAGTTGGGAGGCTTGAGGATGAAGTTGTAAGTCTCAAGAACAAATTATGTAGAATTGAAGATTTCTCTAGACGGAATAATTTAAGGCTGAGGGGGATTTCAGGGAAAGTCCTGGACAATGAGTTAGGCGAGTACGTGAATTAGTTTTTTAAATCTATCACAGGGAATGATAACACTCTGAAAGGTACGTTTGAGAAGATACACAGGCTCCCACTACCTAGGAGACTGATAGGGCGAAGAGAGCAGGATGTAATAGTAAAATTACAAAATTACTTCTTCAAAGAACGGATAATTAAATATAGTAGAGAAAAAAGACAGTTTGAGAGCCCTTATGAAAAGGTAGAAATTTACCAAGACTATTCAAGCGAAACTTTAGCTAAAAGAAGAGAATTAAGTTCTATCACTAAAGTGCTCAGAAGAGAAAAGGTATTATATAAATGGGGGTTCCCTGTTAAACTAATTATAACTAAAGGTAACCAAACTGAGGTGATCAAGTCCGTCACAGAAGGTGTGCATTGCTTGAAAAAGTGGGGTTTCGAAATAGAAAAAGAAGACACGAGAAGGGATGGGAAAGGCCCCAACTTCGATGGAGGCGGTAAAACGGCAAAGTGAAAGTGAAGTACGTAGGTGAATAAAGAGAAAAAGAAAGAAAAAAAATGGAAAAGAAAATGTATAAAATATACTACTTATCCGAGACAATTTTGGGAAATGTTTCAATATTTTATTGTAGAGTCAATTAAAAGTTTTGGACGTGAAGGAAACACTTAATGTATAGTTGAGTGCTTCTAGGAGTAGGGTGAGGGGGCAATGGGCGCACTCCCAAGGTTCTGCCGGGGTCTTTTTTTTTTCTCTCTCTTTTTTGAAGTTTTTTCTCCGCCCCGGAGGACCAGACATCTTAAAAGAAGTTTTTCTTGCCATCGGGAGGAAACGGTATGTGTGGTGTTTGTATGCTGTTGGAAGGGAAGGGGAAGTGAAGGCAATAAAAATTGTATGATAGGGAAGGAGGGGACTCGGAGGTTATCAAGTAAGTCACTTTGATGTTAAAAGTGATATCGCAAAATGCTAGAGGCTTAAATTCACCCGGCAAACGGCACTGTGCTTTCCATCAATTTATAAAAGAAGAATTGGATGTTATTTGTCTACAAGAAACCCACTGGGTAAAGGGGAAAGAACCTAGAATAGGATATAAACAGTTTGAGTTGGGTTTCTCATCTAGCTTCAGGAAAAAGGCTAGAGGGGTTGCTATTTTGTTTCATGATAAGAATGTGATTGTAACGGATCATGTAGAATATGATGAAGAAGGGAGATTTATCATTTGGTTAGGACAGGTAAATGGTCAGTCATTTACAATTGCAAATTTATATTCTCCGAATGCGAATCAAATAAGCTTTTTGAGTAAGTGTTTAAAAATTATTTCCAAACTAAAAGTGGGTAAGCTTATTATATGTGGGGATCTGAATATGGTCCTGGACATAAAAATTGATAGGAGCTTAAGGACGAGCGATTTGGCTCTGGAAAGATTGTCTAGAAGATTTAATGAGATATTGTTGAAATACAAACTATATGACTCTTGGAGGCTAAAAAATCCTGAGGTCCGGGACTATACTAATTATTCTCAGAGACATAGTATATACACAAGGATTGATTTCATACTGGTTGACATAGAGACATGGAGAGAAGTGGATGATGTGGAGGTAGGGGTTATATCATGGTCAGACCACGCCCTGGTAAAAATAGTACTGCAAAGTCGGGGGACTAGCAATGGAAAAAAAAGAGAAAATGTTAACTCAGAAGTATTTTATACAATAGAAGAAAAAAAAGAAATTAAGGAAGTAATTGAAGAGTTCTTTAGAGTTAACAGTGGCTCTATAACCTCAGATTTAAGTATTTGGAATGCGCACAAAGCGTATATGAGGGGTATTCTGAAAACAAGAATGATTAAGAAGAGGAGGGCCAGGGGGAAATCGCTGCATGATTTATATTTAGAACTCTACAAGTTATCATATGCCAACAAAAAAAGCCAGGATAACATGTTGACGGAACAGATCTATAAGATACAAGCACAGATAAATATGATCTTACAAAGTCAAATAGATAAGAAGTTAAAGGAGCTAAAAATAAAAAATTATCATCTAGGTAATAAAGCAAATAAATCACTAGTGGATCTTATTGGGAAAAAGCGAAGCAACAAAAGGATAGTGAAATTCCTCGATGCCAAAGGAATTATGAAAAAGGATCCTATTGAAATAGGTAGAATTGCGGCGGAGTATTATAGCGCCTTGTATAATCTGGAAAAGAAATCAGGGTGGGTTAAACCTGATAAAGGGCAAATACAGGATTTGTTTAAAAAGTTGAATCTAAAAAAAATTTCCGAGGAGCAAAAGGGACTACTAAATGGGAAGATTTTAGTGGAGGAAATCGAGAATTGTGTGTCCGGTTTAAATGTCCAAAAATCCCCAGGACCAGATGGGTTCCCGATACTGTATTATAAACAATTCTTACCAGAATTGGGGGCTCATATGGTAAAAGCATTTAACAAAATTAAAGACGTAGGATGGGCTCCTAAGGAGACATTAGAAGCAGCAATAATTATGATACCGAAGGAGGGAAAAGATCTGGCAAATTGTGCTAACTACAGGCCCATCTCTTTACTCAACATCGATATCAAAATATATTCAAAGATACTAGCACAAAGATTAAATCCTCTTTTAGACCAGTTAATTGAGTCAGATCAAACAGGTTTTGTTAAAGGCCGACAAGGGACAGATAATCTGCGAAAGCTTATCGATATATTGGCACTTGCTAAAGATAATAAAATCCCATTGGTGGCAGTAGGGTTAGATGCGGAAAAAGCCTTTGATAGGCTCAACTGGGAGTTTATCAAGTGTACTTTAGAAGAAATTGGATTGGGCAAATTCGGGTCAAGTGCGATTATGGTGCTATACTCTAACCCTTCAGCCTTCATAAAAGGTACAGACTTTCAGTCGGAATCGTTTGAGATTAGCAATGGGACGAGACAAGGATGCCCGCTATCACCAATGATCTTCAATTTGTGTATAGAAGTGCTGGCTCAAATGATAAGGAAGAATGATAGGATAAGAGGAATCATATGTGGAGCTATAGAATCGAAGATCACTCTATTCGCAGACGATGCAGTTGTAGTCTTATCAGAGCCACTAGAATCATTGGTGTATCTCATGAAGGAATTAAAAACCTTTGGTTGCCTATCATATTATAAAATTAATTCTTCCAAATCAGAGGTTATCTGGCTAAATGTGAACTTAGAAACTAAAACCTTGTTACGAGAGAAATTCCCATTTAGATGGGAGCAGAATAAAATAGAACATTTGGGAATAGAGTTGACTCCGTGTGTTGCTTCCATGTTAAAGAATAACTTGGAAATAACTTTTGTTTCAGTGTGCAAACTACTCAAGTCATGGGAGAGGCTAAACCTAACCTGGTCAGGCAGAATCGTATGTGTTAAGATGTTCATTTTACCAAAACTTACTTATGTTTTAAGAGCAATCCCTCTATTTATATCCAGAGGAAGTATTACTAAATTTCAGAAAGTGGTAGATCATTTTATATATAAAGGAAATAGGGTTAGAGTCAGTAAAGACCAAGGGCCTCATTCTATTAGCGGCCGCAGCCGTTGCGGGGCCGCAAGGACCGGCCGCAAGCTATTCTGCCATTCTATTCCCTTACGGCCGGGGATTCCGGCAGGCTTGCGGCCGGTGCCTTGCTATCTCTTGCGGCCGCTCGCGCCGGAGGAAAGCCTTTGATCTAAAACGGCTGCAAGAGATTTGCAATTCAATTGCTCCGGGAAACCTCTCTGCAAGGCTAAAAACGAGCCGCAGCTTACTTGCAGGAAAGAGGTCTCGCTAGCACCAATTAAGCACATAAAATAGCTCAAATAAAGCCATCCTGCACTTTGAGAAGACTATAAAGGGATTTTAGGTGTTAGAAAAAATAGCACATAATTATCCTGTACTCAAATCCGTAAAATATTTTATTTTTAATATCCGTAAAATATCCATGTAAAAAGTCCAGAGTGCTTGGAGCACCTCAGACACGCCCACGCCGCAGCCGGAAAATAAACAGTTAATTTGAACTCGGGTTTGGGCAGATGTGCAAGCTTGAGAGTGGGTTCCTTTTAATCCTCATGTCCCCCAATATGATCCCTAGCATTTACAGAGCTGTACAGTGCAGGCTTGAATTTATTTTTGAGTTTTTAGATTTCACAGATTACGGCCGGTTCCAAGATATGCGGCCGGCCGTAAAAGGAGATCCTTGCAGGGCCGTATAATAGAATCGCGAGTTAACTGAACCCCCGCAAGGAATCGCAGCCTTACGGCCGATTTACGGCCGATAATAGAATGAGGGCCCAAGTAAATAAAAAGTATATAGAAGGTGGATTAGGGGTAATCAACCTCTGGAAGTATGCAGAGGCTATAAAATTGTACCACTTTCTGAGATGGACAGAAGGAGTGGAAGGACCCAAGTTTGTCCAGTTAGAAGAAGCATTAAGCCCTAAAATAGTTCTGCAGCAAGCTCTATGATATAAGAAATCGTCCAACTTTAAGACTCAGATAGAGTTCAGAATAGGGAAACAATGTTGGGCTAGTTAGCTCAAAATGAACTCAAAATTGAAGTTGCTCCCTTTTCCATCTCCATTAACACCACTGGAAGTAATTTATGATATTCACCCCAAAATAGATAAGCTGGAGTGGGGGAAATGGGGTATTGACAAAATTAAAGATTTAATCAGAAATGAGGGCTTTATTAAATTTGAGGAACTGAGCAGAGTGTAAGAGGTCCCAATATCAATGTGGCTGCAATTTCTGACCCTTAAGAAGATATTAACAAAAGAAGGTTTTCATGTAAGATCAGTCAGGGATTTGACACCTCTCGAAAAATTCCTGTCCTTAAGAACAAGTAATAAGAGTTCAGTGTCGAAATGCTTAAAAATTTTAGACGAGTACAGAAGTTCTGGAAAATCTGTAGCCATGGAAAGCTGGGAAACTGATTTTAGAATTAAGAAAAATTTGGAGGACTGGGGAAAAGCGTATCAGCTAACAAAAGATAACTTGATTTGTACAACTTACAGAGAAATCCACTTTAAAATTACACAAAAATGGTACATAGTTCCAAAGCTTCTGTCTAAAATAGATCCAAGCAAATATAGTGAGCTGTGTTGGAGAGGGTGCTCGGAAAAAGGCACCCAAAGCCACATGTGGTGGAAATGTGTTAAGATCAAAGGGCTTTGGGAAAGGTGTGTCACCAAGTTGGTGGGTATGGGATGTAAGGAAGTTACCTTAAACCCAGAAGCTTTTCTATTACATATCTTTCCAAGGGAATGGACAAGTGAAACAATTGGGATAGTGGTGCAGGTTCTCATGGCAATTAAATGGTGGATTGTATGGAGATGGAGAAGTGGGGAATTGCCTAAATGGAATGAGATTTGTAGTACTATGGAAAGGAATAAACAGTATGAAATGGAATATTTAAGTTTTGATTCCAAGTTAAGATTATCAGTGGTTAAGAAATGGGCAAGATGGGACGAAGAACTGTTTGCCGGGCCTTTTCTGTTAATAGATATTTTTTTTTCTGTTGTTGTATTTGTTGCCTTTAGCGAAGTTACTTTAATTATATAATAGGTTTCGGGTATTGCCTCCTTCTGTAAATAATGAGAATATTGCCAAGGGGTGGGTGGGGGGTTTGTAGGTGGGTGATTGTGTATGATTTAGATGCAAGTATTGTTTTACTGTATGTATTTTATTTTGGTTGTCTGTTTCTTAAAACAATAAAAAAATTAAAATATAAAAAAGAAAATGTTAATTAACTATGTTACTGTTTCTAATGTTACAAGTTGGGAATACAATATTTTAACGTTTTTTACTTCAACATATTACAAAGTTCTTGTTAACAGCTCAACCACGTTTTAAGACACAATGTAAATATTGTCTGTTATGTTAAGATTACTCCCTGTATTAATGTTTATCGACAGTTCATGTGGTCAGGAAGGAATTTATTTAATTGGGTACATTTTAAAGACAGTTTTCACTGTTTGCCTTCCTCTGCATTCAATGTATATTAAAGTTAACAATTATTTGGATACAAATTGCATGTTAAAAAACCATTGCCTCAAGTTTAAAATATTGATTACTTTAAAGTTAAAATGTTTTTACATTCAAATGTTAATACTTTTAATACAAAATTATGTTACAAAATGTATTCACTATGTTACTGTTTATAATGTTCAAAGTTATACAAATGTTTTGTCAAGTTCCAAAGTTACACAAATAATAAAGTTAAAGTTTAAAAAAATATACTTTCAAGTTTCTTAATTACATATATTACAAAGTTCAGGTTAAAATTATGTACGTTTCAGCAAGGGTTTTTACTGTTTGCTTTCCTCCGAATTTTCATGTATATTGAAGTTAACAATTCTTTACATACAAATTGCATGTTAAAAAAACATTGCCTAAAGTTTGCAATAATGATTAATTTCAAGTTCCACTATTATTACATTCAAATGTTAATACAAAATGCTTTACAAATTATTGTTCACCAAGACAACATTTTACAAAACTAAACATCTTTTAATATCACAATACAACTGTCACATATATATATTAGTAACTAAACAACTTTCCTAACATACACATCTCATTGCCGTCATTTTTTGACGGGCAAGTCGCTAGTATATAATATTTATAATGACGAGCTTTCGAGAGGTTCAACCTCTCTTTATCAAGTCTCAAGCAATACTAACATGAGGAACCCTTAGTTTGAACAATAACAGTGATGCAGAGAGAGTGGACCCAGCATCTGACATCATCAGGTAAATACATATATGGGGAATAAAAACAACATAGTAAAGGAAAAATATATACACATACTATATACACATATACATCAATATATACATGAAAGAGCAGAGCACTATAGTCCATAGTTATATCTTTCTCACTAAGAGTGCTAAGTCTGTTCTAGTATAAGAAGAAAAAATCATTAAGTCCTGTATTTTTAGTGTTAAAGAATTAGATCATCTTTATTTCAAATGATTTTCTCTCTTGGATGTTTTTTAATTTTCCTCTGAGTATTTTGGATTTTAGGTTTTGGATGGAGTGATTATTCTGGCTAAAATGGTGTCCCACTGAGCTACAATAACTCTTTTTGGCCGGTTTCTCCAATGTAACAGCCTGTGTCACATAAAGTACATTGTATTATATAAACCACATTGGATGATGTACATAATTACGATCCTTTGATGTTGTAGGTTTTGTTGTTATGTGTGGCTGTATCATCATTACAAATGTGTTGACATAATTTACAGGCACCTTTGTTACAAGGTTTAGTTCCATGTTTTTTATTCAGTTGTTCATTGGCAAATTTTCTGCTGACAAGTTTTTGTTTCAGGTTTGGTGGTTGTTTAAATGGATGGGAGGTTTATATCTTTTAATTCAGTATCTTCAGTTAGTAATGGTTGTAAATCTTTGATTATTTTCAGAATTGTCTAAAATTGGATGGTATGTGGTCACTAGAGGTATACGTGAAGTAGTTTCTTTTGTTTTGTACTTTAACAGCTGTTCATGGGGTATTTTTGATGGCAGTGGTTATTTTTTGGGTCTTAATACAGTGTTTTTACATTTTTATCATGGTCTCCAGTGTTTGAGCAAATCCAATGGTATCTAATAGTTGACTATGGATAATGGCTTTTTTGTTGTGGGAGGGATGGAAACTGGAGATGTGTAGGTAATTACATCTGTTTGTGTGTTTACTATATACAGATGACTGGAAAGTGCCATTGGTGATGGATATAGTAGTGTCTAGAAAGTTTCCCTGTTCTGTAGAGAAATCCATTTTAAGTTTTATAGATGAATGGAAGGTGTTGAATGAACTATGAAAGTCTCTGAGTTTGCTTTCTCCTTCTGTCCATATGATGAACAGATCATCTATGTAACAGTAGTATTTGTATTGTTTGTAAATGGATACAGATAAGAATGTTTCTTCTAGATTGGCCATAAATAGATTTGAGTATTGTGGAGGCATTTTGATGCCCATGGCAGTCCCCATCATCTGTAGGGAGGTATCTTAGTTAAAAATAAAAAATAGTTGTGGGTAAGGTTTTACAGTATTCTATTAGTTTAAGAATAATACCAGGGCCATATTTATTGTTTTGCATGTTTGTTGAAAGAAACTTAAAGCATGCCTCAGTGTCATCTTTGTATGGTAGGTCTTTAATCTGACTGAGTTGGTTGAGAAAGTCAGTGGTGTCTTGTATATAGCTACTGGTGTTAATAACTAATGGTGTAAGGATGTTTTTAACAAATCCAGATATCTGTTCAATCAGTGTGTCCATACCTGTAACAATTGGTCTCCCTGAGTTGCCTGCTTTGTGGATTTTTGGCAGTAGAGTTGTTCTAATTCTTGATGTATATTTTTAGGGAATGTTTTGAGGAGTTTCTTAAGTTGAAGAGTATATTTTTCTTGTAGTAGGTGTTGTCTGAAAGTTGTCTGTTGGCTTCATTTATGTAGTCCTGAGTATTAATGATAACAACTGCACCTCCTTTGTCTGTCGTTTGATGGTGATGTCAGGGTTGTTTTTAAAAATCTTTATGGCAGTTCTTTCTGATGGAGTAAGATTGTGTAAGTATATTGTGTTGTTATAATGAAAGAAGTTCTCAGGCGAAAGCTTTCTATATAACTGTCCAGTTTGGTGTTACAACCAGGTTGTGGGTTGAAATATGTTTTTTTTTTCTTGTTACGGTCTAATGATGTTGTGGTATGTCCCTTGTTGTTGCTCTCAGAGTGGGTTATCCTGTCCACAGAACTAACATGTTTCTGATTGAGCACCTCTATTTTGTTATATATATATAAAAATATGGGCCCCCCTACAGTGCTAATTTTTTTATATACATATATATATATATATATATATATATATATATATATATATATATATATATATAAAATTGGCACTGTAGGGGGCCCCACATTTTTTTTTGTACAAGGTCCCTTCATTTATTAGCTCAGCCACTGTTGATGTGTGTGTGTGTATGTGGGTGTTTATGTGTGTGGTGTGTATGTATGTATGAGTGTGTGTGTGGTGTGTATGTGTATATATATATATATGTGTGTTGTGTATGTGTATATGTGTGTGAGAATGTGTATACATGTTTGTGTTGTGGGTGTGTGCGGTGGTGTGTGTATGTATGTGTGTGTATGTGATGTGCGTATGTGTGGTATGTGTGTGTACGTGTTGTGGTTGTGTGTGTGTGTTGTGGGTATGTTTGCGTGTAGTGGGTGTATGTGTATAAATATAAAGTATGTGTGTGTGGTGTATATGTTTATATGTGTGAGGGTGTTTATATGTGTGTGGTGTGTGTATATGTGTGTAGTGTGTGTTTATATGTGTATGTGGGGCCATGAACCTTTTTTCTTCAATGGAAACGGTCCCTGGTGCCAAAAAGGTTGGGGACCACTGCTGTATGGAGTAGTTTCATAAGGTTCCTGCCACGATTTCCTATGTTTCAGTGGAAACATAATTTCATCTGTTCTGCACATGTAGTCGTAAATCTATTATTTGTTTGTTTTCTTTTAACCTTTTGCCTACCACAATCATAACCAGATTGTAACCAGATTCATTGCACATAGATTATGTTTCCCCAAGCTATGCCTTAGTGAAATCTTTAAAATATGGCCTGATAACTTTGTATTGACCCCTTGTCATTATAATAATTGGCAAATACACTCAGTGGCATTGCATTATTAGACTTTTACTGTGGATCATATCAAAGAATCGATTGTTTATTAAGAATTACAAAAAGCTTTGTGACTTTCTTAATTTCTTTGATGAGCACTTGAGATTCATATCTTGTGGAGGAGTGTAGATCTGAAGATTAAATAAGAATAAAGGCTGTTCAAAACACAGCATGAATACATTTCTCAACCAAAACATATTTTATATGCAAGGGTATAGTTTGCCAAGTGTTGTCACAATGTTTCTCTGTTTTCTACTGAAAAATGTTTGCTGTACTTTTAATCAAGGTATCAAGGTTAATTGCAATTAGGCAGTAGGTTGTGCATCTCTCAGTTTCTTAATTCATTTATAGTTGTACTCAAAAGTTTGCATACCCTTGGCGATTTGGTAATATATGTACTATTTTTAAAGAAAGCAAAACACATTTCTTTTATTTCTTAAGGTATTCATATTCAACTGTAGGTTATAACAGAATGGCACAATCATAAAACAAAACATGGCAACAAAGAAAAAAATGAAATAACCCTGTTCAAAAGTTTGCATACCCTTATTTCTTAATACTGTCTATTGCCCCCTTTAGCATCAATGACAGCGTGCAGTCTTTTGTAATAGTTGTCTATGAGACCCCTAATTCTTGCAGGCCGTATAGATGCCCATTTGTCTTGGCAAAATGCCTCCAGGTCATGCAAAGACTTTGGCCGTCTTGCATGAACCGCACATTTGAGATCTCCCCAGAGTGGCTTGATTATATTAAGGTCAGGAGACTGTGATGGTCAGTCCACAACCTTCACTTTTTTCTGCTGGAACCACTGGAGGGTGAACGTAGAGTCATTGTCGTGCTTAGAGTCATTGTCGTGCTGGAAAGTCCAAGAGGGTCCCATGCGCATCCTTCGTGCAGAAGAATGAAAATTGTATGCCAGTATTTCCCCGTGCCTTTAAGCTCCCCCCTCCCTCCCCATTCTTCACAGTGGAGATGGTATTCTTTTCACTATAAGCACTGTTGACCCCTCTCCAAACATAGTGCTTATGGTTGTGACCATAAAGCTCTATTTTGGTCTTGTCACTCCAAATTACAGTGTACCAGAAGCCGTGAGGCGTGTCAAGGTGTTGTCGGGCATATTGTAAACAGGCTTTTTGATAGCATTTTTTTGCCACATTACTGGACGCTCATGAGCAATGCCTGTAGGCTCATGCATCCTTTTGAGGAGGTGACTGTGACGAAGTGCCCTTCGCCACTTTGTCTTGGAGAGGACTGTTTGCCAGCCTCCTGCCCTGCGACTATGGCCCTGGTACCTATTGCCCTTCAAACACAGTATTCGGCCATACCAGAGTGTATGTCACTCATTCTGGCCCTTTACATACAGGGGGGTCATTCGGTACTTGCCCTGTGTGAACCATGATACCACAGATAGATATGCCATGGAGCTCATTCATATAATGAAAGACTATGGGAAAGACTTTAGCTTCATGGCAATTGAACTGTGTGAAGAGGATCTGAGCGCTATTCGGTAGTTTTATCCGCTCAGACCCCAGCTGTAACGGAACTCATCACTGTTTTACCCTGTTTTATGATTATTTAATTCTTGGTTAAAATATGATCACATTGCTGTACTGTAGATATGTTGTTTTATGTTCTACAGAATATATTGGCTCAGAATATCAAAGCTACTAGGCTAATAGATAATCCTGTTACAGATAAGAACGTCTATTCATTCTCAGATAAGAACAAAGAAGGCTGATTTAATCATTGTCTGATTATATCAAGTTGCCTCAGGGAGGGGTGAACACACCTATTGTCCTATATGTGTATTGTGTGGGGGATATGTGAAATATCTGTGTGTTATGTGAAAAACCTACTTTTACTACCTTTTGAACCCCTGGTCTGATTCATGCCATTTTTTAATATGGTGTTCCCCTGGGTGAGAGATATTGAATGGTGCTGGACTTAAAGGTGTACCCCCTGTTTTTGGGGTACATCCAGAATGTGGTTAAAATTGTGTCTGTTTTAATTGTGTTACCTGTTATCTGAGGGGAGGAGACGTGGGGGTTGAACCATGTATATAATTGGCTGTGATAATTATGTGGGTGTAGCCCTTCAGAGGGCACCATTGCATAAAAGGAGATCCCATGTCATTAAAGTTTTAGTTTTAGTTCTACTTGACCCTTCAAAACGTAGTCTCATCTCGTTCTTAGAGGGGATCGCTATATCCTACTGGGGATTGCTATACTATATTTGCATACTCCCTTGAGCTGTAACTACTGAACGCTTGTTCCTGATGTACTCTCCTTGGAGGAGAGGTCTTCCCCACACAATCCTGGATGCTGGAGATTCATACAGGGTGGAAGGAAGAAGGCGCGGCTCCAGCTAAACTACGGCGGTTGTGGAGTCTGTGGTGGTTGTGGTGTCCGGTGCGGTGCTTGTAGGCCTCGGCGCAAACTAGGACGCGTCTATCAACGGAGGTACCCGGTCGGGGTGCCAGGAGATCCGTTACAGTGACAAACCTTGTTAGCGGCACAGAAGGCACCATCAGCGACATCAAACCATTTGTTTTCTTCCTGGAGCGTGCCCTGCGAAGAGTGTTGAATCAGGCCGTAGATGAGCAATGATGAAGAAGTGGAAGAGTTGTGGTCACCATCACCACCAGAAACAGCCTTATCAGCATCGCTTGCTGGACCTGCGGCAATGCTGGAGGAGGATTGTGAGGAAGAGGAGTCAGAGAAGGAATGTGGCTTTGAGAGGAGGAGGAAGACCAATCACAACAGCCCTCCCAGGGTGCTCGTTGTCACCTATCTGGTACCCGTGGTGTTGGGGGGAAGAACATACCTTCAGTGAGATCACTGAGGACGAGGAACTGGACATGGGTAGCTCGGCATCCAACCTTTGTACAAATGGGGTCTTTCATGCTGTCGTGCCTGTCGCGGGACCCTCTTATAAAAAGGCTGAAGGAGAACGACCTGTACTGGGTGTCCACACTACTAGACCCCCGGTATAAGCAGAAAGTACCTGAAATGTTACCGAATTACTTTACACTGCGTATAAAGGTGATGTCACAGCACATCGGGAATCTAACAGTGGAAGAGGTGAAAGTAATCCTCATCCTCCCACGACCACGCCGGCAAGGACAGGACGTTTAAAAGACGTGTTGTTGATGGAGGACTCAACCGACAGGTGGCAGACTACCTCGCTTTAAATGCAGATATCGACACACTGAGGAGTGATGAACCCCTTGACTACTGGGTGTGCAGGCTTGACCTGTGGCCTGAGCTATCCCTTTTGTCATAGAACTTCTGGCCCGCCCTGCTTCCAGTGTCCTGTCAGAAAGGACCTTCAGTGTAGCAGGAGGTACTGTCACTGAAAAGAGAAGTCGCCTAGGTCAAAAAAGTCTAGATTACCTCACCTTTATAAAGATGAATGAGGGATGGATCCCGAACGGACTGACACTGGCTGATACATTAAACTAAAAAAGGGCTTATGAGATGAGCTGCCTTGAGCTAAAAATGGTCCACAAGCTGCAGTATTTTATCTTTGAATGCCGCATGACTTGCGTGACTTATCCGCCACCAACTAGGGTTCAAGACGCAATGTTTTAGGGCAGTTTCTGCCTGGGAAACAAACGTAAATTTTTCTGGTCACTGCAACAGCAGCGGCTGCAGCAATACCTAATTTTTGATAAGTGCACGTATCCCAGGGAGTCAGCACTCGTCGGCATGTATCAGCTAATTACGACAGTTATCAAAGTAACAGATGGAGCGATCAAAGGAACCAGTCTATAACTGATTAAATGAGCAATTCACAGTCTCACTGTACCGGCTATGTGTATTTAAACGTGCATGGCTTAATCTTTGAGACAGGATCAACCAGGTAGCCCGACGAGGGGGCGCCCCCCCGGCCCTGTGACAGTAGGAGGACCGACCCAGCATCTTTTTCCGTCTCCCGGTTCCAAAAATCCAGGCCTTATACACGCCCCCTGATAGGTGCTGTAACAGGTATTAAACTGATAAGAGTAGTACTTACAAACATGCCACTCCTATCTGGTGGCACCTTTGATTGCACGCGCCGTGCCCCAAAATTGAAGTGATATGACCAACCAAGCATCTTTTTCCATCTCCCGGTTCTAAAAATCCAGGCCTTATACACGCACCCTGATAGGTGACGTAACAGGTATTAAACTGATGAGAGTAGTACTTACAAACACACCACTCCTATCTGGTGGCACCTTAGATTGCACGCGCCGTGCCCCAAATTTGAAGTAATACGACCAACCAATTATCTTTTTTCATCTCCCGGTTCCAAAAATCCAGGCCTTATACACTTTCCTGATAGGTGCTGTAACAGGTATTAAACTGATAAGAGTAGTACTTACAAACACACCACTCCTATCTGGTGGCACCTTTGATTGCACGCGCCGTGCCCCAAAATTGAAGTGATATTACCAACCAAGCATCTTTTTCCATCTCCCGGTTCTAAAAATCCAGGCCTTATACACGCCCCCTGATAGGTGCTGTAACAGGTATTAAACTGATAAGAGTAGTACTTACAAACACGACACTCCTATCTGGTGGCACCTTAGATTGCACGCGCCATGCCCCAAAATTGAAGTGGGAGGACCAACCAAGCATCTTTTTCTATCTCCCGGTTACAAAAATCCAGGCCTTATACACTTTCCTGATAGGTGCTGTAACAGGTATTAAACTGATAAGAGTAGTATTTACAAACACGCCACTCCTATCTGGTGGCACCTTTGATTGCACGTGCCGTGCCCCAAAATTGAAGTGATACGACCAACCAAGCATCTTTTTCCATCTCCCGGTTCAAAAATCCAGGCCTTATACACGCCCCTTGATAAGTGAAGTAACAGGTATTAAACTGATAAGAGTAGTACTTACAAACACGCCACTCCTATCTGGTGGCACCTTAGATTGCACGCGCCGTGCCCCAAATTTGAAGTGATACGACCAACCAAGTATCTTTTTCCATCTCCCGGTTCTAAAAATCCAGGCTTTATACACGCCCCCTGATAGGTGCTGTAACAGGTATTAAACTGATAAGAGTAGTACTTACAAACACGCCACTCCTATATGGTGGCACCTTTGATTGCACGCGCCGTGCCCCAAAATTGAAGTGATACGACCAACCAAGCATCTTTTTCCATCTCCCAGTTCTAAAAATCCAGGCCTTATACACGTCCCGTGATAGGCGACGTAACAAGTTTTAAACTGATAAGAGTAGTACTTACAAACACGCCACTCCTATCTGGTGGCACCCTTGATTGCACACGCCGTGCCCCAAAATTGAAGTGATATGACCAACCAAGCATCTTTTTCCATCTCCCGGTTCTAAAAATCCAGGCCTTAAACACGCACCCTGATAGGTGACGTAACAGGTATTAAAGTGATAAGAGTAGTACTTACAAACACACCACTCCTATCTGGTGGCACCTTAGATTGCACGTGCCGTGCCCCAAATTTGAAGTGATACGACCAACCAAGTATCTTTTTTCATCTCCCGGTTCCAAAAATCCAGTTCTTATACACTTTCCTGATAGGTGCTGTAACAGGTATTAAACTGATAAGAGTAGTACTTACAAACACACCACTCCTATCTGGTGGCACCTTTGATTGCACACGCCATGCCCCAAAATTGAAGTGATATGACCAACCAATCATCTTTTTCCATCTCATGGTTCTAAAAATCCAGGCTTTATACACGCCCCCTGATAGGTGCTGTAACAGGTATTAAACTGATAAGAGTAGTACTTACAAACATGCCACTCCTATCTGGTGGCACCTTTGATTGCACGTGCCGTGCCACAAAATTGAAGTGATATGACCAACCAATCATCTTTTTCCATCTCCCGGTTCTAAGAATTCAGGCCTTATACACGCCCCCTGATAGGTGCTGTAACAGGTATTAAACTGATAAGAGTAGTACTTACAAACAGGCCACTCCTATCTGGTGGCACCTTTGATTGCACGTGCCGTGCCCCGAATTTGAAGTGATACGACCAACCAAGTATCTTTTTCCATCTCCCGGTTCCAAAAATCCAGGCCTTATAAACGCCCCCTGATAGGTGCTGTAACAGGTATTAAACTGATAAGAGTAGTACTTACAAACAGGCCACTCCTATCTGGTGGCACCTTTGATTGCACGTGCCGTGCCCCACAATTTAAGTGGAAGGACCAACCAAGCATCTTTTCCATCTCCTGGTTTCAAAAATCCAGGCCTTATACACGCCCCTTGATAAGTGAAGTAACAGGTATTAAACTGATAAGAGTAGTACTTACAAACACGCCACTCCTATCTGGTGGCACCTTAGATTGCACGTGCCGTGCCCCAAATTTGAAGTGATACGACCAACCAAGTATCTTTTTCCATCTCCCGGTTCTAAAAATCCAGGCTTTATACACGCCCCCTGATAGGTGCTGTAACAGGTATTAAACTGATAAGAGTAGTACTTACAAACACGCGACTCCTATATGGTGGCACCTTTGATTGCACGTGCCGTGCCCCAAAATTGAAGTGATATGACCAACCAAGCATCTTTTTCCATCTCCCGGTTCTAAAAATCCAGTCTTTATACACGCCCCCTGATAGGTGCTGTAACAGGTATTAAACTGATAAGAGTATTACTTACAAACATGCCACTCCTATCTGGTGGCACCTTTGATTGCACGTGCCGTGCCACAAAATTGAAGTGATATGACCAACCAATCATCTTTTTCCATCTCCCGGTTCTAAAAATCCAGGCCTTATACACGCCCCCTGATAGGTGCTGTAACAGGTATTAAACTGATAAGAGTAGTACTTACAAACAGGCCACTCCTATCTGGTGGCACCTTTGATTGCACGTGCCGTGCCCCAAATTTGAAGTGATACGACCAACCAAGTATCTTTTTCCATCTCCCGGTTCCAAAAATCCAGGCCTTATACACGCCCCCTGATAGGTGCTGTAACAGGTATTAAACTGATAAGAGTAGTACTTACAAACAGGCCACTCCTATCTGGTGGCACCTTTGATTGCACGCGCCGTGCCCCAAAATTTAAGTGGAAGGACCAACCAAGCATCTTTTCCATCTCCTGGTTTCAAAAATCCAGGCCTTATACACGCCCCTTGATAAGTGAAGTAACAGGTATTAAACTGATAAGAGTAGTACTTACAAACACGCCACTCCTATCTGGTGGCACCTTTGATTGCACACGCCATGCCCCAAAATTGAAGTGATACGACCAACCAAGTATCTTTTTCCATCTCCCGGTTCTAAAAATCCAGGCTTTATACACGCCCCCTGATAGGTGCTGTAACAGGTATTAAACTGATAAGAGTAGTACTTACAAACATGCCACTCCTATCTGGTGGCACCTTTGATTGCACGTGCCGTGCCACAAAATTGAAGTGATATGACCAACCAATCATCTTTTTCCATCTCCCGGTTCTAAAAATCCAGGCCTTATACACGCCCCCTGATAGGTGCTGTAACAGGTATTAAACTGATAAGAGTAGTACTTACAAACAGGCCACTCCTATCTGGTGGCACCTTTGATTGCACGTGCCGTGCCCCGAATTTGAAGTGATACGACCAACCAAGTATCTTTTTCCATCTCCCGGTTCCAAAAATCCAGGCCTTATACACGCCCCCTGATAGGTGCTGTAACAGGTATTAAACTGATAAGAGTAGTACTTACAAACAGGCCACTCCTATCTGGTGGCACCTTTGATTGCACGTGCCGTGCCCCAAAATTTAAGTGGAAGGACCAACCAAGCATCCTTTCCATCTCCTGGTTTCAAAAATCCAGGCTTTATACACGCCCCTTGATAAGTGAAGTAACAGGTATTAAACTGATAAGAGTAGTACTTACAAACACGCCACTCCTATCTGGTGGCACCTTAGATTGCACGTGCCGTGACCCAAATTTGAAGTGATACGACCAACCAAGTATCTTTTTCCATCTCCCGGTTCTAAAAATCCAGGCCTTATACACGCCCCCTTATAGGTGCTGTAACAGGTATTAAACTGATAAGAGTAGTACTTACAAACACGCCACTCCTATCTGGTGGCACCTTAGATTTCACGCTCCGTGCCCCAAATTTGAAGTGATACGACCAACCAAGTATCTTTTTCCATCTCCCGGTTCTAAAAATCCAGGCTTTATACACGACCCCTGATAGGTGCTGTAACAGGTATTAAACTGATAAGAGTAGTACTTACAAACACACCACTAATATCTGGTGGCACATGTCATGAATCAGCCAGTGGCCATATTGGATTTGGGGTGAACTATGCTGGGGCCATTTTGTGACTGGCAGCGGTGGCCATTTTGGGCTGGGTGGTCTTCCACATGCTGTTGCCATGGGGAGGAACAAAAGGTTTGGGGCCCACTTGTTATGGATATATTGTTGTGTTGTGGTCTAGGGGATAAAGTATTATAAGTTTACCCCTTAGCATATCCCCATCCCTTCCATGTTTAGGCTCATTGTAATGGGTGTCATGTGAGGGAGCTGGTGGGATGTGTTGGTTCTATGTGTGTGAAACATTGTGTGTTGTATTTGTAAATATGAATGTATGTTATTATATTAGTATGTCATTATATTGTAGAGGGGAAGCCATTGAATACAGCCACGCCTCCTTTGTTCCCAAAGGCCTGTTAATCCCATTAGCTAAGTATCCAGCATAGAACTAACAATGGGAAGCTCACAGCTGGAGAGCAGACAGGCAGGCACCCAGAAACAATGGGATGGCCTGAAGGCTTCTCATGGGCACAAGAGAACCAACGTATGCTTTGCCCTGGAGAGTCAGAGTCCAAATGAATTAGTTGGCCTCGCCTAGTGGGCGGACCTGGGAGGGGACTATTGGTTCACACACAGTTCCCCTTCATGATTGGCCAGACGTCATTTGGGGCTGGCTAACGGTAGCCACTTCCCCCATTCTTGTGTGATGTGGTTAAATATGCTGTTCTAAAATAAAACATGGTTCATAATTTTCATCAAGACTTTGTGTGCAGGTGTATTATTGACCCAAGGGCATATGCTGGCAGAGGAGATCGTTTCTGACTTCCTTCCAGGCTTCCCAGCGCACACTACCTTAAGCTGGGACTTATGCTCTTGCATCCGCAAAGAAGGTCCATTGGTCTGAGTCACCCAAATCTTAGGTCTAAAACCTACAGGAGATAAGAGGACTAGGATCCTCTATACTCCATCATCATTGTAGGTTGTGACAATTGGCTGGCAGTGGTGAGAGACTCTACAGAAAGACCAAGAATGGAACAGACGGATATCACCAAAGAAGCAACAAGACGGTTTAAAGCAGCCAGGCACTTATACCCCAGTAAGATGACCGCACAAGAGGTGTCCAACGTACTAGACCAGAATTGCCAGAGGATCTGGCAGGAGCGCAATGAAGCGAAAACTCCAGCTCAGCAAAGACTTGGCTACAGAGAGACACTGCGTCTAGAGAAATGGATGGCGATTCTGAATCTGTGGCAGGACGATGAGCTAATGGGCTGGCTGGAAGTACTAGTAAGAAAAGAGGTTGCCTTGGAGAACCAATATCACATTTTTCACGCCAAAATAGTTGGTGGCCTTGGAGAGGAGTTTGATTTCCGCTTGGAGATAGATTCTGGCCTCCAAGACATTTTGTATGGTGATCCTGAAGGGGGCATAGGAACCTTTAAAAGGCACAACAACTTGTTTGTGGAACGCTGTCGTGGTCTGGGACTGGAACCATGGTCCATGGAGGCTAATTTAATGGTACACCTGATTGAGCAGGAACTGCAGCTGGAGGAGGAGTATTTTGAGTTGTGGGACGAGATCTATGGGGAGACATTTTGCCCATCAAGAGGGGAACAACCCAGTCAAGAGGACTGTTCGCCAGATCTTTACAACACAGATGGTATGTACCGAAGTGATTGTGTGCAAGGGGTCTGGGGAGAACATAGTGATGGAGAATGCGTTCCTTAAAAAAATATAGAGACTGTGTCAGAGCCAGAGACCCAGGGGAATGTTCCCTGGGTGGGGTCAGATAACCCATGTTTGTCCCCTGATACCCCAAGAGACTTAATCCCAGAGGAAATGCTAGCAGAGCACAGTTTCTCCAAACAGGTCTCACCTGAGGACTACCTTCCAGCACAAATCCTGGCAGAAACCCCAGTAACTGCTCAACAGGTAGGGCCAGATGAACTAAGTCTGCCCTCAGAATTTCAAGGCAATGTGTATGGGCCAGAACTGCTAATGGAGCCAGGGGCTCAGGATAGCCACCCAAGAGACTGTGGGGAGGGCTATGTAATGCACTCTGGGGAAAAGGCCGTAGAGGTCAGGTTGGGTGGGAAGGATAAGATTCCCCAGCCTACAACAGATAACCAAAATCTGTACTCTGACACCCCAGGAGAGTTGCTACAAAAGGTGCTAGGGAAGCACAGAGCCCAGGTGGGCTATGTAATGGACTGTGGGGAGGGAAAGGAACTGGTTCTTAGCTACAGAGAACCAGGCCTCACACAGCAAGAGTGCCAGGGGCACCAAGAGAGTGCCAGGGGCACCAAGAGCTCGACAGGGGCAGCAAGCTTGCCAGCCTTGGCAAAGGAGCCGTGGGTGCAGTGTGGCACCATAGTAGAGGGGGGAACCAAGTGGGGAGATACCCTGGATAACCAATGTCCAGAGGCCCACTGGAACAGACACCGCTCCAAAGGCCCAGTTAAACCTGGAGGACTGGGATAAGGGTACCAAGCAAAAGGCCATAGAAGAAGAGGGTCAGCTGAGGGCCCCAAAGCACAGCCTGGGTGGGAACAGCGTAGTTCTCCAGGCTGCAACACAGACAGACCAAGGGGAAGAAAACCAGGAGGGTCTGTCCAAAGATACAGATTTCCAGGAGCCAGAGCAAACAGAGCATCCTAGTCCGGACTCCATCAGGGACGCTGGAGTCAAGCGCAGACCGGTATGTACTTTACTGCAGTTATTGTGTTATTGGGCTACCAACAATAATGATTTTGCTGAGGGAAGTACTGGACTGCCCCCTTGCAATCCCATAGGCCCAGAGACTGTTTTAGAGACCCCAGCCCAGCTGTGGGGACTGGCTGGAGGGAAAGGGGTTGCTATGGGACAGGGGTTGTTTTATGGGGCTCCCAAAAAAAACGGTTTTGCCTCAGAAGAATGTATGGGTGCAACCCACTGTGTCCCCAGAGACTTCCATGCTGCTGCCAAAAACAGAGAGATGGGATCCTGGACTGTTTTGGGTGGGGGTGCAGGGCAAGAGCAATTTGCTCTATACAGTGGGAGCAAGGCCAAGGGCTGGGGGAGGTCTTTACTCTGCACCTTGGGACTGTGTGCGCACCGACATGAACTTGCCTAGCATGCAGCGGGCCGGGCCAAACCAGCAGATTCATGACTATCAGCGTAGCTGGGAAAATCTTGGATGTTCTCCGCCCGCTTGGGGAAGGATTGTCATGAATCAGCCAGTGGCCATATTGGATTTGGGGTGAACTATGCTGGGGCCATTTTGTGACTGGCAGCGGTGGCCATTTTGGGCTGGGTGGTCTTCCACATGCTGTTGCCATGAGGAGGAACAAAAGGTTTGGGGCCAACTTGTTATGGATATATTGTTGTGTTGTGGTCTAGGGGATAAAGTATTATAAGTTTACCCCTTAGCATATCCCCATCCCTTCCATGTTTAGGCTCATTGTAATGGGTGTCATGTGAGGGAGCTGGTGGGATGTGTTGGTTCTATGTGTGTGAAACATTGTGTGTTGTATTTGTAAATATGAATGTATGTTATTATATTAGTATGTCATTATATTGTAGAGGGGAAGCCATTGAATACAGCCACGCCTCCTTTGTTCCAAAGGCCTGTTAATCCCATTAGCTAAGTATCCAGCATAGAACTAACAATGGGAAGCTCACAGCTGGAGAGCAGACAGGCAGGCACCCAGAAACAATGGGATGGCCTGAAGGCTTCTCATGGGCACAAGAGAACCAACATATGCTTTGCCCTGGAGAGTCAGAGTCCAAATGAATTAGTTGGCCTCGCCTAGTGGGCGGACCTGGGAGGGGACTATTGGTTCACACACAGTTCCCCTTCATGATTGGCCAGACGTCATTTGGGGCTGGCTAACGGTAGCCACTTCCCCCATTCTTGTGTGATGTGGTTAAATATGCTGTTCTAAAATAAAACATGGTTCATAATTTTCATCAAGACTTTGTGTGCAGGTGTATTATTGACCCAAGGGCATATGCTGGCAGAGGAGATCGTTTCTGACTTCCTTCCAGTGGGTTCCAGCGCACACTACCTTAAGCTGGGACTTATGCTCTTGCATCCGCAAAGAAGGTCCATTGGTCTGAGTCACCCAGACCTTAGGTCTAAAACCTACAGGAGATAAGAGGACTAGGATCCTCTATACTCCATCATCATTGTAGGTTGTGACAGCACCTTACATTGCACGCGCCGTGCCCCAAAATATACGTGGGAGGACCAACCAAGCATCTTTTTCCATCTCCCGGTTTAAAAAATCCAGGCCTTATACACGCCCCCTGATAGGTGCTGTAACAGGTATTAAACTGATAAGAGTAGTACTTACAAACACGCCACTCCTATGTGGTGGCACCTTTGATTGCACGTGCCGTGCCCCAAAATTGAAGTGATACGACCAACCAAGCATCTTTTTCCATCTCCCGGTTCTAAAAATCCAGGCCTTATACACGCCCCCTGATAGGTGCTGTAACAGGTATTAAACTGATAAGAGTAGTACTTACAAACACGCCACTCCTATCTGGTGGCACCTTTGATTGCACGTGCCGTGCCACAAAATTGAAGTGATACGACCAACCAAGCATCTTTTTCCATCTCCCGGTTCTAAAAAAACAGGCCTTATACACGCCCCCTGATAGGTGCTGTAACAGGTATTAAACTGATAAGAGTAGTACTTACAAACACGCCACTCCTATCTGGTGGCACCTTTGATTGCAGGTGCCGTGCCCCAAAATTGAAGTGATACGACCAACCAAGCATCTTTTTCCATCTCCCGGTTCTAAAAATCCAGGCCTTATACACGCCCCCTGATAGGTGCTGTAACAGGTATTAAACTGATAAGAGTAGTACTTACAAACACGCCACTCCTATCTGGTGGCACCTTTGATTGCACGCGCCGTGCCCCAAAATTGAAGTGATACGACCAACCAAGCATCTTTTTCCATCTCCCGGTTCTAAAAATCCAGGCCTTATACACGCCCCCTGATAGGTGCTGTAACAGGTATTAAACTGATAAGAGTAGTACTTACAAACACGCCACTCCTATCTGGTGGCACCTTTGATTGCACGCGCCGTGCCCCAAAATTGAAGTGATACGACCAACCAAGCATCTTTTTCCATCTCCCGGTTCTAAAAATCCAGGCCTTATACACGCCCCCTGATAGGTGACTGTAACAAGTATTAAACTGATAAGAGTAGTACTTACAAACACGCCACTCCTATCTGGTGGCACCTTTGATTGCACGCTGCCGTGCCCCAAAATTTAAGTGATATGACCAACCAAGCATCTTTTTCCATCTCATGGTTCTAAAAATCCAGGCCTTATACACGCCCCCTGATAGGTGCTGTAACAGGTATTAAACTGATAAGAGTAGTACTTACAAACACGCCACTCCTATCTGGTGGCACCTTTGATTGCACGTGCCGTGCCCCAAAATTGAAGTGATACGACCAACCAAGCATCTTTTTCCATCTCCCGGTTCTAAAAATCCAGGCCTTATACACGCCCCCTGATAGGTGCTGTAACAGGTATTAAACTGATAAGAGTAGTACTTACAAACACGCCACTCCTATCTGGTGGCACCTTTGATTGCACGTGCCGTGCCCCAAATTTGAAGTGATACGACCAACCAAGTATCTTTTTCCATCTCCCGGTTCTAAAAATCCAGGCCTTATACACGCCCCCTGATAGGTGCTGTAACAGGTATTAAACTGATAAGAGTAGTACTTACAAACACGCCACTCCTATCTGGTGGCACCTTTGATTGCACGCGCCGTGCCCCAAAATTGAAGTGATACGACCAACCAAGCATCTTTTTCCATCTCCCGGTTCTAAAAATCCAGGCCTTATACACGCCCCCTGATAGGTGACGTAACAGGTATTAAACTGATAAGAGTAGTACTTACAAACACGCCACTCCTATCTGGTGGCACCTTTGATTGCACGTGCCGTGCCCCAAAATTGAAGTGATACGACCAACCAAGCATCTTTTTCCATCTCCCGGTTCTAAAAATCCAGGCCTTATACACGCCCCCTGATAGGTGCTGTAACAGGTATTAAACTGATAAGAGTAGTACTTACAAACACGCCACTCCTATCTGGTGGCACCTTTGATTGCACGTGCCATGCCACAAAATTGAAGTGATACGACCAACCAAGCATCTTTTTCCATCTCCCGGTTCTAAAAATCCAGGCCTTATACACGCCCCCTGATAGGTGCTGTAACAGGTATTAAACTGATAAGAGTAGTACTTACAAACACACCACTCCTATCTGGTGGCACCTTTGATTGCACGTGCCGTGCCCCAAAATTGAAGTGATACGACCAACCAAGCATCTTTTTCCATCTCACGGTTCTAAAAATCCAGGCCTTATACACGCCCCCTGATAGCTGCTGTAACAGGTATTAAACTGATAAGAGTGGTACTTACAAACACACCACTCCTATCTGGTGGCACCTTAGATTGCATGCGCTGTGCCCCCAATTTGAACTGATACGATCAACCAAGTATCTTTTTTCATCTCCCGGTTCTAAATATCCAGGCCTTATACACCTTCCTGATAGGTGCTTTAACAGGTATTAAACTGATAAGAGTAGTACTTACAAACACGCCACTCCTATCTGGTGGCACCTTAGGTTGCACGCTCCTTGCCCCAAAATTTAAGTGGGAGGACCAACCAAGCATCTTTTTCCATCTCCTGGTTTCAAAAATCCAGGCCTTATACACGCCCCCTGATAGGTGCTGTAACAGGTATTAAACTGATAAAATAGTACTTACAAACACGCCACTCCTATCTGGTGGCACCTTTGATTGCACGTGCCGTGCCCCAAAATTGAAGTGATACGATCAACCAAGCATCTTTTTCCATCTCCCGGTTCTAAAAATCCAGGCCTTTTACACGCCCCCTGATAGGTGCTGTAACAGGTATTAAACTGATAAGAGTAGTACTTACAAACACACCACTCCTATCTGGTGGCACCTTTGATTGCAGGTGCCGTGCCCCAAAATTGAAGTGATACGACCAACCAAGCATCTTTTTCCATCTCCCGGTTCTAAAAATCCAGGCCTTATACACGCCCCCTGATAGGTGCTGTAACAGGTATTAAACTGATAAGAGTAGTACTTACAAACACACCACTCCTATATGGTGGCACCTTTGATTGCATCCTCCTCCTGGTGCAGCATCATAAGCCACATCAACCACTGCTCTCCTCCTTGCCCCCTCTCAACCATCCGCCACTCCGTCTCTCGCCTTGAGCAGTTCCTGCTCATTTTCCCATAGTCAGGTGCCTGTAAAGGACATGTTTGAGCGTAAGAAGCTAATGTCACAAAGTGCACCAAAATTGAAGTGATACGACCAACCAAGCATCTTTTTCCATCTCCCGGTTCTAAAAAATCAGGCCTTATACACGCCCCCTGATAGGTGCTGTAACAGGTATTAAACTGATAAGAGTAGTACTTACAAACACGCCACTCCTATCTTGTGGCACCTTAGATTGCCCTTGCCGTGCCCCAAATTTGAAGTGACACGACCAACCAAGTATCTTTTTTCATCTCCCGGTTCCAAAAATCCAGGCCTTATACACTTTCCTGATAGGTGCTGTAACAGGTATTAAACTGATAGGAGTGGCGTGTTTGTAAGTACTACTCTTATCTGGTGGCACCTTAGATTGCACGCGCCGTGCCCCAAATTTGAACTGATACGATCAACCAAGTATCTTTTTTCATCTCCCGGTTCCAAATATCCAGGCCTTATACACCTTCCTGATAGGTGCTTTAACAGGTATTAAACTGATAAGAGTAGTACTTACAAACACACCACTCCTATCTGGTGGCACCTTTGATTGCACGCGCCGTGCCCCAAAATTGAAGTGATACGACCAACCAAGCATCTTTTTCCATCTCCCGGTTCTAAATATCCAGGCCTTATACACGTCCCCTGATAGGTGCTGTAACAGGTATTAAACTGATAAGAGTAGTACTTACAAACACGCCACTCCTATATGGTGGCACCTTTGATTGCACGTGCCGTGCCCCAAAATTGAAGTGATACGACCAACCAAGCATCTTTTTCCATCTCCCGGTTCTAAATATCCAGGCCTTATACACGTCCCCTGATAGGTGCTGTAACAGGTATTAAACTGATAAGAGTAGTACTTACAAACACGCCACTCCTATCTGGTGGCACCTTTGATTGCACGTGCCATGCCACAAAATTGAAGTGATACGACCAACCAAGCATCTTTTTTCATCTCCCGGTTCTAAAAAAACAGGCCTTATACACGCCCCCTGATAGGTGCTGTAACAGGTATTAAACTGATAAGAGTAGTACTTACAAACACACCACTCCTATCTGGTGGCACCTTTGATTGCAGGTGCCGTGCCACAAAATTGAAGTGATACGACCAACCAAGCATCTTTTTCCATCTCCCGGTTCTAAAAAAACAGGCCTTATACACGCCCCCTGATAGGTGCTGTAACAGGTATTAAACTGATAAGAGTAGTACTTACAAACACACCACTCCTATCTGGTGGCACCTTTGATTGCAGGTGCCGTGCCCCAAAATTGAAGTGATACGACCAACCAAGCATCTTTTTCCATCTCCCGGTTCTAAAAATCCAGGCCTTATACACGCCCCCTGATAGCTGCTGTAACAGGTATTAAACTGATAAGAGTGGTACTTACAAACACACCACTCCTATCTGGTGGCACCTTAGATTGCACGCGCCGTGCCCCAAATTTGAACTGATACGATCAACCAAGTATCTTTTTTCATCTCCCGGTTCCAAATATCCAGGCCTTATACACCTTACTGATAGGTGCTTTAACAGGTATTAAACTGATAAGAGTAGTACTTACAAACACACCACTCCTATCTGGTGGCACCTTTGATTGCACGCGCCGTGTCCCAAAATTGAAGTGATATTACCAACCAAGCATCTTTTTCCATCTCCCGGTTCTAAAAATCCAGGCCTTATACACGCCCCGTCATAGGTGACGTAACAGGTATTAAACTGATAAGAGTAGTACTTACAAACACGCCACTCCTATCTGGTGGCACCTTAGGTTGCACGCTCCTTGCCCCAAAATTTAAGTGGGAGGACCAACCAAGCATCTTTTTCCATCTCCTGGTTTCAAAAATCCAGGCCTTATACACGCCCCCTGATAGGTGCTGTAACAGGTATTAAACTGATAAAAATAGTACTTACAAACACGCCACTCCTATCTGGTGGCACCTTTGATTGCACGTGCCGTGCCCCAAAATTGAAGTGATACGATCAACCAAGCATCTTTTTCCATGTCCCGGTTCAAAAATCCAGGCCTTATACATGCCCCCCTGATAAGTGAAGTAACAGGTATTAAACTGATAAGAGTAGTACTTACAAACACACCACTCCTATCTGGTGGCACCTTAGATTGCACGCGCCGTGCCCCAAATTTGAAGTGATACGACCAACCAAGTATCTTTTTCCATCTCCCGGTTCTAAAAATCCAGGCCTTTTACACGCCCCCTGATAGGTGCTGTAACAGGTATTAAACTGATAAGAGTAGTACTTACAAACAGGCCATTCCTATCTGGTGGCACCATTGATTGCACGCGCCGTGCCCCAAAATTGAAGTGATATGACCAACCAAGCATCTTTTTCCATCTCCCGGTTCTAAAAATCCAGTCCTTATACACGCCCCCTGATAGGTGACGTAACAGGTATTAAACTGATAAGAGTAGTACTTACAAACACGCCACTCCTATATGGTGGCACCTTTGATTGCACGTGCCGTGCCCCAAAATTGAAGTGACACGACCAACCAAGCATCTTTTTCCATCACCCGGTTCTAAACATCCAGGCCTTATACACGTCCCCTGATAGGTGCTGTAACAGGTATTAAACTGATAAGAGTAGTACTTACAAACACGCCACTCCTATCTGGTGGCACCTTTGATTGCACGTGCCATGCCACAAAATTGAAGTGATACGACCAACCAAGCATCTTTTTCCATCTCCCGGTTCTAAAAATCCAGGCCTTATACACGCCCCCTGATAGGTGCTGTAACAGGTATTAAACTGATAAGAGTAGTACTTACAAACACACCACTCCTATCTGGTGGCACCTTTGATTGCACGTGCCGTGCCCCAAAATTGAAGTGATACGACCAACCAAGCATCTTTTTCCATCTCACGGTTCTAAAAATCCAGGCCTTATACACGCCCCCTGATAGCTGCTGTAACAGGTATTAAACTGATAAGAGTGGTACTTACAAACACACCACTCCTATCTGGTGGCACCTTAGATTGCATGCGCTGTGCCCCCAATTTGAACTGATACGATCAACCAAGTATCTTTTTTCATCTCCCGGTTCCAAATATCCAGGCCTTATACACCTTCCTGATAGGTGCTTTAACAGGTATTAAACTGATAAGAGTAGTACTTACAAACACGCCACTCCTATCTGGTGGCACCTTAGGTTGCACGCTCCTTGCCCCAAAATTTAAGTGGGAGGACCAACCAAGCATCTTTTTCCATCTCCTGGTTTCAAAAATCCAGGCCTTATACACGCCCCCTGATAGGTGCTGTAACAGGTATTAAACTGATAAAAATAGTACTTACAAACACGCCACTCCTATCTGGTGGCACCTTTGATTGCACGTGCCGTGCCCCAAAATTGAAGTGATACGATCAACCAAGCATCTTTTTCCATCTCCCGGTTCTAAAAATCCAGGCCTTTTACACGCCCCCTGATAGGTGCTGTAACAGGTATTAAACTGATAAGAGTAGTACTTACAAACAGGCCATTCCTATCTGGTGGCACCATTGATTGCACGCGCCGTGCCCCAAAATTGAAGTGATATGACCAACCAAGCATCTTTTTCCATCTCCCGGTTCTAAAAATCCAGTCCTTATACACGCCCCCTGATAGGTGACGTAACAGGTATTAAACTGATAAGAGTAGTACTTACAAACACGCCACTCCTATATGGTGGCACCTTTGATTGCACGTGCCGTGCCCCAAAATTGAAGTGACTACGACCAACCAAGCATCTTTTTCCATCACCCGGTTCTAAACATCCAGGCCTTATACACGTCCCCTGATAGGTGCTGTAACAGGTATTAAACTGATAAGAGTAGTACTTACAAACACGCCACTCCTATCTGGTGGCACCTTTGATTGCACGTGCCATGCCACAAAATTGAAGTGATACGACCAACCAAGCATCTTTTTCCATCTCCCGGTTCTAAAAATCCAGGCCTTATACACGCCCCCTGATAGGTGCTGTAACAGGTATTAAACTGATAAGAGTAGTACTTACAAACACACCACTCCTATCTGGTGGCACCTTTGATTGCACGTGCCGTGCCCCAAAATTGAAGTGATACGACCAACCAAGCATCTTTTTCCATCTCACGGTTCTAAAAATCCAGGCCTTATACACGCCCCCTGATAGCTGCTGTAACAGGTATTAAACTGATAAGAGTGGTACTTACAAACACACCACTCCTATCTGGTGGCACCTTAGATTGCATGCGCTGTGCCCCCAATTTGAACTGATACGATCAACCAAGTATCTTTTTTCATCTCCCGGTTCCAAATATCCAGGCCTTATACACCTTCCTGATAGGTGCTTTAACAGGTATTAAACTGATAAGAGTAGTACTTACAAACACGCCACTCCTATCTGGTGGCACCTTAGGTTGCACGCTCCTTGCCCCAAAATTTAAGTGGGAGGACCAACCAAGCATCTTTTTCCATCTCCTGGTTTCAAAAATCCAGGCCTTATACACGCCCCCTGATAGGTGCTGTAACAGGTATTAAACTGATAAAAATAGTACTTACAAACACGCCACTCCTATCTGGTGGCACCTTTGATTGCACGTGCCGTGCCCCAAAATTGAAGTGATACGATCAACCAAGCATCTTTTTCCATGTCCCGGTTCAAAAATCCAGGCCTTATACATGCCCTTTGATAAGTGAAGTAACAGGTATTAAACTGATAAGAGTAGTACTTACAAACACACCACTCCTATCTGGTGGCACCTTAGATTGCACGCGCCGTGCCCCAAATTTGAAGTGATACGACCAACCAAATATCTTTTTCCATCTCCCGGTTCTAAAAATCCAGGCCTTTTACACGCCCCCTGATAGGTGCTGTAACAGGTATTAAACTGATAAGAGTAGTACTTACAAACAGGCCATTCCTATCTGGTGGCACCATTGATTGCACGCGCCGTGCCCCAAAATTGAAGTGATATGACCAACCAAGCATCTTTTTCCATCTCCCGGTTCTAAAAATCCAGTCCTTATACACGCCCCCTGATAGGTGACGTAACAGGTATTAAACTGATAAGAGTAGTACTTACAAACACGCCACTCCTATATGGTGGCACCTTTGATTGCACGTGCCGTGCCCCAAAATTGAAGTGATACGACCAACCAAGCATCTTTTTCCATCACCCGGTTCTAAATATCCAGGCCTTATACACGTCCCCTGATAGGTGCTGTAACAGGTATTAAACTGATAAGAGTAGTACTTACAAACACGCCACTCCTATCTGGTGGCACCTTTGATTGCACGTGCCATGCCACAAAATTGAAGTGATACGACCAACCAAGCATCTTTTTCCATCTCCCGGTTCTAAAAATCCAGGCCTTATACACGCCCCCTGATAGCTGCTGTAACAGGTATTAAACTGATAAGAGTGGTACTTACAAACACACCACTCCTATCTGGTGGCACCTTAGATTGCATGCGCTGTGCCCCAAATTTGAACTGATACGATCAACCAAGTATCTTTTTTCATCTCCCGGTTCCAAATATCCAGGCCTTATACACCTTCCTGATAGGTGCTTTAACAGGTATTAAACTGATAAGAGTAGTACTTACAAACACGCCACTCCTATCTGGTGGCACCTTAGGTTGCACGCTCCTTGCCCCAAAATTTAAGTGGGAGGACCAACCAAGAATCTTTTTCCATCTCCTGGTTTCAAAAATCCAGGCCTTATACACGCCCCCTGATAGGTGCTGTAACAGGTATTAAACTGATAAAAATAGTACTTACAAACACGCCACTCCTATCTGGTGGCACCTTTGATTGCACGTGCCGTGCCCCAAAATTGAAGTGATACGATCAACCAAGCATCTTTTTCCATGTCCCGGTTCAAAAATCCAGGCCTTATACATGCCCTTTGATAAGTGAAGTAACAGGTATTAAACTGATAAGAGTAGTACTTACAAACACACCACTCCTATCTGGTGGCACCTTAGATTGCACGCGCCGTGCCCCAAATTTGAAGTGATACGACCAACCAAGTATCTTTTTCCATCTCCCGGTTCTAAAAATCCAGGCCTTATACACGCCCCCTGATAGGTGCTGTAACAGGTATTAAACTGATAAGAGTAGTACTTACAAACAGGCCATTCCTATCTGGTGGCACCATTGATTGCACGCGCCGTGCCCCAAAATTGAAGTGATATGACCAACCAAGCATCTTTTTCCATCTCTCGGTTCTAAAAATCCAGTCCTTATACACGCCCCCTGATAGGTGACGTAACAGGTATTAAACTGATAAGAGTAGTACTTACAAACACGCCACTCCTATATGGTGGCACCTTTGATTGCACGTGCCGTGCCCCAAAATTGAAGTGATACGACCAACCAAGCATCTTTTTCCATCACCCGGTTCTAAATATCCAGGCCTTATACACGTCCCCTGATAGGTGCTGTAACAGGTATTAAACTGATAAGAGTAGTACTTACAAACACGCCACTCCTATCTGGTGGCACCTTTGATTGCACGTGCCATGCCCCAAAATTGAAGTGATACGATCAACCAAGCATCTTTTTCCATGTCCCGGTTCAAAAATCCAGGCCTTATACATGCCCTTTGATAAGTGAAGTAACAGGTATTAAACTGATAAGAGTAGTACTTACAAACACACCACTCCTATCTGGTGGCACCTTAGATTGCACGCGCCGTGCCCCAAATTTGAAGTGATACGACCAACCAAGTATCTTTTTCCATCTCCCGGTTCTAAAAATCCAGGCCTTATACACGCCCCCTGATAGGTGCTGTAACAGGTATTAAACTGATAAGAGTAGTACTTACAAACAGGCCATTCCTATCTGGTGGCACCATTGATTGCACGCGCCGTGCCCCAAAATTGAAGTGATATGACCAACCAAGCATCTTTTTCCATCTCTCGGTTCTAAAAATCCAGTCCTTATACACGCCCCCTGATAGGTGACGTAACAGGTATTAAACTGATAAGAGTAGTACTTACAAACACGCCACTCCTATATGGTGGCACCTTTGATTGCACGTGCCGTGCCCCAAAATTGAAGTGATACGACCAACCAAGCATCTTTTTCCATCACCCGGTTCTAAATATCCAGGCCTTATACACGTCCCCTGATAGGTGCTGTAACAGGTATTAAACTGATAAGAGTAGTACTTACAAACACGCCACTCCTATCTGGTGGCACCTTTGATTGCACGTGCCATGCCACAAAATTGAAGTGATACGACCAACCAAGCATCTTTTTCCATCTCCCGGTTCTAAAAATCCAGGCCTTATACACGCCCCCTGATAGGTGCTGTAACAGGTATTAAACTGATAAGAGTAGTACTTACAAACACACCACTCCTATCTGGTGGCACCTTTGATTGCACGTGCCGTGCCCCAAAATTGAAGTGATACGACCAACCAAGCATCTTTTTCCATCTCCCGGTTCTAAAAATCCAGGCCTTATACACGCCCCCTGATAGCTGCTTTAACAGGTATTAAACTTATAAGAGTAGTACTTACAAACACACCACTCCTATCTGGTGGCACCTTTGATTGCACGCGCCGTGTCCCAAAATTGAAGTGATATTACCAACCAAGCATCTTTTTCCATCTCCCGGTTCTAAAAATCCAGGCCTTATACACACCCCCTCATAGGTGACGTAACAGGTATTAAACTGATAAGAGTAGTACTTACAAACACGCCACTCCTATCTGGTGGCACCTTAGATTGCACGCGCCTTGCCCCAAAATTTAAGTGGGAGGACCAACCAAGCATCTTTTTCCATCTCCTGGTTTCAAAAATCCAGGCCTTATACACGCCCCCTGATAGGTGCTGTAACAGGTATTAAACTGATAAAAATAGTACTTACAAACACGCCACTCCTATCTGGTGGCACCTTTGATTGCACGTGCCGTGCCCCAAAATTGAAGTGATACGACCAACCAAGCATCTTTTTCCATGTCCCGGTTCAAAAATCCAGGCCTTATACATGCCCTTTGATAAGTGAAGTAACAGGTATTAAACTGATAAGAGTAGTACTTACAAACACACCACTCCTATCTGGTGGCACCTTAGATTGCACGCGCCGTGCCCCAAATTTAAAGTGATACGACCAACCAAGTATCTTTTTCCATCTCCCGGTTCTAAAAATCCAGGCCTTATACACGCCCCCTGATAGGTGTTGTAACAGGTATTAAACTGATAAGAGTAGTACTTACAAACACGCCACTCCTATCTGGTGGCACCTTTGATTGCACATGCCGTGCCCCAAAATTGAAGTGATACGACCAACCAAGCATCTTTTTCCATCTCCCGGTTCAAAAATCCTGGCCTTATACACGCCCCTTGATAAGTGAAGTAACAGGTATTAAACTGATAAGAGTAGTACTTACAAACACGCCACTCCTATCTGGTGGCACCTTAGATTGCACGCGCCGTGCCCCAAATTTGAAGTGATACGACCAACCAAGTATCTTTTTCCATCTCCCGGTTCTAAAAATCCAGGCTTTATACACACCCCCTGATAGGTGCTGTGACAGGTATTAAACTGATAAGAGTAGTACTTACAAACAGGCCACTCCTATCTGGTGGCACCTTTGATTGCACGCGCCGTGCCCCAAAATTGAAGTGATATGACCAACCAAGCATCTTTTTCCATCTCCCGGTACTAAAAATCCAGGCCATATACACGCCCCCTGATAGGTGACGTAACAGGTATTAAACTAATAAGAGTAGTACTTACAAACACTATCTGGTGGCACCTTAGATTGCACGCGCCGTGCCCCAAAATTTAAGTGGGAGGACCAACCAAGCATAATTTTCCATCTCCTGGTTTCAAAAATCCAGGCCTTATACACGCCCCCTGATAGGTGCTTTAACAGGTATTAAACTGATAAAAATAGTACTTACAAACACGCCACTCCTATCTGGTGGCACCTTTGATTGCACGTGCCGTGCCCCAAAATTGAAGTGATACCACCAACCAAGCATCTTTTTCCATTTCCCGGTTCAAAAATCCAGGCCTTATACATGCCCTTTGATAAGTGAAGTAACAGGTATTAAACTGATAAGAGTAGTACTTACAAACACGCCACTCCTATCTGGTGGCACCTTAGATTGCACGCGCCGTGTCCCAAATTTAAAGTGATACGACCAACCAAGTTTCTTTTTCCATCTCCCGGTTCTAAAAATCCAGGCCTTATACACGCCCCCTGATAGGTGTTGTAACAGGTATTAAACTGATAAGAGTAGTGCTTACAAACACGCCACTCCTATCTGGTGGCACCTTTGATTGCACGTGCCGTTCCCCAAAATTGAAGTGATAAGACCAACCAAGCATCTTTTTCCATCTCCCGGTTGAAAAATCCAGGCCTTATACACGCCCCTTGATAAGTGAAGTAACAGGTATTAAACTGATAAGAGTAGTACTTACAAACACGCCACTCCTATCTGGTGGCACCTTAGATTGCACGCGCCGTGCCCCAAATTTGAAGTGATACGACCAACCAAGTATCTTTTTCCATCTCCCGGTTCTAAAAATCCAGGCTTTATACACGCCCCCTGATAGGTGCTGTAACAGGTATTAAACTGATAAGAGTAGTACTTACAAACAGGCCACTCCTATCTGGTGGCACCTTTGATTGCACGCGCCGTGCCCCAAAATTGAAGTGATATGACCATCCAAGCATCTTTTTCCATCTCCCGGTTCTAAAAATCCAGGCCATATACACGCCCCCTGATAGGTGACGTAACAGGTATTAAACTGATAAGAGTAGTACTTACAAACACGCCATTCCTATCTGGTGGCACCTTTGATTGCACGTGCCGTGCCCCACAATGGAAGTGATACGACCAACCAAGCAACTTTTTCCATCTCCCGGTTCTAAAAATCCAGGCCTTATACACGCCCCCTGATAGGTGCTGTAACAAGTATTAAACTGAGAAGAGTAGTACTTACAAACACACTACTCCTATCTGGTGGCAACTTAGATTGCACGCGCCGTGCCCCAAATTTGAAGTGATACGACCAACCAAGTATCTTTTTTCATCTCCCGGTTCCAAAAATCCAGGCCTTATACACTTTCCTGATAGGTGCTGTAACAGGTATTAAACTGATAAGAGTAGTACTTACAAACACACCACTCCTATCTGGTGGCACCTTAGATTGCACGTGCCGTGCCCCAAAATTTAAGTGGGAGGACAACCAAGCATCTTTTTCCATCTCCTGGTTTCAAAAATCCAGGCCTTATACACACCCCCTGATAGGTGCTGTAACAGGTATTAAACTGATAAGAGTAGTACTTACAAACACGCCACTCCTATCTGGTGGCACCTTTGATTGCACGTGCCGTGCCCCAAAATTGAAGTGATACGACCAACCAAGCATCTTTTTCTATGTCCCGGTTCAAAAATCCAGGCCTTATACACGCCCCTTGATAAGTGAAGTAACAGGTATTAAACTGATAAGAGTAGTATTTACAAACACGCCACTCCTATCTGGTGGCACCTTAGATTGCACGCGCCGTGCCCCAAATTTGAAGTGATACGACCAACCAAGCATCTTTTTCCATCTCCCGGTTCTAAAAATCCAGGCCTTATACATGCCCCCTGATAGGTGCTGTAACAGGTATTAAACTAATAAGAGTAGTACTTACAAACAGGCCACTCCTATCTGGTGGCACCTTTGATTGCACGCGCCGTGCCCCAAAATTGAAGTGATATGACCAACCAAACATCTTTTTCCATCTCCCGGTTCTAAAAATCCAGGCCTTATACACACCCCCTGATAGGTGACGTAACAAGTATTAAACTGATAAGAGTAGTACTTACAAACATGCCACTCCTATCTGGTGGCACCTTTGATTGCACGTGCCGTGCCCCAAAATTGAAGTGATACGACCAACCAAGCATCTTTTTCCATCTCCCGGTTCTAAAAATCCAGGCCTTATACACGCCCCCTGATAGGCGACGTAACAAGTATTAAACTGATAAGAGTAGTACTTACAAAAAAGCCACTCCTATCTGGTGGCACCTTTGATTGCACGTGCCGTGCCCCAAAATTGAAGTGATACGACCAACCAAGCATCTTTTTCCATCTCCCGGTTCTAAAATTCCAGGCCTTATACACACCCCCTGATAGGAGACGTAACAAGTATTAAACTGATAAGAGTAGTACTTACAAACACGCCACTCCTATCTGGTGGCACCTTTGAATGCACGCGCCGTGCCCCAAATTTGAAGTGATATGACCAACCAAGCATCTTTTTTCATCTCCCGGTTCTAAAAATCCAGGCCTTATACACGCCCCCTGATAGGTGACGTAACAAGTATTAAACTGATAAGAGTAGTACTTACAAACATGCCACTTCTATCTGGTGGCACCTTTTTTTGCACGTGCCGTGCCCCGAAATTGAAGTGAAACGACCAACCGAGCATCTTTTTCCATCTCCCGGTTCTAAAAATCCAGGCCTTATACACGCCCCCTGATAGGTGCTGTAACAGGTATTAAACTGATAAGAGTAGTACTTACAAACACGCCACTCCTATATGGTGGCACCTTTGATTGCATCCTCCTCCTGGTGCAGCATCATAGGCCACATCAACCACTGCTGTCCTCCTTGCCCCCTCTCAACCATCCGCCACTCCGTCTCTCGCCTTGAGCAGTTCCTGCTCATTTGCCCATAGTCAGGTGCCTGTAAAGGACATGTTTGAGCGTAAGAAGCTAATGTCACAAAGTGCCCCAAAATTGAAGTGATACGACCAACCAAGCATCTTTTTCCATCTCCCGGTTCTAAAAATCCAGGCCTTATACACGCCCCCTGATAGGTGACGTAACAAGTATTAAACTGATAAGAGTAGTACTTACAAACACGCCACTCCTATCTGGTGGCACCTTTGATTGCACGTGCCGTGCCCCAAAATTGAAGTGATACGACCAACCAAGCATCTTTTTCCATCTCCCGGTTCTAAAATTCCAGGCCTTATACACGCCCCCTGATAGGTGACGTAACAAGTATTAAACTGATAAGAGTAGTACTTACAAACACGCCACTCCTATCTGGTGGCACCTTTGATTGCACGTGCCGTGCCCCAAAATTGAAGTGATACCACCAACCAAGCATCTTTTTCCATCTCCAGGTTCTAAAAATCCAGGCCTTATACAAGCCCCCTGATAGGTGACGTAACAAGTATTAAACTGATAAGAGTAGTACTTACAAACACGCCACTCCTATCTGGTGTCACCTTTGATTGCACGTGCCGTGCCCCAAAATTGAAGTGATACGACCAACCAAGCATCTTTTTCCATCTCCCGGTTCTAAAAATCCAGGCCTTATACACGCCCCCTGATAGGTGACGTAACAAGTATTAAACTGATAAGAGTAGTACTTACAAAGACGCCACTTCTATCTTGTGCCACCTTTGATTGCACGTGCCGTGCCCCAAAATTGAAGTGATACGACCAACCAAGCATCTTTTTCCATCTCCCGGTTGTAAAAATCCAGACCTTATACACGTCCCCTGATAGGTGACGTAACAGGTATTAAACTGATAAGAGTAGTACTACTTAACACACCTTATAATAATGCAGAGAGAGGCAACGCAGTGAGAGGAGTCTGAAGATGAAGAGTCAGAGCAGGAATGTGGCTTTGAGGAGGTGACCAAACACAGCAGGTGTCCCAGGGGGCTTGTTATCACCTTTTGGGGACCCTTGGTGGCTGGGTAGAGGAAGAGACCTTCAATGACATCAGTGAGGACAAGGAACGGGACATGGCTAGCTTGGTATCTTACCTTGTGCAAATGGGGAGTTTGCGGTTGTGCAAATGGACTGTTTGCGGTTGTTTGCGGTGCGTTAAACGGGGAGTTTGGTCTGTCACTGTGAAGCGAGCCTAACCCTTACACTACCTGATTGATACAACATCATACCTGATGTTTTAAAGCACGTTATTCCAAACAATTTAGGAATGTTAGGTAATTTATGCCCTTTATGGCTTAAAACCAGACTCTGCATCAACTATGTAATTTTCCGTGGGAGTTTTGCCATCGATCCCCCTCCGGCATGCCACAGTCCAGGTGTTAGTCCCGTTGAAACAACTTTCTTATCACTATTGTGGCCAGAAAGAGTCCCATTGAAGTCTATGGCGGTTCGCCGGGTTCGCCGGTTCGCGAACATTTTAGGTGGTTCGCGTTGGCGGTTCGCGAACCGAAAATGTTTTGTTCGCGACATCACTAACCATCAGGCTCCAATCACGCTACTTCCTACAACAAACACTAACCCATACTTTCCTCTTAGATGACTATACTCCTTAATCATGGCTGATCTCAATCTTTCTGGCATGGAGAGCCTTCCATCTCAGGTTCATCCCCCGGAAGAGCACCATCAGTGGCAGGCAGTCAACTGTCTCTCCATCTGGCCCGCATACTCACTGTCCCTGAATTCGTCCTCACATTTAGCATGTTTAGAGATGTGCTCTGTACCACCTTTCATTCAAGAAGACAAGAAATTAGTGACTATCTCTATCTGATAGTGGACTTGGCATATCGATATGGTGGCTTCACTTATAAGGACCACCATAGGCCGTTTCTCCATTACTAACTCTAATTTTTGTCCCAACTCTACTCGTCAACCCCATGAAAACAATCCTCCTTTGACTGTATCTATCATAGATCTCCCTCAGCAATCCCATCCTAGTAAAGACCCTCTTGGCTGACAGGTGCACTACCATGGGACATCTGCGATTTGCAAAAACTTTAATACCAAGCATTTTAACTACTCCAACTGTAGATGTGTGCCATTTGCCACAAAGCCCACTCTAAATCCATTTGTCTCTTGGTAGAGCATACCAAATGACTATCTGTTGTCAACCTGCCTAATCACACTGAATATCTCACTCACCACTCATCCCAGCACTTACTGAAGGTTTCTCACTGAAGGTTTCTCACAAGGCTTCGACACCGGGGTATCGACATTGCCCCAGGCTTTCTTCACTAGCAATAATGTACTCACTTCTACAATGGAGTCTGGGTAGTGGAAGAAATCCTCTATTCAGAAGTCATCAACGGATTCCTTGTAGGGACTTTCCATGCCCCTTCATTCCCAATATGGAGAATAAATTGTAAATATTCACAAAAAAAAGTATCTCATCATAGATCTTTCAACTCCCCACAATTAGACAAATCCTTGTATCAACTTTCTCATATTTTAAGAAACTTACTCCTTGGAGTATTCAAGGGTCGACAACGCCATCATCACGATCCTCAACTTAGGCCCTCAGTGTTTGTTGTCTAAATCAGACATCCAAATTGCCTTCAAACTTCTTCCAAACAATCAAGACCTTTGTCACCTGCATGGGGTCAAATGGAAAAATAGCTACTACTTTGCTGCAAAACTTACATTTGGATTAAAAAGCAGTCCCGAGCTTTTTGATGTATTCGCTGTAGCCCTGTCTATGCTGGATTCTATTAAATATCAAAAACATTAAGAAACGCCTTCCATTACTTGAATGATTTCATTTTTATTAAACCAGCAAACTCTGCCCCGTCAAGTTTCTCATAACCACCGCCTTACTCAGCGAACTTCATATTCCAAGATAAAATTGAAGGGTCTGCCACCACCTTAGAATTCCTGGACATTATTCGAGACACAGTAGCATGGGGTCTCGACTTCCATCAAACATTGCAATGCCTTTAAGAGTACATTACTTCCACTACTCTCTCCAACTCTTGTTCCCTCAAAATCCTTAATTACGCAACTCAAATCTTACCTCAAGACAGACCTTTTCTCAGCAACCTACTTCAACACATATACATCCCGGATGATTAATGAGCAAGCATCCATGTCAGTGATGCTACTATTAAAGACCTAAACTTATGGAAAACCTTACTTCAGTCTTGTAATAGCAGATCATTTTTTGTTACCAAACCATTCACTCATTGTATTGAATTAAATATTCACCAAAACAATAATTTCTTTAAGTTCTATTCCGTCACAAATCATTTACTTCTCCATGGCCTGATTGCCTAGGGTAAATTCTACCCATCACCAGGTCTATAAAGTACTACTAGCCGCCCTTGCTTGTGGTCCCTCCTGGGGTCTCAAACCTATCAGATGCATCACTCCCAGCAAAATCTCTCATAATCTCCTGACTCTTTTCCGATCCAAAAACTATGTCCCTCCTCAGAGACTTAGCTCTCCGCTCACAACATCCAAAACATTCTCCTGCAGTTATCATCATTTTCTTCCCAGGATCCGGCATGCAAGAGCCAAAGACCCGCCAATCTACCACTTCACCTTAGAATCTCTGCTTCAGCAAACCAGCCTTACCATGTCTGAAGGCCTCGCTTCAAACACCAAACAGACTTTTCATTGTGTATCGAAATTATTCCAGATCTTCACTTCCAAAAAACAACATAAACCCACCTATAAACGTAGCTACCATTTCTTGCATTTGCCACTCATTGTCAAACTGGCTTACGACTTCAACCATTACAATAAAAACCTACTTGACAGGAGACCAGTACTATTTATCCCAAACCTAATATCTTCACAAATTTTTTCTCTCCTCTTCACCTGTAAATTTAGACAGCACAATCACTGTCAATGCACTGGTGGAGTTAGCCCCTCAACAAGCTACTGGGGTTATGTTGTTGTCTGCAGGCCCATGTCTCTGTATATCAGTGGGATATGTTTAACTGGTGTGTCATCCACCTTTTTGTGATAGCTTTTATAATTGTTCCAGTGCACACAGGAAACGTGTAAGGTGTTCTGCTGAGGAAATTTGCGGACATTACCCTAATTCAATATGCAGGTCTTTTTTCATTTTGTATGAAATATTTTTTTTAACTAATTACACATGTAATTTTCCTATCCTTGGTAGTCAGAGAGTAACTCGTTATCCAATGGGTTTTCATTTTCAAATATATTTTCAATCAAAGGAAAGATAGTATAAAATTGGTTGATAAAGATATAAACCTGGAACCTTGATCTGAAATATAACACTAAAATATTCATAAATGGATTTCTTGGGTGTAGGTACTAAAAGCCACATATTTGGTTTATGAATAACAACAGAGGCTGAGACACTATTTTAATTGCAGCATTGTAACAGTCTTGCAATAAAATTTATTTTTTTCAATGTTCAATTAGAGTACTTGGGTGTCAAGCACCAGGAAATTCAATATTGATTGTTATGTGTATCTTTACTAGTCTGCCATACTTATTATTCATAAATAACTCTCTGATTTTGTTAATAAAACGAAAACATTGCTGCTATATTCATGAAGCTCTCTATGGGCCTCATTCTATTAGCGGCCGCAGCCGTTGCGGGGCCGCAAGGACCGGCCGCAAGCTATTCGACTATTCTATTCCCTTCCGGCCGGGGGCTCCGGCAGGCTTGTTATCCCTTGCGGCCGCTCGCGCCGGAGGAAAGCCTTTGATCTAAAACGGCCGCAAGAGTTTCTGCCGCAAGAAAGCCCCGGTTGCTATTCAATTGCTACGGGAAACCTCTCTGCAAGGCTAAAAGCGAGCCGCAGCTTACTTGCAGCAAAAAGGTCCTGCTAGCACCAATTAAGCACATAATAAAGCCCAAATAAAGCCATCCTGCACTCTGAGGAGACTATAAAGTGATTGTAGGTGTTAGCAAAAATAGCACAACATTCCCCTATACTCAAATCCGTAATTTTTGTATTTTCAAAATCTTGTCAAATATCCGTGGACAAAGTCCCGAGGTCTTGGAGCACCTCAGACCCGCAAAGGCTGCGGGATTAGCCTCCGTCAAGTCCGGAAATAGGTAAAATAGACCTACGGGTCGTAAAGGGCTAACTTACAAGTCGTAGCATCGAAAAGCCATTCTGTGCTTTTATTAAAAGTGAAAGTGATGTTTGGTTTCAGAATTAATAGCTCCACATTCCCCTACTCTCAAATGCGCAAATAAAGATATTTAACTTCATCTATCATGCAAGCCCGCACGGGTTTGAATAACGAGCTACGGGCTTGGAGGGCAATCATCCGCAAAACCCGTACGTGCTTCACTAAGAAGCTACGGCCAAGTCTCAAGCCTGTAATCCTGAAATCAAACCTGAAATCAATTAACCAATAGGAAGATGACAATCAAGGGCACAAATAGTTTAAAAGGGAGTGAAATTTGTAAATCTGTGACTGTGTTGTATGCTGTGCAAGTGGACACACAGGTCTTGGAGTTGGAGGTTTTGGCACAGAAAGAGAGAGAGAGAGGAGGAGAGATGGAGGGAGAAGGCAGCGAAGGGAGAGGTCAGGGAGAGCAGGGCCCCCAGCCACAGGCTGGCCAGCAAGCTGCTGCTGCTGCACGCAAAAGGGCAGCAAATTTCACCAGCCAGGAGATAGAAACACTGGTTAGAGGAGTGCAAGCCCGACACTCCATCCTAACCGGTGGGAGTGAAATGAGGCCCAGGCAGAGGACAGATGAGGTCTCCTCGCTGGGGTATGCGAATCGTACCTGGCAGTCTGTCCAGCACAGGTTCCACGACTGCCGCATTGATGTCAAAAAGAAGATGGCCAATGAGGCCAAAGCAGCACGTGGAACCGGTGGTGGGCCGCCAGAAACGTTCACATACCCCGGTTGGGAGGCCACAGTCCGCGACATGATCCAGCAAGCGTCAGTCGTGGGCCTCCCTAGCCTGGTGAACTCCGGTCGGTCTGAAAGCCTGCAATGTGAGTACCATGTACACCTTAACACCCTCATATGTACGCACATGTACCCCACACAGATAGATAACTGACGTTGAATTGCACTGTAAGATATCTGGTTGAGACTACAGATATATGAGGCAGCAAAAATCATGTAAATCCAGTGTAAAGAAATATACTTGTCAGAATTGTTAGCAATGAAATATATGTCCAATACCTCCTCCCACAACTGATTCTGATACCGTTTTGCAAATCTATTGATGTTACTGTTATGTTTGCTGTTGGTTCCCAGTGCATATAAAGCATACATGACAACTCCATTGCAATTGTTTGTTTATTGTCATGAGTTCCCCTGTCACACTCTACTCCATGTTAAACTGGCCCATCCCTAGCTGTTTGGCTTAACCCTCCTACTGCTTAGAATTCATGTACATTTTGATTATAGGTATAGCGGATGTATCCTGTTTTTTGTGGGCATTTCAGTATGTGCTGGAAGAGTGCCGCCGCCGACTCTAGGGATGCGGCTGCGCTTGCGTCCCCATGTAGCCGTCAAAAATAGTTGGTACACCCAAAGCCCCTAAACCTCTAACCCTAACCCCCTAAACCCCACTTTCTAACTCTAACCCATACCCCCTAACTGTAGCCAGAACCTGAAACCCATAACCACTTACCTGGCCTGCTGGGCTGGCGTAGCTAGAGTCGTTGGCGGTGCACTTCCAGAGATGCGCACATACAACAGGATAGGTCCGGTCTAGCTGGTACATCCCCATGAGAGTACATGTATGGATGTGCACACTGCAGCATATGCGGATACAGACTCTGATGGACTGCAAGTTTGTGTTGTGTAACAGCATAATCTGGACCATGTTACATTAACATGTTAACTCACATTGCTGAGGATTGGTCACAGATTGGTCTGTCTCACACACTGGCCACCAGATTCAGATGAGCACGTGTCCTAATTAACTGCAGTTGGCACACCGCACCAGCATTACATATAGTCATATGAGCCATGGGCCCTTTCCTGTTATCTGACCGTGACTGCTGGTAGCAGCAGTGAGCAACCTCTACATGTCACAGCATTTTCCTGGAGATTATATAATCATGCATATTTAGTGGGTTATGGTGTTGTTAAGGTAAGGGGTTCGGATAAGTGTGAGGGCTAGTGCTTTTGGGCTTCTGTGTAAGTTGAAAATGATGTATATAACAGCGGCAGCACCATCTATCAGCCCCTTGGTCCAACTGCTGCTGCCAGCAGTCGCTGTCACATAACAGGAAAGATCCCAGCCAGGATCCACAATACTAATGATGCAGATCAATTTTGATTAGCGTCAAACATTCACAGCCAATTACAATTCACTCTGATCTCAGAGATATGGAAACAACAATACTCAAATCAAAATCTTGTCTCATTTCAGTACCATCCAGGCGTCCCATGCCTCCGCAGGTTCCTGCACCTTCTGAAGATGCAGGACCACCTGCAGCAACCTCACCTGTAGCAGGGCCCTCGTATGAAAGTCCGCCTGGGCCATCCACAAGGTGCCATCAATTGCCTCCAGCCAGGATAATGGCACCGCCTGGCTCCCAGCTAATGTGGGCTGGACAAATGTGGGGCCACCCAATGTGGTCCCATTCCGGTTGGGCCCACAATATGGATCCACAATCAATGGTGCCCTGGAGCTTGGGCCCCCGGCAGGGCATGTGGCCCCCGCAGGACCAGCAGGCCACTCTGGCCACTCCGGCCCAACAGGCCCTGCAGGCCCATACAGCCACTCTGGCCCCTCAGGCCCCACAGGCCCCGTAGGCAAATACAGCCACTCTGGCCACTCCGGCCCAACAGGCCCCGCAGGTCCATACAGCCACTCTGGCCCCACATGCCCCACAGGCCTCGCAGGCCCATACAGCCTCTCTGGCCACTCCGGCCCAAAAGGCCCCGCAGGCCCATACAGCCACTCTGGCCCCACAGGCCCCGTAGGCCCATACAGCCACTCTGGCTACTCCGGCCCCACAGGCCCCGCAGGCCCATACAGCCACTCTGGCCACTCCGACCCAACATGCCCCGCAGGCCCATACAGCCACTCTGGCCACTCCGACCCAACAGGCCCCGCAGGCCCATACAGCCACTCTGGCCACTCCGGCCCAACAGGCCCCTCAGGACCAGCAGGCCCAGCCAGCCACTCCGGACCCACAGGCCCCGCAGGACCAGCAGGCCCAGCCAGCCACTCCGGCCCCACAGGCCGCACAGGACCAGCAGGCGACTCCGTTGAGGCAAGACACACCAGTTAGCAGTTTCTCCACCCAGAGGACACAGTGGTCTGGGTCGCTGCCAGTTAGTCCGGCCCAGTGCCAGGATTTCCTGGCTCATCTCCAGCATGAGCGTGAGCAAAATCAACAGTTCATGCTGGAGATGAGACGCCACGATGCCAGGAAGCTGGAGGAACGGAGACGCCAGAATGACCGAAACTTTGAGGAGAGGAGACGCCAGAATGACCGTGTGTTTGATGAAATGGCACGGCAAAATGAACGTATGTTCCAGGAGGTGAGGCGGCATAATCTTCTAATGGAGGAGTACGCCCGAAGGCCTGAAATGGCCCGAGAATGCCAGCCCCAAAACCAGGCTACCCATTCAAACTCACCCCCTTCAACATCCCAGACCCTGTCCCCAGCATCCAGGCCGGAAGAGCCTCAAAACATTTAAAGAGGTCGAGGCCGGCCTAGGGGAACATTTTCAAAAGGCCAGGAGAGCCAGGAAACACACAAGCGGAAGCGGAAATAGGTGAGAACATGTTCATGTTGCATATAGAAGCAATTGATGTCCAAGATCTATTGACGTTGAGGTGTTGCAGTCAATGCGTATATTGTTCTAATTGATGTCTTGTTCTTATCTCTTTAGGTTCAATTTCTTGATGTTCTGGATTTTCTGCCTCCCGTTTTTTTTTTTTTTTTTTTTAAATCTTTGAAGCATAAGATTAAACATTATGCTCACATTATCATTGTTTGTTTTCGTTTGTACTGTACCATGATTGGTGAACACCACATGAATGCTACACAACAAAAGGTAATTGGATTAGTACATACATCTTCCTTCAATAAACCAGCTTTGTGTTAATGTAGGGTTGGGGTAACAGCCACTAGTGCAGCTGAGGGTGGAGGTAATATTCATGAGTTTGATTACAGTAACGGTGATGCATGATATTCGTGTTTCTGACACATGGATAGATTAAATCAGGGGAAATATCAAAAGTGAGTCCACCCCTAAGTGAAATTGGCGATTATTTTGTGTGGCCACCATTATTTTCCTGCACTGACTTAACCCTCATGGGGATGGAGTTCCCCAGAGTTTCACAGGTTGCCACTGGAGTCCTCTTCCACTCCTTCATGATGATATCATGGAGCTGGTGGATGTTAGAGACCTTGCACTCCCTGTAACGGAGTTGGAACACGCAGTCCAATATCTCCGCTGGTATACGGTACAATATCCAAGAAGCACTACAGTCTCAGCATTCCCAACCTCCAATATTTGCCCACACTCAATTGGGAGTCAAATGAATACTGACTTTATTTTGTTGGGCAGAAATATATATATACACATCTCTTCCCACAGGCAATACACACATCCCCCATAGTTGGCCACACAATACACATTGAGGGACAACAGGTGGGTCACACCTCCCGGAGACTACCTGGCTACTTTGATACAATCAGACATTGCTTAGATCATCCTTCTTTGTTATGTCTGATAATGAAAACACTTTATACAATAGACTTCCTTATCCTATGATGAGTCTCTGCACTAGGATTATCTATTATGCCAAGGTCTGCAATAGTCTGGGCTAAGATTTTGCAGAGCATAAAACAACATACATACAGTATAAAAGTATGATCATATTTTAACCATAACCATAAAACAGGGTAAAACAGTGATGGGTTCCGTTACACTCCACACCTTCCATTTGAGGAGTACCCCACAGATGCTCAATAGGGTTTAGGTCTGGTGACCTACTTGGCCAGTTCATCAACTTTTGACCTTCAGCTTCTTTAACCAGGCAGTGGTCGGCTTGGAGGTGTGTTTGTGGTCGTTATCATGTTGTAATACTGCCCTGCGGCCCGTTCTCCTATGGGAGGGATCATGCTCTTTCTCAGTTTGTCACAGTACATGTTGGCATTCATGGATTCCGTCAAAGAACTGTAGCTCCTCAGTGCTGGCAACATGCATGCAGGCCCAGACCAAACATATATGCATGGGTATATATGTTTTCGCTAATATGTTGTGTGGATTCCCCCTATATGCATTTACCTAATGATGTCAGATGCTGCCTCCCCTCTCTCTGCATCACTGTTTCGGTTCAAAATGATGGGTTCATCTCATATCAATGTTTTTGTGTTCGTTGTGACTTATCCATTTATCTCTGGCACTGGGGAGCTACAGTTCATTGAGGGAACCATGAATGAAAACATGTACTGTGACATACTGAAGCAGAACATGATCCCCTCCCTTGGGAGACTGGGCCGCAGGGCAACATAACATAACGACCCTAAACACACCGCCAAGACGACACTGCCTTGCTAAAGAAGGTAAAGTTGATGGACAGGCCAAGCTTGTCGACAGACCGAAACCATATTGAGCATCTGTGGGGCATCCTCAAACTGACGGTGGGGGAGTGCAAGGTCTCTAGCATCAACCAGTTCTGATGTATCATTAAGGAGTGGAAGAGGACTCCAGTGGCAACCTGGGAAGCTCGGGTGAACTCCCTGGCCATGAGGGTTAATGCAGTTCTGGCAAATAATGGTGGCCACACATAATTGACATTTCGTGTCAATTTGGACATTTCAAATTAGGGGTGTACTCACTTTTGTTGCCAATGGTTTAGACATTAATGGCTGTGTATTGAGTTATTGATGGGTCAGCAAACTTACTTTACATTGTAGCAGAGTGTCATTTCTTCAGTGTTGTCACATGAAAAGATATACTAAAATATTAACAACAATGTGACGGGTGTACTCACTTATGTTAGATACTGTGGCCCTCATTTAATTGCAATTTGGCCAATTGAATAGGGCTCGAAATAAGCACATAACATATATTCTATGAAAAATGTTTTAGTTAGTAAACATCTATCCAAAATCAAGGTTTTCACTAACTAAAATCTGTTTGACACAATATATGTTCTGTGCTTATTTTGAGCCCCATTCAATTGGCAAAATTGCAATTGAATGAAGCCCTGTATGTTCACTATTAGGATGTGAGCCACTTACGGACACCTGTCTCATTTGTCTGTTTCTGCGTCATATAGATTGTTAATACCAACCTTCCCTCATGGTTGAAATCAGTAATGCAAACACACTGTGAGAATTCTATTGACTCCCCTAACTGATGGTGCAGAGCACAGATGTGGAGTCTGAAGGTCCTTTTATTGATGTTCCGGAAATGCTATGGTATCAACATTGACGAGGCAGACACAAACAACATCTCGGATAAATCATATTTAATATTTACAGAAATTAACAAAGCAAGCTTGCCACAAAGCCACAGGTTGACTAATCAACACAGGTATGCAAAGGATCATGGTGGAGGGGGGTAGGATACAAAATCCAAGTAACACAGGGAAATAGGGATATGAGAGCAGAATGCAGGCAGGGAAAATTACATTGATATAGATGATCGGGGATGTACAGTGTATCAACCAACATTAGGCAATATAATAGATCTCATTATTGTTCCGACATATATATAACAGTCAATAAGGAAACACCATAATAATCCAGAATAAGGTGATATACATATGGGGAGAGCAAAATGTATGCTTGTGTGTTAAATGGACACTCTGATGCCACATCAGAAGTATAAGTGCTCAATCAGTGAATGCTATGAGCCCATAACGTCAGTTCTCACGCAACAATAAGCAGCACATAGATAACCTTGGTCAAAAAGATGGTGACCTGACCAGGACCATATCAGTCAGATGTTACTTATTACAGAGAACTCACAACAAACCAGGCAATATCAGTGATAGTTTGTTCTCTGATTGAGCATCTATACTCACTGATGTTGAATATGCATAACTGAAGATTAACGTAACCTCCTTAACTGTTAAGTCCCAAGCCTGGATTTACTCTTCCCCATATGCACAGGGAGGGTCACATCAGCACTGAAGAAAAGATCTTGAAGGGTTGGTGCTGCAGGCTTCACAACAGTCCAAGTAGAGGAGAGGATAGAATGTCTAAACCAATAGGTACCTATGAATCGAGATAGACTATATGAGCATACATATACTGTGGATATACCAGGAACATCAGCTGACAGATGTCACATCACATCTGCATTGTATATTGAAATTGTCTCGTGACACATATCGGCTATTCAGTCAAGGTCATCAGATATCAAACTGGATCCAACAAAGCAATAAAACGGACACATGCACATACATGAGGACATTGACATGGCCACGGAATGTCAGGATATTTATCGTCATGCCTTTTTCTGACCGGGATCTGGAATACAAACACACAAGTAATATATTAGTGGAAACTTTACATATGCCATATGAGCAGCCACCAACAGATGTAGGTATGTCGGCACACATGTTAGGCATTGTGATCTCGTACAAGCTAACCATCTGTCCGATGATAATGATGGCCCAGACTAATTTGTCCTGATGTGGGAATATTAGGATTAGTCTAATTCTCATTTATTTGTATTGTGCAAACATAGGGCCTCATTCAATTGCGATTTGGCCAATTGAATAGTGTTATAAATAAGCACATAGCATATATTTTTTAAAGAAGTTTTTAGTTAGTGAAAACCTTGCTTTTGGATAGATGTTTACTAACTAAAAACTTCTTTAAAAAAATATGTTATGTGCTTATTTAGAGCCCTATTCAATTGGCCAAATTGCAATTGAATGAGGGCCATATTCCGTAACGCTGTACAGGGGAGAAGAACCCGGAAATATACAGTATGTAATATTGACAACGCAAGAAAATGGAGGGCCCTGTTTTGAGCGTAAAGTCTGTTGATAAATGATTTGTTCCCAAAGGCCCACACAAGATTCGAAAATCACCACTTCCAAGTTAAAGGTAATGTTCATGGGGAAGAGTAGATAAGGAATAGCAAGGTTAATAAGTAAGTCAGAGATACATAGGAAGGAGGTTGTGTCAAGTAGAAAGATATGCATTAGTCGGAGAGGAAAGGGATCAGATGTAAAGTGCGATGCACTATTATGTAATAAGGTATCTGCCCCATGTGGACAGATAATGTAATCTGCAGATGGTACAGTCAGGAGACACATAGTTTAACCACAGCTTGAGTAAGATTAGCTGATGGGCGAATAAAAGTAGAGAGGTGGGCATGAGAGTTGAAATGAAAATGATGCAAACAAAAAGGGGAGAAGTAAAGAAGAGTCTGAGGAAAAGGCAGGGGATGTGAGGAAGAAGACAAGAGAAAACATAGTGGAAAGGGTTAATTGGGATAGTTAGCAGAAGAATTGTGTGACTCAATAAATTAAGGGTAAACAGGGGTGGGTGGGACGAGGAGAGAGAGAGAGAGAGAGAGAGAGAGAGACCAGTGCATCCTGTAATAGAAAGGGAAGATCACAACTATCACACATTGATACATGTTCGGACATCCACATGTGGTTCTCTACCTTGGATCAAGTGGAGTATTCAATGAAGAGATCTGTTCCCCCAGGACACGTCTGCATGGTCCGATAAACATTTCGGACCGCTTCAGCAATACATAGGGGATGTCTTGGGGAAAAAGAAAGTTAGGCCTACATTAATGGAGTTATTAGTCATTTCCTCTCATGCATACATGCACATGTTTCCCGCAAATACTCACTTACAATGTAGACGCCATTGATGTAGCTGATGTTCACACGGCACACGGCAACAGTTCTGTAATGGCAATATGATGAGATGAGTCACACAATCCATATGATATATTGCACAATGATTCCTAGCTAACACATCCTTGAGACTATTCATGTTATCTGACTGAGAATGCTTTTACCAGCATTCGCTGACAAAGAACAGGGGAAATCCCCTCTTTGCATCACATGAGGTACATTTATTATGGTTTACAGTATGCTGGTATGTTCATATATCCAGATTGCTAGGAATTGCATTGACCTCCATGGGATGTGGAATAGCATGATCAGACTATTGTGAACATTACTGTTCTCGGCAGATGTTTTCAAATACGATTGTGAGGCCTATATCCATTGACATTGTGGAATACATCAGACCATCCATTTAGCTTAGCTTCTTGAGGTTGGCAGATATCAATATATATGATGTGTATGGGAATGTGCGCATACTTACCATTAACGGATATCAGAGCAGGCTGTATTTGATCCAGTATGAAGAATGCGTCACGAGACATATGTTACATCACAAAGCTATCCTCTACTGTGGACTGTTGGATATTCTGGAAGACAATGGGGAAGGAGAAAAGAGATGTATTAGTAACCATAAGCCATGTGCATTATAGTTGGTTGTAATTAGTTTCAGACTTACATGGGAAGTACTCACGAATGACGTGGGCACGTAGTTGTGACCCCTGAACGTTATCCCCACCATCGGGAGGTACTGGACGCTCCGCCGGTTCAAGCGGAGCATCATCAATGTTCCCCAGACAGTTTGCCTGTACTGCTATAATGTGCAGAATACAGCAGGCCATGATGATGTGACAAACCTTCCCTGGTGTATACTGTAGCGCCCCGCCAGTGGAATGTAAACATCTGAAGCACATCTTCAGGAGTCCAAAGGTGCGCTCTATTACATTCCGGGTTCTGGCATGGGCCGCATTGTACCTCTCCTCCCCCTCTGTGCGTGGATTGTTCACAGGGGTCAACAACCACGGCAAACACCTATATCCTGCATCACCTGAAGGCAACAAAAATGGGAGATGTAGATATGAATGGGAGTTTGTGCTGCTCGTTAAAGCATCTGTAAATATACGCAATGATTAATGTGACGTTAGTTTAGGGATCTCTGGCTTGGAACTTCATACTCCTATGACCACGTCACATCGGGTTAGGCACAGCAACAAGCTACGATGCAATGGCTCAGTCGGCACACCTTCTTTATGGCGCACGGCAAATGAGCGCGGACAATACGGCGCTGACAGAAGCCGGCGACAGTAGCGCACTGTTGGCAATTGTGTGACAAAATGTGCGTACATCAAAGAGCGAAAGTGGTAGAATCTATTGACTAATGGGCCAAAACCCTCTAACCCAAACCACTGAGACCCCATGCCTAACACTTACACTCATAATCCAAAGCCTTAGCCCAAAGACCCCTAAGCCTAAAACCCCTAAGTCCACCCTTAAATCCTTATCTCAACTCCTGCGCGCAGATGTTGTGCGCGCTACTGAGGGACTCTATTTTGTCTGTTTGCGCATGCGTCGTTGCGCATTTTTCACGCAACAATGGAATAGCATTACAGTGGAACATGATGTATATTTTAGGGGATCCTTTATGGGTACTCACCCAGTAGCCACCCAGGTGGAGCTTCTCCAGACTCAAAATAAAGATGGGTGGATGACTGACGCAGGATATGGGCATCATGAGTACTTCCCGGGAAGCCTGCAACCACATTTTGTATGCGCATGTCTGCATCACAAACAGCCTGTACATTGATGGAATGATAGTGTTTGCGATTTCGGAACAGCGCTTCTTGCTCTCTAGGAGGTATCAATGCTACATGTGTACAATCTATAGCACCGAGCACATTGGGGATACCTCCCATTCGAAAAAAATCTGCTTTCACCTTCAAGATCTCTTCCCCAATGTGGGGAAAACTGATGTATCTGGCAGTTTTCGGAACGATAGCATGGAGGAATGTGCTCAGGCACCTTGAAAGGCTTGCTTGAGACATTCCTCCTACTATGCTAGCAGTGTTCTAAATACTACCAGATGATAGGATGTGTATGGCGGCTAACATCCGTGTAATGCCTGGGATGGCTCTATTGGTCCGTGAGGAAGGCTCCATGTCCTCCCTCAGGACCGCATAGAGCTCCTCCAGGCTGGCACGGGTTAGCCTAAAACGCTCATACACTTCCACATCAGTTAACCCCTCTAATGTGACTCTCTCCCTGTACACCCTGGGTGCACGAAACCTCCTGGCAGGCTCCTGGGCCTGCTCACCCCCCTGTGGGTCTGGCTGTGCAGGAGCCCCCACTTCATGTGCCACACCCTCTAGGGGTCTCTCATCTGGACCCCCCATCAGCTGATCACCCACATCAAGGTCCTCCTCCCTGTCTGCAGGTGCCCTCATATCCCCCTGTCCCTGTGCCACTGGAGCTCTCTCCCCTAACTGACCCCCCACCATGACCCTAGGCATATCCTGTGATGAGCCACTTGCCTGGCTTGGTTCCGGACCACCATGTATTGCATCAGCACGCTCACCCACATTCACTCCCAGCCGCCCCTCTCTGTCACGCCTCAGCCACTCCACAGTCGCATGCCTGACAGCCCGGTTTCCACTCTGCAACATTCGAAACAAATATCCATTCCTACGACGCTGCGCTCTCCTCACATACCTATACGCTGCACTCAGGTTGCTGCTATCCATGATGGTTCAGACTTGCTAATTCATGGATGATGATGTGGTTATATAGCTTGCTAATTACCCCAGCTGTGATTATCCGGGTGGATTTCACAAATGGAAAAGCTCACTGGTGTATCAAAGCTTCATCATGTTATGAAGTTCCCTGATTATGGATTTGTTGAGCCATTTTAATTAGTAACCCCTAATATTCTGGCCCACATTTGAATTTGGGCCCATGCTCCATGATCTATGTAATGTGGCGTGGAAATATATACAATATTTGTGTTCAAAAATGTAGATGTGCTAAAAGAGATGTAAATCAGATAATGTTGATATGTTTAGGGGACACATTCTAGCCTGAGTGCTAAAGGGTTAATTTGGCCGCCATATTGAGGATGTACATGACAATAAAAAAATCTCTTTTATTAACATATTTGATCATTGGGGATTGTTTTTACAGTAATTCGAATGCCTTTTATTGCTTCCTTTACACTTTTAGGGCCCTTTCAGCCCTGTTTCATTACAATGCCGTAACTGCATCGTGTGGACTTCAACGGACGCGGCCTTAAGTTAAATCTAGCCAGGCGCGAATCGTGGCCTTCAGAATGTAGGAAGGCCGTGACGTTTAGGCGAGCACGCAAGCTGGAAGGGGGACGGACTAGCCGCGCCCGACACGAACCATTCAATAGCGGAATCCCGCATCGCGCCACAGGTCGCACAGCCGATCACTCACGGGATAGACCATTTGATTGACAGCGGGAGTGAATAAATAGGAATGACACGCGCCCACGCCTCGACTGTGTTGCGATTTCTGACGAGGTAGCACGCGGTTCCAGGAGCTGGTTGGTTGAGAGCTGGTAAGTTGCTTTATTCTAAAGTCGCGGTTTAAGTTCTTTTTACGGGAATCCGTTACTACATTTACGGATGCCAATGTAAAGAAGTACAATTGTGTTTTTTGCTTGTTTATAGGTGTTTGGAGGATTTTGGATTGGTTTGGTGATTATATCCGGCACGTAGGAGTTTGGAGGGAGGTAAGTTGCATTGTACATGCTTTTCATCCTATCAAGCTGTCTTTTATTTGTATGTTTTGCCAATTTCTATATTTACTGAATACACTGTCGAGAAGTAAAATTGATATCTTTGCTTGTTTATAGGTGTTTGGAGGATTTGAGATCTTTGATCCGGCCCTTAGGGGTTTGGAGGGAGGTAAGTTGCATTGTACATGCTTTTCATCCTATCAAGCTGTCTTTTATTTGTATGTTTTGCCAATTTCTATATTTACTGAATACACTGGCGAGAAGTACAATTGTGTTTTTTTTGCTGTTGGCCTATAGGTTTGGAGAGTTTGTTGTTGTGGGGAGAGGAGTTTTGTGGAGGGAGGTAAGTTATTTATATTTTTCTGTTTCATATTAGATCTGGATCTCTCTCTCTCAATCTCTCTCTCTCTCTCTCTCTCTCTCTCTCTCTCTCTCTATATATATATATATATATATATATATATATATATATAGAGAGAGAGAGAGAGAGAGAGAGATTGATTTTGAGTTTGAGTTTGATTTTGATTGAGTTTGATTGAGTTTGAGTTTGAGTTTGATTGAGTTTGATTTTGAGTTTGAGTTTGATTTTGAGTTTGCTTTTGATTGAGTTTGATTTTGAGTTTGATTTTGATTGAGTTTGATTTTGAGTTTGATTTTGATTGAGTTTGATTTTGATTGAGTTTGAGTTTGAGTTTGATTGAGTTTGATTTTGAGTTTGAGTTTGATTTTGAGTTTGCTTTTGATTGAGTTTAATTTTGAGTTTGATTGAGTTTGATTTTGAGTTTGAGTTTGATTTTGATTGAGTTTGATTTTGAGTTTGATTTTGATTGAGTTTGATTTTGAGTTTGATTGAGTTTGATTTTGAGTTTGAGTTTGATTTTGATTGAGTTTGATTTTGAGTTTGAGTTTGATTGAGTTTGATTTTGAGTTTGCTTTTGATTGAGTTTGATTTTGAGTTTGATTTTGAGTTTAATTTTGATTGAGTTTGATTTTGAGTTTGATTGAGTTGTAGATTGAGTTTGAGTGAGATCTCTACACATATTTGCAATACACATAGGTGTTCCAAACTGCTTCTTCAATGGGGCTTGACAAGAACTTTTTTTCAGCCTAGAACAGCAGGACCATGTAGTTCCTACTACCTCTGGTACAGAGGATGGCTTCAGGATAGGTATCACGCACAGAGTATAATGCAGATAGGATATTAGTGGCCTCAGACATGGGCCACTCCCCACACATGATAGAAGCACACAGTAAATAGCCGCATGCCTTGTATATATGCAAACTGTAACTGACCCTTCCACATTGTTTAGGAAAGTATTGATCTAGCGTGTTTCATCAGCGCCTCTCAGGTCCAGAGTGAGAGGTGCTGTACACCCCTCCCACTGCTGTCACAGGCTCTGTCCACTTAAGGTTGATTACTGCAGTTAGTTACAACATTGATATCCAAGCAGAAATAGTGTTAGAGGCGATCAGAATGGGGGGCGAGCGTGGTGCAGGCAAACCCACTAAAACATTTCTTTATTTCTCTTTCTTTTCTTTTCAGGTGGTGATGGAGGGAGAGGAGCAGAGGGTGGAGGAGTGGCAGGGAGTCCCGGGGCGTGGAGGTGGGGAAGAGGAGTGGAGGAGTGAGGAGGAGGTAATAGTTGAGGAGGGGGAGGTAGTGGAGGAGGAGGTAGTGGAGGAGGAGGAGGGAGGAGAGGAGGAGAAGGGAGGAGAGGAGGAGGAGGGAGGAGAGGAGGAGGAGGGAGGAGAGGAGGGAGGAGAAGAGGAGGAGGGGGGAGAGGAGGAAGGAGGATAAAGGAGGGAGGAGAGGAGGAGAAGGAGGGAGGAGAGGAGGAGAAGGAGAGAGGAGAGGAGGGAAGGAGGGAGGAGGGAGGAGAGGAAGGAGGGAGGAGAGGAGAGGAGGAGGGAGAAGGGGGGAGAGTAGAGGAAGGAGGGAGGAGAGTAGAGGAAGGAGGGAGGAGAGGAGGAGGGAGAAGGGAGGAGAGTAGATGAAGGAGGGAGGAGAGGAGAGGAGGAGGGAGGGAGGAGAGGAGAGGAAGGAGGGAGGAGAGTAGAGGAAGGAGGGAAGAGAGGAGAGTAGGAGGAGGAAGGAGGAGAAGGAGGGAAGAGGAGAGTGAAGAGGGTCCTCATCCCCAGTCTGAAGAGCAAGAGGCAGGTCCAGGGCCCTCAATTATAGCCGGGAGGAGAACAGGGTCCTCCTGGAGGCCATCCGTGCCCGCCCCGTCATCACCTCGGGGGGTAGGGAAGTAAAGCCTGGGCCCCGTGCTAATGCTTGGCAGCAGGTGGTGGATCTGGTGAACGGTGTGGCGGGCCGTGGACGGAGTCTGCGGTCCATAAAGCATCGGTTCGACGACATCAGGGCCGCGGTGAGGAAGAAGATGGCGCAGGAGGCCGAGGGGCGGAGGGTCAAGTACCTTGCCCATGAAGGTATTGCAAGGGCCATGCTTGCACCCTCCGACGCAGCCTATGCACATCCTCGAAAGGCTTGCTCTGGGGCCCTCATCCGCCCAAGGGACAGCACCTCCTTCCCCACAAAGTGTGCTGGCCTGGTCACCACCGGGCACATTGTCACCACCGGCTCCAGCTGTGGACCTCCCCGCATCACCTCACCACGCCCACCCAGCGGTATCGTCGCCGCAGAGCCAGGCTGTGCAGGTGGAGACGCTGGCCGTCCTGAAGGAGCTGCTGGCCAGCAGCCAGAGGATCGAGGCCAGCATCTCTGCCCTCCGGTCACATATGACCCACAGCCTGGCCAGGCTGTCCAGGGAGGTGAGGAGGCACCACATGACCAGCGAACACCTTCAAGTCAGGATGCTCAGATACACGATGGTCCCCAGACCATCATCAACGGGGATCTCCCAATCCCCCAGCCAAGAGCAGCCTGGCCCCTCCTCTCCTCCCATGTGTCCGCCACCGCCCAGACCACCGCTGCCTGGCACCGCCCGTCCCCCCCACCATCACCACCAGAGGGGAGACGGAGGATGGGCACAGGTGATGTGGGTCCTGGGCCCAAGCGGAGGAGGACATAGGGCCTCATTCAATTGCAATGTGGCCGATTGCTAAGGGATCAATTTGAGCACAGAGCATATTTTCTACAGATGTTTGTAGTTAGTGAACTTCTCTCCAAAAGCAAGGTCTTCACTAACTACAAACGTCTGTAACTAAATATATGCTCTGTGCTTATATAGAGCCCTTTTCAATTGGCCATATCGCAATTGAATGACGCCCATAGGGTCTGCAGACATGTTTTAGCCTTCTCAACAGCACTCCTCAGTGACCATCAATTGGTCACAGGTTAAACAGAACACAAAGGGCCTCATTAAAATGTGATTTGGGCAATTGAATAGGGCTCTATATAAGCACATAGGATATTTGTTTTACAGAAGTTTTTAGTTAGGGAAGACCTGGCTTTTGCATAGAAGTTCCCTAACTAAAAACTTGCTTTCAAAAAGATGCTGTGTGCTTATATAGAGCCCTATTCAATTTGTTACATAGCAATTTAATGAGGCTGTTAATTAGCAGTGTGACCAATACATTGTCACTAAGGAGTGCTGTTGAGAAGAGATGCTGCAGGCCCTATGATGTTTTCAGGCTTTATTTGTTAGGTTTTGTCTTTTTTTTTTTTTTTAGGTCCATGAAGGCATCTCCTACATCTGCAAGCATTGTGGAGGAATTATGAGGAGGAGGGTTTTCCCAGTGCCTCTCAGGTAGACATGCCTTCAATGGCAGCCCCCTTAACATGTAGCTCCCACAATCTTACAGCTATCATATAGCCAGATATCTCCGACATGATTGTTGGTAGCTTAAATGTAGACTAATACCGCTATGGCGGTGGACTTGCAAAGTCTCACAATGGCATGTTAATAACAGCCAGCATTAATATATGCACTAGTGACGCATGTGATCCTGACCTCAATAGCAGTCTGAGAACAGATCTTTGGGTCTGATGTAAGAAACAGTGAATCTGGCTGCTGACCTTTGTGTCCTCTCCATAATAATGGCTATTTGCCCATATTTCTGATTATCCACAGACCTAGCTAATGGTTAGTAATGCTTGCAGATGGGAATCAGGTGAGTTGGTATATTTAGAACTGTACTGTACATACATTGTGATTCTAAATTGTTTTGGATCCTCCTCCGCATTTTTTGATTTGAACAGTTCTTTCAGATTTTTGTTTATTCAACACACTGTATGTGTGAAACTGGATTGGATTACACAGTCCAAAGGTTGAATCATCTGTTTCATTGAGCAGATCTAGTTACAAGTTGTAAGTGCTATGCACATAAATGGTTTCTTCAGTTAAATGGAGAGATTTCTGGTTCCGGTTGCAGCATGTGACCCTGGTAGGTGCTATGCATTATGCTTATTCTAGACTATTAGATTGACCCCTGTAGGTTTCCCCTTTTTTCCAGCCTCTTGCTCTTCAAGGACCCGCCCACACCACACCCATGATATTAATGCAGTTTTGACCACTGCTGATTGTGGTCTGTCTATCAAATAAAGCTTTGTTATACTGTTATGTGAATGCACAATCTTGACCACTGCTGATTGTGGTCTGTCTATCAAATAAAGCTTTGTTATACTGTTATGTGAATGCACAATCTTGACCACTGCTGATTGTGGTCTGTCTATCAAATAAAGCTTTGTTATACTGTTATGTGAATGCACAACCTTGACCACTGCTGATTGTGGTTTGTGTAAAAAATAAAGCTTTGTTAGACCTTTCTGACTGCGTCCATGTGTTATGAATATGTTTGGTCCTGTGAAATCCACATGCATTACATTAGTGTCACATTCCTATAAATGTAAACTGATGAGCCATAGTTAACATGCAATAGATCAATACATGTAAAACTGTTGAGGAGTCAGAATAGCTTTAGATATCATCTGATCCCAAATATCATATCTACTACTAATATAGGGTTAATACCCATGACAAGTCTGATTAGCGATACTGTGGAGTAGGAACATTCCCCTGAGGGCCTACAATGAATAGGATAGGTGACACTGGAGTGCTTTTCCAGTTCCTTCTCTAGTTGATTGGGATTAGTCTGACCTCTCTGATAAGACATACCCCCCCCTACACTGGCCCTATGTAGGCTAGCTCACAGCTTCATTGAAGTACACAAACTCCTTCACCCACATCAGTTAGCATATGTGTGAATACAGTTAGTTGCCCAATAATGAACATGCATTGGCTAAATATCCTTTGGTTATCATATGTTGTAATGGTCATGCACATGCCAATCTGACAAACCATGCTGCAACTTGCATAATATGATTAAAGCCACACTACCCAATTCAATAGCAAGAGTAAAACATGAGTCAGGTCATATGAACCCTTTGCCACGCACATGAGCTCTATTGGGATCCCTTAAATCTCTATCTAATTGCATATACATCTCGCTCATCACATCTACATTAGAGAATACAAATAGTGGCCAAATCATTATATGTGGTTAAGTTCTTCAGTTGTGTCCGACTCTCCGTGACCCTATGGACTGCAGCACATTCAGCTAGGTCTCTGCCTGTGCTGTTCTCCAAAGTTTGAAGGCCAAAGAGATTGGAGTGGGTTGTCAGTTCCTCCTCTAGTGGATTGTGATTTGTCTGATCTCTCTGCTATGACCTGCCCACCTACATGTTATAGCTCCAAGCTTCATTCAGGTACACAAGCCCCTTCACACCACTTAGCAATGCTGAAGGGGACCAGGGGAACATACACAACACATATCTACTCTGACCCATCAGGAAGTGCCGCAAGCTCCGAGATCGACAGCAAACTCACCGCCATCAGGCATAATCTCTGCTACGCCCATCCTGGTGGGAGCCATGTGCCAGGTGTCTAGTTATTCCCATTTGGTGAACTTCCAAACTGTTCTGCTATTTATCAATTTACATGGGTGAGGCTTGCTAAGTAGTGGTGGTGGTGGTGAAGCAGCTTGTGTACCTGAATGAAGCTGTGAGCTACTGTAGGTGGGCAGGTCATAGCAGAGAGATCAGACAAAGCCCAATACACTAGAGGAGGAACTAACAACCCACTCCAATCTCTTTGGCCTTCAAACTTTGGAGAACAGCACAGGCAGAGACCTAGGTGAATGTGCTGCAGTCCATAGGGTCACAGAGAGTCGGACACAACTGAAGAACTTAACCACATATAATGAAATATTCCCCTGGTACTTGATATATGCCAAGTGGCGGTCTGATTTGGCCACTATTTGTATTCTCTAATGTAGATGTGATGAGCGAGTGTATTCTATCATTAATCAACCATATAGCGTGCATCGAATGTGTGCTGTCATCTGCGCACCGACACATGCGCGCATCAACAACAGCAGGCCCGACAGGAGGCTAGCGGATCTAATGATTAGGATTAGGCTGTGGGGTGTAAGGGTTAGGATTATGCTGTGGCTACAAGGGTTAGAAGGGTTTATGGCATTAGGTCATATCACTTGCGCCCTTTCATCGACGCGCACTAGTCAAAAATGGGACCGCTCATGTCAGCTACATGTTGTCAAAACACATTTGCTGTGCGCGCCAATGTTGGGGTGACATATTCTATTATGGGGCTGTTTTAGAGGCTACAATGGAACCTGTATGTGTGCTGACCAATCAAACATATGAGGAATATTCAACTAATTTGAAGTCTTGTTAATTTGGAGGCTGTAATGCTTGGGCCTCCATATTAGGGTTACAGGCTTAAACCATGCAGACTGCAAAAACCATAACAAAATGGATACCTTTAACCTCCAAGCACGTACGGCCTTTAAAAACGACTTGGAGGACAGCCCGCACGGGCTTGAATACGGAGCTACGGGCTTGGTCAGTAAAGTCCGTGGGACTTGTACGGATTTTAAAATCAAAATACAATTTGGCGATGTGCAAGCTTGAGAATGTTTGGCTAGTAATCCTCATGCCCCTCCATTATGTTCCCCATCATTTACAGTGCTTTGCAGTGCTGGATTGAATAAATATTGGCTATTACAATGCTGGGTTTGCGGTCCTTCATCTCCGAATCCGTACGGGTTTGAACAAGGACCAGCCCGCGGAACTACGGGACGTAAAGTAATCCGTAAATAATATATCTGATTTGGGCTGATGTGCAAGCTTGAGAGGGTGTTGCTATTAATCCTCGTGTCCCCCATTATGATGCCTAGCATTTACGGAGCTTTACAGTGCATTCTCGATTTTATATTTGTATTTTCAGTTTTAGGACTTTGCGGCCGGAAAACAAGATTTACCGGCGCTAGGAAAAAGCTTCCGGCCGTTTGCATGATATGCGGCCGGCCGGAAGGGGATATCCTTGCGGCGCTGTATAATTGAATTGCAAGGTAAAAGTAGCTCTACACAGGGCCGTAAGACGGCCACAAGGAATCGCAGCTTTGCGGCAGTTTTACGGCCGATAATTGAATGAGGCCCTATGTATCTTAAAGACTTTATAGGACTTTAAAAGGCATCAACTTTACGTGTAAGCATGCATGTTGATGTGTCAGTTGTTTGGGAAAGGTAAAAACAGTTAATACATTCATAAAAAAACAAAACAAAACAAGCTGTGTCATTTTTTTATAATATAAATAAAGAGAATAAAGTTAGTCAACTAAAAATAGTTTTATCATAATAAAATTGAAAAATCCACTGGAATTTTATGGGCAAAAATAACATTAAAGTATAGTTAAGGCTGCAGTACAGGATGGGGCAACTTAAGGCTGGAAAAATACAACAAATTGTGAAGTTAATGTAACACGCAACCTTAACATCCCTCCCTCCCCCTGCAAAGGTTTTTCTGATGACATCATTCATGACATCATCTATGCCATTAGTTGACCTCACATTTGATATAAATATCAACATCTCGTATATTATGAAAAATTACACAATCCATGATATTACTGATGACATTACATTAGATCTGCTATGATGTCACTTAAAAGACCACACAACTCACCATCAAATTGCTAAATCAAAGCCAATTCTTGATCAATTTTTTAAATGTAAACACATTTTTAAAAGTGATCAAGAATTGGATTTGATATTGCCATTTTAGTTTAGCCAATGAAGCACTCCAATAAGAACCTGCATACATAATAACGCTGGAGTGTGTAACTGTTATAAGTTGTATTATGAATTTATACTATATTTAAAGGCAAACTATGGTTGTACAGAGGTAAGCAAGTTGTTCTAAACATTTTTTTTCATTGGTAAGTCATACCTTTGATTCCCCTGCCTTCAACTTATTAGTCATAAGTGTGTTAATAAATACATAAGTTAATATAAAAAAAACAAAAAGTGGAAGGCATTGACTTAGAAGTAATGATTTACTAATGAAAACATTCTATGAAACATAACTTTCCACTAGAGCAACATAATCTGCTTCGAAAAATATGTGTAAAAGCTGTGTGTGTATATATATTTTTTAAATAAATAGTTCACATAATTATTCAAGTATACTTACATAGTAGTTACATAGTAATTTAGGTTGAAAAAAGACTTTAGTCCATCAAGTTCAACCTTTTTAGATCTCTTCAACCTTTTTAGATTTATTGTTAATTGAACCAGAGGAAGGCAAATAGAAAAAAAAAACAGTGAAACTTTGCCAATTGTCTCAACAGGTAAAAAAATATAAAATTCCTTCCTGACCCCAGATACTGGCAATCGGATTCATCCCTGGATCATTACTCCCTCTCTCTATTTATCCAGGATAGCCCATAATGCCTTTTTTATTTCAAAATATATACAATCCCTTTTTAAAGTTATCTATCGAATCCGCTGCCACCACCTCCTTTGGTAGAGAATTCTACAGATTAACCACCCTTACTGTGAAGAACCCTTTTCTTTCTTTAAGGTGGAATCATTCTACTTCTAATCTCAAAGGAGAGGTTCCCTTGACAAAGCCTTGTATTGACCCTGGATATATTTATATAAGGTAATCATATCCCCTCTCAGATGCCTTTTTTTCTAGAGTAAATAGGTTAGTCTTTCTTCCATAACTTAGCCCCTCCATTCCCTTTGTTAGCTTTGTTGCTCTAAAATGTCCGTTTTATGCAGTGGTGCTCAAAATTGTACTCCATATGCCAAATGAGGGCATACTAGGGATTTGTATAGTGGGAGAATATATGGCATAAATATGTTTATAAATAAACAAAATAACAAGACAGTCACCTCATATTGACGTATGCTTTATTATGTAAACTTAATAACATATTTCTGGAATTGCATCTAAAAACGTCTCCACCACAGACAGTGTGCGCCACCTACTCTGTTGCTACTTAAACTACCTCATTCATAGCTTTTACACCTGAATCTAATTAATATTAAATATGTTACACTCGGTAAAGAGCCCATCACTTATTCAGGAAGAATCAACACAGTGAAATAACCTGACCTCAAATGATCATAATTAAAACAGTTTTTTTCACACGATTTTTCACCCTCTATCTTATGTTGCAGAGCGCATATAAGGAACTTTTGTGGTCCTGTAATGTATATATAATTATACACTTAGTTAAGTTGTTAACTTTGAAAGTTTAAACAGTCCAAAATGGGTCATATCATTAAATCATATATATAGTTGTGAGCATGCGGGCTGTTGCTAACGCTTCAGCGCTCCTTGCCAGCAACTGAGGACCTCGCAAAATTTACATTACGAAAGCAAAATACGTGACACGTTACGACCCATTACGACCTCGCACAATGTCCGAAACCCACTCACATGAAAACATGAAAAACACTATAAATACACATAACAAATACATAAAAAGCTTACCTACAGCAAGGGGGGGGGCACCCAGGACCTCTGCAAGTGAAGTTACACCACAATTTAACTCCAAATTTCGGAGTTTAGACACCTGAAAATAACCTAAGCACGAGAAAAAATGGCCGCCGAACAAAACAAAAACAAGGCTAAAGGACCCTAAACACGCAAAACACCACCAAACACCTACGGATTTTCTGAAAAAGTCGGAAGACATCCGAAAACAAGGATGCTAAATCAGCCGCATACCACACATTAGCCGCCATTTTAGAACAATAACTTATACAATCCGGAAGTACACAGCTACCCTAACGGATTTGCCTCGCGCACGCACACTATTACACTGCAAACATTCATGACGCTTAAACAGCAGCTTCACAGCACTCATGATGTAGCAACATGAAAACAGATTGCCAGCTCTTCAACGCAATGCTTCCTGCATGTATTACTTCACAAAAGGTAAAGTATAATAATTTCTTATTTTAATAATTGTTCATTGCCTTAACAAAAAAAAAAACACCAACGCTGCTCATAGCACACAAACAACCAAGAGCCTCGCAATGAGCGCAAAGGATCTTAAAACAACAACAAAATTAATTTTGCACCCAAACAACATTACCTGCCTTACAATCTTGTTGCCGTCATTTTTTGACAGGCAAGTCACTAGTTAAAATATAATTGACTGCTTGTATGATTATATATCAGCTTTTCTAAAACCTATTAAGTTATATTTTTGGGATTGTTGCAAACTTCATAGGTTTACAGCTAAGAATCAAATAATCAAATATAGATGTAAAATTGTGTTTCAGAGTGCATTCTCTTTAGTTGTAGTTCTAAAACCTGTTCTCAAAGCCCACCAGACATACCAAGATTTAGGTTTAAAACTGTGTCAATATAAGTTAGAACATTATTATTCTCCATGATTTAGAACCTGTATTTGTCTCAGTTGTATTTATACAGTGTTAGATCTAACTCATGTTGTGTCTGGTGGACCATGAGGAGAGGGTTGTGAACCACTGTTCTATAGTTAAATGAGATACAAGAGAAAATTATTCCTGCATTTTATCCTTGGTTTTGGGCAAATTATGAGTTAATATTATATGTTGTTTTATTAAATACTCTTTAAAATGATTTGTAAAATAAAAAAAAAGCAGTTTGATGCAGATGAAACATTTGAATGGCTGAAACATTTAGGAGGGAGGAGGGGGGAGAGAGACACAGTGGAGGGAGGAGGGGGGAGAGACACAGGGGAGGGAGAGAGAGACAAGGGAGGGAGAGGAGGGGGAAGAGATACAGAGGAGGGGGGATACAGGGGAGAGACACAGGGGGAGAGGTGGGGGGAAGAGACACAGGGGAGGAAGGAGGGGGGGAGAGACAGAGGGGGAAGAGACACAGGGGAGGCGCTCATTGCGAGGCCCATGATGAGCGCCAATGACGCCCATTGCAAGTCTTGTGATGAGACCCAAAGACGCTCATTGCGAGTCCCGTGATGAGTGCCGAAGGCACTAATCGCAAAGCCAGTAAAGTAGAGGGAGATAGGCTCGCAATGTGAGGCAAATACCATTGCCAGGCTTCAAATTTTATTGCCGTCATTTTTGACGGGCAAGTCACTAGTCAGTAATATAATCTGTTCATGTATAATATATAATATAATCTGTTCTGTCACATAATAATATCTGTTCATGTGACAACACTGAAGAAATGACACTCTGCTACAATATAAAGTAGTAAGTGTACAGACTGTATAACAGTGTAAATTTGCTGTCCCCTCAAAATAACTCAACACACAGCCAATAATGTCTAAACCGTTATCAACAAAAGTGAGTACACCCCTAAGTGGAAATGTCCAATTGGGCCCAAAGTGTCAATATTTTGTGTGGCCACCATTATTTTTCTACACTGCTTTAACCCTCATGATTTCACCAATAGGGTTTAGGTCTGGAGAAATGTTTGGCCAGTCCATCACCTTTACCTTCAGCTTCTTTAGCAAGGCAATGGTTGTCTTGGAGGTGTGTTTGGGGTCGTTATAATGTTGGAATGCTGCCCTGCGGCCCAGTCTCAGACGAAAGGGGATCATGCTCACAGTACATGTTGGCATCTATGGTTCCCTCAATGAACTGTAGCTCCCCAGTGCCAGCAGTACTAATGCAGGCCCAGACCATGACACTCCCACCACCTTGCTTGACTTTAGTCAAGACACACTTGTCTTTGTACTCCTTTCCTCATTGCCACCACACACGCTTGACACCATCTGAAAAATAATTAGTACTTTGATGCAGTGCGTGGCATACGGTCTGAGCACTGACAGGCTGACCGACCACCCCTTCAACCTCTGCAGCAATGCTGGCAGCACTCGTACGTCTATTTCCCAAAGACAACCTCTGAATATGATGCTGAGCATGTGCACTCAACTTCTTTGGTCGACCATGGTGAGGCTGTATGGTCTTGCCCACCGTGCTGCATCTCAGTTTCAGGGTCTTGGCAATCTTCTTATTGCCTATGCCATCTTTATGTAGAGCAAAAATATTTTTTTTCAGATCCTCAGAGAGTTCTTTGCCATAAGATGCCATGTTGAACTTACAGTGACCAGTATGAGAGAGTGTGAGAGCAATAACACCAAATTTAATACACCTGCTCCCCATTCACACCTGAGAACTTGTAACACTAACGAGTCACATGACACCGGGGAAAAATGGCTAATTGGGCTCAATTTGTACATTTCAACTTTGGGGTGTACTCACTTTTGTTTTGCCAATGGTTTAGACATTAATGGCTGTGTGTTAAGTTATTTTGAGGGGACAGCAAATTTACACTGTTATACAGGCTGTACACTTACTACTTTACATTGTAGCAGAGTGTCATTTCTTCAGTGTTGTCACATGAAAAGACATAATAAATATTTACAAAAATGTGGGGGGTATATTCACTTTTGTGAGATACTTTATATGGTGAAGTCCTGAGCGATGTCATAGCTCATGTTATTATTTATATCATAGGGGATGTCATGAATGATGTCAAACAATGTCATAGATGATATCATTCATGAGACAAACCTTTTCATGGGGTGCCAGAGATGTTAAAGTTGCATGCCACCTTTATATATATATACATATATATATATATATATATATATATATATATATATATATATATATATACATACTGTATATACTGTATCTATATATATATATATATATATATATATATATATATATATATACAGTGCCTTGCAAAGTATTCACCCCCTTGACTTTTTACCTATTTTGTTACATTACAGCCTTAAGTTCAATGTTTTGTTAATCTGAATTTTATGTGATGATCAGAACACAATAGTCTAAGTTGCTGAAGTGAAATGAGAAAAATATATACATAAATATTTTTTAGAAATAGAAAACAGAACATTGGCATGTGCGTATGTATTCAACCCCTTTGTTATGAAGCCCATAAAAAGCTCTGGTGCAACCAATTATCTTCAGAAGTCACATAATTAGTGAAATGATGCCCACCAGTGTGCAATCCAAGTGTCACATGATTTGTCATTACATATACACACCTTTTTTGAAAGGCCCCAGAAAATGCAACACCTAAGCAAGAGGCACCACTAACCAAACACTGCTATGAAGAACAAGGAACTCTCCAAACAAATAAGGGACAATGCTGTTGAGAAGTACAAGTCAGGGCTAGGTTAAAAAAAATATCCAAATCTTTGATGATCCCCAGGAGCACCATCAAATCTATCATAACCAAATGGAAAGAACATGGCACAACAGCAAACCTGCCAAGAGACGCGTCGCCCACCAAAACTCACAGACCGGGCAAGGAGGGCATTAATCAGAGAGGCAGCACAGAGACCTAAGGTAACCCTGGAGTATCTGTACATAGGAAGACAATAAGCTGAACGGTCTATATAGTTGGGCTTTATGGCAGAGTGGCCAGAAGAAAGCCTTTACTTTCAGCAACAATAACAAATGGCACGTTTTGAGTTGGCAGAAAGGCATGTGGGAGACTCCCAAAATGTATGGAGGAAGGTGCTCTGCTCTGATGAGACTAAAATTTAGCTTTTTGGCCATCAAAGAAAAAGCTATGTCTGGAGCAAATCCAATACATTACATCACCCAAAAAACACCATCCCCACAGTGAAACATGGTGGTGGCAGCGTCATGCTGTGGGGATGTTTTTCAGCATCCGGAACTGGGACACTGGTCAGAGTTAAGGGAAAGATGGATGGTGCTAAATATAGGGATATTCTTGAGCAAACCCTGTACGTGATTTGAGGCTAGGACGGAGGTTCACCTTCCAGCAGGACAATGACCCCAAACACACTGCTAAAGCAACACTTGAGTGGTTTAAGGGGATACATGTAAATGTGTTGGAATGGCCTAGTCAAAGCCCAGACCTCAATCCAATAGAAAATCTGTGGTGAGACTTAAAGATTGCTGTTCACAAGAGCAGACCATCCAACTTGAAGGAGCTGGAGCAGTTTTGCAAGGAGGGATGGGAAAAAAATCCCAGTGGTAAGAGGTGGCAAGCTCATAGAGACTTATCCAAAGCGACTTGGAGCTGTGATTCCCGCAAAAGGTGGCTCTACAAAGTTGATTTTAGAGGGGTGAATAGTTATGCACATTGAATTTTTCTGTTATTTTGTCCTATTTGTTGTTTGCTTCACAATGATAAAAAAAACATCTTCAGAGTTGTGGGCATGTTCTGTAAATTAAATTATGTAAATTCTGAAACAATCCATGTTAATTCCAGGTTGTGAGGCAACAAAACATGAAAAATGCCAAGGGGGGTGAATGCTTTTGCAAGGCATTGTATATATATATATATATATATATATATATATATATACATACAAAGAATAGTTAAGTTTAAATTTAAACATATAATTCCAGTCAGAAGGCAGGAGAAAACCTTCTGTTATACTACTTGTGGCCTCATGGTAATGAATCCCTAGTAAAGTATGGGACAGATGGAGAGCTGTAAAGTCAGTCTAGCAAGAAATACTGAACATTTTGCAAAAATGATTGAGCCTTTCATAAATGCAAAATATACCCACTCAGTTGCAACAATTATCTATCACAATTCTTCCATGATACAATGTTATTCACACATGCCATGCTCAATAGAATTATGATAATCAATGAGTTTTATGCTGTAAAAGTTATTACATTGGCATAACACAAAGGATGGGAACTGGGCACCTTCCAAATAGAATAACATTTTAGTGCTATACATTTCAAAAGAAGAATTCAAAATGAATCTTTATTAGAGGACTGACACATTTTAAGACAGGACATAAAGTAATCGCACTGCCCAGATAAGAGATGCAATGAAAAACAAAATGGAACATTTTCATATCAAAATTTAGAACAAACATTCCGTGCGTAAAAATAAACAAAGCACACAATTATAAAATGAGTACACACAAAAAAATTAAGTATCAAATATCAAGATCATAAACTGCAAAATGGCTGTTTTAATTTCTAATATACAGTATATAAAGGGTCAGGTAAACTTATAGGCAGAAATATTTCTTTATGCAGATGATTATGTCCATTTGGACAAGCAACTACACCAACATAAAAGTGCTGCCAAGGCATGGGTCTTGTTCTCCTACAATAAAAGGTACATACATAAGTAAATATAATTGCAACTTATTAACAGCCTCATTAAGTTGGAGCTACTTGTTAACACATAGCTCGTAACTGTCCTCTTAGAGCTATTTGCGTGTTAAGATGCCTCGTAGCGTTGCTCGCAGTGGGCTTTGCGTGTTAACATGCAGGACGGCCAAGAATAGGCTAAGTGGAGAGCAACACTGAACTTCCACATGTAAATCCTTTGATGTCATGCCCTTAACCACTTGTTTAATTCAGCTATTAAAGTGCAACGTGGTCAATCGCGAGCCAGCACGTAATTCGCAAATGGAGCCCAGAGGCCAATGTGTGAACAATACGTAGCACTTGTAATGTAAATAAAATCACTCTACTGTACATTTATTATAATGGAAAGTGATTTTAGGTCTTAGAATTAATAGCACAACATTCTCAAGCCTGCAAATCGGCCCAGAAAAATACTTTATTTAATGATTATTTTTTGTGTTATATCGATCCCTGCATTTAATGTGTTGCAATAGAATATCATATAATAAAATATCATATTTACTGCTTTATTAATATTGCATTATTTCTGGCCTGACGGACCGATCGCAAACTGAAGCACGTAGGACTTGGAAATTTACCCTCCCCTTTTTCAGTGACGTAACGCTTGAAATCTCTCTTTCCATTGGCTCCATCTGAACCCATAACTACGAGATTGCTTAATTGTTTACGTGCGAGCACGCAAGTCCGACGGTCGTGAACTGGTTTACAAAATAGGGTCTCTCGCTCGTATCACGCAGCCCTTTCTAATTTAAGAGCAACGTAACTCGGCCAAATTTGAAGCACGCAGCCCTTACGTGCTACACGTTACGAGGCTGGAAATTAATACGGCACTAAATAATTTCAGTAGAGTTGTTAGAAAGCTGAGCTTGAAAGTTAGGTATTTAAACGTATATAAAAAAAATAATTCTTTAAAAGTTCAGTTTTCTAAGAACCTTAAAGGGATATGTAAATGAGCTAGATTATGAGTGCATTGAATAGAGAAGAATAAGTAGTGTATGAAAACATTGTTTTGCATGAAAAAAATACCAAAATAACCATTTAAACACTTACCTTGAAGTTAGCAAAATATCTTTTAATTTCTGTTGGTTTGAACTTAGGGTTAACATCCTCCAAACCCAGACTAAACTGGTATACAATTTGAAAATTTGTTTTGGCCAAACAGTAGGAAGTCTACTGAAACATTTGTATCATAAACTGGCAGTTGCAGTCTGTTTTTTCTTTCTGTCTGTCTCCTTATGGGCAATTTCAGCTGTGACCCCAGCAGGCAGCAGGGTACACTTTATGTAAGCTTCCTAGGGGTGTGCACATCTAAATATCAGTATCTAGCACATCAATATGTAAGTGCATTCCACTTTTCAATATAATACATATTTTTCTACCAATCAGTAGCTGTTTATTAGAAAACATTTGAAAACCAGCTCACTTACATATCCCTTTAATTTTCACTAACAGTGGTAGGGGGGGGGGGGATAAGTATAAAAAGCATGTCATGAACATTATGATTTACCTAACCAGACATGCTTTTCATTCCTCTGTAGGAGTAAATGTATGTCTTTGTATGGCCTTTTGAATATCTATGCTTGAAAACAGGCAGCAAGTCTGTAGAATGTAAAATATTACAGGCTCTAATCCAGTGGTGGGCAAATGGCACTACGGTCATCAACAGTCCAGAATTTCAATCTCTTTCTGCGTTCATGTTCACTCTCCCTTATAACACCCGAGTTACTCATTTTCATCTGAGCTCAAGCAGAGAGAGATTGACATTTCCGAACTATTGGTGTCCTTCATAGGACCAAGATTCCCACCACTGGTCTAATTTATTGAGTTTTATATGCAATTATTAAGCTAAGGAAAGCGCTGCAATCTTGTGAAAAGAGAAAAGCCACCTGAGATGCTAGATTACTCCATTACTGCCATCAAGGCTGTTTGATTTAATAATGTCTATTTTAATCACAGTAAAAAAATACTGAAACTGTTCTTTTTCATACCAACGATGGAGTTAAAAGTCAGATATCTTCTATGCAGTAACAGCAGCATTGTTTGTGGACTCATAAAAAGGGCAAGGGACATGTCAGGATAAGAATAGGTTGTTCCCACATATTTTTCTTATTATATTCAATTAGGTTGCGTAATCTGCCATTTTGGTTTCTGGTAATCAACTTCATAATGTGGGAGGAAACATTAAATGCAGGGTAAATTTGTAAAATGGGGATGGTGCAGTTACAACTACCAGTATTTTTAACTAATTAAAAACATTTTGATTAAGAAGGACACAGCATCTTGTGAAAGTAACAAACAGGATCAGGTCACAAAAGATAATGAAACCTCACAGTAGATAGCAATTGTATATGCAAGTAAAAAAAATGTAAAGGTTGTGTTTTTTTTTTAATGCTTTCTAAAAAACATTGAGATCGTGATCTAGCTTAGTACTACATAGAAAAAAATGACAACAATAATCCGTTCCACTATAGAATGTAATAATCAATTAATTTGCTTTTCTATGATCAAACAAAATTATATTTTTTATTACACCCATACAAATTTTGGAGATTATATGAACACACTATTCTTGTATTTTTATAACAATCTATAAAAATAGAGGAAATTATATTTCAAAAATGATTTTCATTTGCCATATTATCAGCAAGTTATCATGCTGGAAACAAAACATTCTGTGCTACTAAGGATATGTGCGATAATTTACAGTATTTATTTTCATTAACTTGATTGGAATAGGAAGAATGTTGCACATGTGTTGGAATAATGTACTTTTTATAGAGATGTCAGGGGCTTTGGTGTTTTAAATTTGTCTCCTATCTTACACCAGCCTTGCATTGTCAGAAAAAGATTATGGGAAGTGGAATAATTTTGTTCCACATTTAAGTAATCAACACATTCTCTTTAATACCAATTTAAATAAAGATGTACTGGTTTTGTTCACTTTCATGTTTAACTTTATTTAAGTATTTAGTGACCTACATGAGTGCAGTGATGAGTGACATAAAGGATTGACACTGGAGAATAGAGATTTCTCTCTAAGCTGACACATTTATATCAGTGTTACTAATCAGTATAAAAATATTAGCAACAAGAAGTAGGTTAATATGGAAAATATCAGAAAAATTTAAGTTGCATAATAATTTGTTTTATTTTATTAATAATTTATAATTTATCAAATATGTATCTAGTGTATAATTTATATATACCCATCAGGGATGTGTTCCTGCCTGAGTCCATGAGTTCCAGGCAGAGGGAAGCATATTATCACATATATAGTTGTGAGCATACGAGTTGTTGCTAATGCTTGCGGGCTCGTTCAGCGACCCCTCAAGAACTGCATCCCCTGCGAAGCGATGGATGCAGTATGCTCCGCAAATGCGGACCCTCGCGAAGCGAGGGGCCGCATTTGCGGAAGGTGGAGGCTCCAACGTCGGCTGTGTTTGATGGCAAATGCGGACCCTCGCTTAGCAAGGGGCCGCATTTGTGGAGGTGGAGGCTCAAAGGCGCCTCACACGCAGTTAAAAACACACACACGCACGACTTAGAAAAAAAAAAAACGACCTCGGAACCAACCTTAACATAACAAACACCCACACTCACGAAAAATTACAGAACCGAGCGCACCTAAAAACAGTCAAAACACACCAATTACTCTCAAAATATACATAAAAAGCTTACCCATAGCAAGGGGGGGGGCACCCAGGACCTCTGAAAGTGAAGTTACACCTCCATTTAAGTCCAAATTCCCGAGTTCAGACACACGAAAATCGAGAAGTGAGAGAAAAAATGGCCGCCCCAAAAAAACAAAACGAGGCTCAAAGCCCAGCCACGTACAACTTCCCCAAAAAGGGATCTGAGATAAGCTCGGAAACCCGCATTAACCCCACGGGATCCAAGATAAGCTCAGAGCCCTGCTTTAACCCATTAACCATCGCAGTGGGGGTCCCGATCGCACGCGATCGGGGACCCCCACTGCAATGAAAATTCTAAATTAGCGCATACGGGTCCTTAAAGGATTGTAAAGGTCCTTAAAGGAGCCGTTATAAAAGAAAACAAATATATACTATCACCCTGTCACTCATGGGGGTCAATACAGACCCCCATATGCACTTAATTAACTCCCTCACTCATGAGGGTCAATACAGACCCCCATAAACCCCTAATTAACCCTGTCACTCATGGGGGTCAAAAAAGACCCCCATAAGCCCTTCATTAACCCTGTCACTCATGGGGGTCAATACAGACCCCATAAACCTTCATTAACCCTGTCACTCACGGAGGTCAATACAGACCCCCATAAGCACTTTATTAACCCCCTCACTCATGGGGGTCAATATAGACCCCCATAAGCCCTTCATTAACCCTGTCACTCATGGGGGTCAAAACAGACCCCCATAAGCACTTAATTAAGCCCCTTACTCATGGGGGTCAATACAGACCCCCATAAACCCCTTATTAACCCTGTCATTTATGGGGGTCAATATAGACCCCCATAAGCCCTTCCTTAACCCTGTCACTCATGGGGGTCAATACAGACCCCCATGAGCACTTCAAAATCCCCTCACTCATGGGGGTCAATATAGACCCCCATAAGCCATTCATTAACCCTGTCAATCATGGGGGTCAATACAGACCCCCATAAAGCCTTAATTAACCCTGTCATTCATGGGGGTCAATATAGCCCCCATAAGCCCTTCATTAACCCTGACACTCATGGGGGTAAATATAGACCCCCATAAGCCCTTCATTAACCCTGTCACTCATGGGGGTCAATACAGGCCCCCATAAGCACTTCATTAACCCTGTCACTCATGGGGGTCAATACAGACCCCCATAAGCCCTTCATTAACCCTGTCACTCATGGAGGTCAATACAGACCCCGATAAGCCCTTCATTAACCCTTTCACTCATAGGGGTCAATATAGACCCCCATAAGCCCTTCATTAACCCTGTCACTCATGGGGGTCAATATAGACCCCCATAAGCCCTTCATTAACCCTGTCACTCATGGGGGTCAATACAGACCCCCATAAGCCCTTCATTAACCCTGTCACTCATAGGGGTCAATATAGACCCCCATAAGCCCTTCATTAACCCAGTCACTCATAAGGGTCAATACAAAGCTTACCCACAGCAAGGTGGTGCACCCAGGACCTCTGCAAGTAAAGTTACACCTCGATTTAAGTACAAATTTAAGTACAAAGCGAGAGAAAAAAATGGCCGCCGAACAAAACGAAAACAAGGTTAAAGGACCCTAAACAAGCAAAACACCACCATAAACACGCAAAACACCACCAAACAGCTATGAATATTCTGAAAAAGTCGGACGACATCCAAAACGAAGGACGCTAAATCAGCCACAGCCGCATACCACACATTAGCCGCCATTTTAGAACACTAACTTATACAATGCGGAAGTACACAGCTACGCTGATTTCTCGCTCACGCACACTATTACACTCCACACATTCTTTACGCTTACACAGCAGCTCCACACCACTAATGCTGCAGCAACATCAAAACAGATTGCCAGCTCTTCAACAGAATGCTTCCTGCATATATTACTTCAAAATAGGTAAAGTATATTACTTTATTAATCTATTATTTATTTTATTACTATACACTAGAGATGTCGCGAACAGTTCGCCCGCGGACTATTCGCGCCGATTTTGGCATGTTCGCATTCGCATCGGACGGCGAACACATGCGCTTTTGGGTTTGCCTCCTATTCTTTATCATTAAGGAAACTTTGACCCTGCACCTCACAGTCAGCAGACACATTCCAGCCAATCAGCAGCATACACTCCCTTCCAGGGCCTTCCATCTGAAGGACAGCATACATTTTAGAATCATTCTGAAGCTGCATTCGTTGTGAGAGGACAGATAGTGTAGCTGCTGGAGATTTAATAGGGAAATAGATAGCCAGGCTGTTTATTTAGCTTTCATTACAATTAATCTAATTTCAGTTGCCTGCCTGTATCAGGCTCACAGCTTATATTGTGCTCAGTGAAATAAAACAACACTTTTTTGACTGTAATAGATTGAATAGCAATTGCCTGCCTACAGGTGTGTGTGTGAAGCCTATTGCATCTACTCTGCCAACTTTTGCCAGTGCACAGTGACACTCATATCTGGTGGCACCTTAGATTGCACGCGCAGTGCCCCAAATTTGAAGTGGGAGGACTGACCAAGCATCTTTTTCCATCTCCCTGTTCCAAAAATCCATGCCATATACACGTCCCCTGATAGGTGAAGTAACAGGTGTTAAACTGATAGGAATGAATAGTACAACTTAATACACCACTTTTATCTGGTGGCACCTTAGATTGCACGTGCAGTGCCCCAAATTTGAAGTAGGAGGTCCGACCAAGCATCTTTTTCCATCTCCCTGTTCCAAAAATCAATGCCATATACACGTCCCCTAATAGTGGACGTAACAGGGATTAAACCGATAGGAATAGTACTACTTAACAGTACACACCTTATAATAACGCAGAGGCAACGCAGAGAGAGGAGTCTGAAGAAGAGGAGTCAGAGCAGGAATGTGGCTTTGATGAGGTGGAAGACCAAACACAGCAGGTGTCCCAGGGGGCTTGTTGTCACCTTTCGGAGACCCTTGGTGGCTGGGAGGAGGAAGAGACGTTCAATGACATCAGTGAGGACAAGGAAAAGGACATAACTAGCTTGGTATCCAACCTTGTGCAAATGGGGAGTTTGCGGTTGTGCAAAGGGACTGTTTGCGGTTGTTTGCGGTGCATTAAACGGGGAGATTGGTCTGTTACTGTGAAGCAGGTGTAACCCTTACACAACCTGATCGATACAATATCATACCTGATGTTTTAAAGCATGTTATTCCAAACAATTTAGAAATGTTAGGTGATTTATGCTCTTTATGGCTTAAAACCAGACTCTGCATCAACTATGTAATTTTCCGTGGGAGTTTTGCCATAGATCCCCCTCCGGCATGCCACAGTCCAGGTGTTAGTCCCCTTGAAAAAACTTTCCCATCACTATTGTGGCCAGCAAGAGTCCCTGTGGGTTTTTGAAATTTGCCTTTCCATTGAAGTCTATGGCGGTTCGCCGGGTTCGCCCATTTGCGAACATTTGATTGAAGTTCGCGTCCGATGTTTGCGAACCGAAAATGTGATGTTCGCGACATCACTACTATACACCAAACAGCATTTTCTCACTTACAATTTCATTGCCGTCATTTTTTGACAGGCAATATTCTAGTACAAATATATTTGTGTATGCACCGCAGGGATATTTCTCTCTGTAAGTGTACTTGACACTTTGTGATGTACTGTATATGTACATGAGCATGTATAAACCTATAATTTTGGTTATAGAAAGGGGAAAGGAGCTGCAAGTGAGGCACTGGGTGGGCGCACAATTCTGAATGGCCCATGATGTTACAATACAATATACCTTAGGTGTACTATGTGTATTAGTGCATACTATATTTGTTAGTAACAGGTTACCATATATAATTTAAGATCAACTAGAGTAAGTGGAACTACACAAGACACCTGACCCCCACACAATTTTAAAATGGCATTGCCTCAACCAAAACAGCGGACAAATACATCTCTGAAATTATCTCAACCAAGAAGGTTAAAAATACAGGATTTTTCCTTGATTCAGGATGACTGAAATACAGAAAGTTGACTTCTTCTGTATAGAAATTAGACAACTGATCTAGTTCTAGAAGCAGCCAACATTTAGTTGCAATGTTGCCTAAGAAAAGTAGTATTCTGAATGTTCCTGCTAATTGTCTGATTAAGGTAGAAAAGCTTGACTGTTCCCGACTTTGCTTCTTGATTGCTACTAACCATGACTCAATCATAATGAAACTGACTATGTATACAGTATATATCAACTATAATAATTCTGGTAAGTGTGTAACATTACAAATAAAGGAAATAATTCTAATAATAAATTATTAATGTGTAAAACAAAAACAAAAAGACCAACAATTGAAGCATCTTAGTGTTTATAGTAGTTTATAATAAGAGGGAAGGGAGAGTGAGGGCACACTAACTCCTAGTGCAGATCAATGGAAAAATTGTTATGGATTTTACTTTCAACTGTTTGTGACTCTCAGCTGGAGAGACCTCAAATGTTATGAGGTATATAGATCGCATTCAATATAATCTCCACATGAAATGTCAATCTTCTTCACCTCCGGCAAATAGATCCCAGTCTCCTTATTGCTAGTGTACATTAATTATAGTGTATACACAATACAAAAAAATGGGTTATAACGTAATGTGGTAAAGTACAATATATCTATAAATTATTAATGGGATGGGTTCGATGAATAGCCTAGAGCAGTGGTTCTCAACCTCTCTAGTGCTGTGACCCTTTGATAAAATTTCCCAAGTTGTGGTGACCCCTAACAGTAAAATTAACACAGTAATCCTGTCACACACATATTCAGCCTGTCACACACACACACCCTGTTACACACATACTCAGCCTGTCATATCACACACACACTTAGCCTCTCACACACTTACACTGAGCCAGGAACACACACACTCGTCCTATCATATGACACACAGCCAGGACACACACAGCCAGCCTGTCACACACATACTCAGCCTGTCATATCACACACACACTCAGCCTGTCACACACACTCACCCTGTTACACACATACTCAGCCTGTCATATCACACACTCAGCCTGTCACACACATACACTCAGCCTGGCACACACACACTCATCCTGTCATATGACACACACAGTCATCCTGTCACACACATACTCAGCCTGTCACACACACAGTCACCCTGTTACACACATACTCAGCGTGTCATATCACACACACAGTCACCCTGTTACACACATACTCAGCATGTCATATCACACACACTCCCCCTGTTACACACATACGCAGCCTGTCATATCACACACACAGTCACCCTGTTACACACATACTCAGCGTGTCATATCACACACACAGTCACCCTGTTACACACATACTCAGCATGTCATATCACACACACTCCCCCTGTTACACACATACGCAGCCTGTCATATCACACACACACTCAGCCTGTCACACACATACCCTGGGTTGAGGTGTGCTGCGCGTAGGAGGGGCAGCCTGTGTGCAGATCAGACCAGCTCTCTCCCTGGCTCCTCCATGTGCTCGGCAGTAGGAGGTGCAGGCTTGTTCCGGCAAGGCACTGATCTGATCCCGCCCCCCCCCCTAGCAGGCTGTTAACCCCCTGCTTCCCAGATCAAGCTCCTTACAAGCACAAGTATGGAAAATGATGGCTGAGGTGTTCCTCCATGCAGCATTGTTTCTTCCTCCTGTGCCACCCCTACCAATATGACTGCCGGGACGCACCCCACCCCACCTTGCTACGCTACTGTAGGTGACCCCTGGCAATTCATCATTCAACCCCCAAAGGGGTAGTGACCCCCAGGTTGAGAATTGCTGGCCTAGAGGATCTGACAATGTCAGTGTTGTGTATATGGTGTGTTACACTGAAACTCAACTAAAGGCTTAATATGGTCAAAACATTTAAAAAATAAAAAAAATGTATTGTGTACTGATATCAATTAATAATGATATCTGTAAAACAAAGGATAAATATAAATAATACAATGATGATATAAAAAGGATAAATGTAAGTACTAAAACACATTTTGCTGCTCCTGACACAGAATTTTTAGGTGGAAATATCCTAAAAATACATAGAAAACATAAACATATGTATAAATATAGATTTACACACACATTTGAAAAGAGAGGTTTAAAAAAAATAGCCTTTAAAAAAAAAAAATATATATATATATATATATATATATATTATTTTTTATATCTTATATAAAAAAATGCACGCACATGTTAGATTATATGGTTATACACTAGAGCTATAAAAAAAAGTACATGTTTTTGGTCTTATAACTGTGTATATCACATATGTACTCTCATAACTGTTAGTAACACAATAACATGGTTAGAAAATATTTCTCTGACTAATTATCAGTATTATTGATTAAAATATCACACATTGTCACATTATTATCTCCGTTTACATGTGTATCATTTTTTTATTTTTGGAGTACATGTGGGTCTTATGAATGTGTATCTCATGTAACTATGTATATATAATGTAAAATAATTGTAATGACTCTATAGGTTTATCTTTTATGGGACTTACGACAACTGATGTTTGTAGAGATATATGCATATTTTCATATTTTCATTGATATACAGTATCTCACACCCCTCATATTTTTGTAAATATTTTATTATATCTTTTCAGGTGACAACACTGAAGAAATTACACTCTGCTACAATGTAAGGTAGTAAGTATAGTTAGAAGAAGCTTCATTAGGAGCAGAGAAACACATTTTAATACTTACATTTATCCTTTGTATAGCAACAATATATTATTTATGTTCATCCTTAATTTTATATCACCATTTTATTATTTATATTTATCCTTTGTTTTACAGATATCATTATTAATTGATATCAGTATATAATAAATTATTTTTATAAAAACACTGTACATAAATAATATCATATTCTTCATATAATCTTGATATTTAATTTGCTAGCACTGTACACTTTGGGAAAAAAAAATACATTTTCCCAAGACTATCTCATAACTGATGACAATTGATTATTCTTGGTCTTAGTTCATGCTAAAGCAAGTTTTGCTTCACAATTAGGTTGACGTACCAGTGAATTTGTGAAATTAAAAGGATTTTTGACTATATCAAGCCTTTAGTGAAGTAACTGTGTAATACACCATATACACAGAAATGACACTGACAGATCCTCAACCCATCCCACATTACATTATACTATGTATTGTGTATACACTATAATTAATATACACTAGAAATAAGGAGACTGGGATCTATTTGCCGGAGGTGAAGAAGATTGACATTTCACATGGAGATTATATTGAACTAGCGAATTGCCCTTCAAAAAATTACGGCAATGAAATTGTAAGTGAGCTAATGCTGTTTGGTGTATAATAATAAAATAAATAATATATTAATAAATTAATATACTTTACCTATTTTCAAGTAATATATGCAGGAAGCATTGTGTTGAAGAGCTGGCAATCTGTTTTGATGTTGCTGCAGCATTAGTGTTGTGGAGCTGCTGTGTAAGCGTGATGAACGTGTGCAGTGTAATAGTGTGCATGCGCGAGGCAAATCCGTTAGCGTAGCTGTGTACTTCCGCATTGTATAAGTTATTGTCCTAAAATGGCGGCTAATGTGTGGTATGCGGCTGTGGCGGGATATCCGTAGCTGTTTGGTGGTGTTTTGCGTGTTTAGAGTCCTGTAGCCTCTTTTTCGTTTTATTTGGCGGCCATTTTTTCTCTCGCTTAGGTGATTTTCGGGTGTTTAAACTCCGAAATGTGTACTTAAATCAAGGTGTAACTTTACTTGCAGATGTCCTGGGTGCACCACCTTGCTGTGGGTAAGCTTTTTATATGTTTGTTGTGTGTATTTATTGGGTTTGTAATGTGTTTTTGGGTCGCACGGGTTGTGTCCTTGTTTTCGAATCTCGTATGTGTTTTTTCTGCAATTCCGTAGGTGTTTGGGGGTGTTTTGCGTCTTTAGACTGCTGTAGCCATGTTTTCGTTTGTTTTGGCGGCCATTTTTTCTCTCGCTTAGATTTTTTTTTAGTGTCTTAACTCTTTTATTTTTAGTTAAATTGAGGTGTAACTTCATTTTTTTGAGGTCCTGGATGCTCCCTCTTGCTGTAGGTAAGCTTTATGTATATGTTGTGTCTATTTATTGTGTTTTTCATTTTTTCATGTCCGCGGGTTGCGGACGATTTTTGCGAGGTCGTAATTGGTCGTAACGTGTCTCGTACTTTTTTGCGAGGGCTGCAGTTGCTGGCAAGGAGCGCCTACGGTGCTTCATGCCAGCAACTGAGGCCCTCGCTTTGCGAGGGCCACAGGCTCGCTGCGCAAGCCCGCAAGCATGAGCACAACTATATATGTGATACGATCTATATACCTATATGAGGTATATAGGATCTATATACCTCATAACATTTGAGGTCTCTCCAGGTGAGAGTCACAAACAGTTGATAGTAAAAACCATAACATTTTTCTATTGATCTGCACTAGGAGTTTGCGCACCCTCTCTCTCCTTTCCCTCTTGTTTTTTATACCTACATGAACAGTGTGTCAATTGAGGAAGCAGCACAGCCCCTGCACGTTACACACTTTTGAACAATTAATAGAACACTTGTTCTCACAAGGGTTGAGAACCTTCAAGTGAGCCAGTACTACATTGGGCCATTCTTTAGCACTAGCTAGAGACCAACCAGCCCCAGTATCTAACAATTTTTCAAGTAGTTTATAATAACCTAAATAAACAAGATACATGAAATCTACATACTTATCCACTCACATACTAAAGTGCACCAAGAAATATGCCTGACATGTGTATTGATGTACACACTGTCTTTCATACGCTTGACGAATTCGGCCTGATTGGCTGTATTATCTCATATTGTTTCATCTTTTTAATGGTTTTGATCTGAAAATTCTCTTCTAGGCAAAAATGAATTAAAGTGTATTTATCTTGAGCTTTCACCTCTATATACTTGACCCTTCATTTGGTATTCAGTATTATGCAATGCCCTCGCCAGACCATCTTAAGGTATCTTGTCTGTTCCTGGCTTCTTGATTACTACCACCTAGACATTTGTGACCCAATTCTGCTGATGTGTTGCATTATGATCTGATCCATGAGAGGCTCTTTCTAGACACAAAATCCAGATCTCCCGTCTATGTTAATAACCCTACCTCTGGCTTCCTGAGACTCTGAAGTACAAAAGAGATTTACCTGTAGGTAAGTCAGGAAGTGCCAAGCCCATTTTGAACTTCAGCTTACTGTCTTCTGCATCTCTCAAGCATGCCCTGTGCAATGGCTTATCCGTATAGGAGGGAGACTCCCTGCTTACGTATGACATTATCTTCCAGTAGGTTTTTACAAATATCTTTGATGCAAAGTGACATGCTGTGTCTGCATTTTCTGCCCTCTTATACAGTACCTTCAGCAATACATTTGTGCCACAGTTATGTACTCAAGTTAATACACACATTGAATTAAAATGCCACAACAATATATTAAAACCAATTTACTGGCATTGGCTTGCTTTGCAAATGAAGAATGAGCCGACTGCCAATAATCAATACGAAAGTATTCAGGGCCTCATTGGACTATACCTAATTATATACATCCCAATACACAAGTGAGAGGCAGAACATGGTTCAACTTTAATGGTAAAAGGTAGAACAGACAAGCACCTAGTTCATGTCTATATTGTGGTGAAGATGGTTGAAATGTTCATGGATGTCCTGCTAAAGTTTTATTTTCTAAATCTAGCCACTGTCCAAAGCTTCCTCTCCATTTCTAGTTCTGCACAGATCTTTAACAAGTAAATTCTCATATTTATAACAACATATTTATATAGACCGTCATTATTATGGCAGTAAAACGTGGAGGTTACATGTCAATCAATTAGGTTTGGGAGTCCGATATGCGATCAGACTTGCAAAACCACAAAATACAGAATTATGAAATTGAATGCCAATACTGTTCTAGTCCATATGGGTGGCCTGATATGTATTAACTCATTGATTCCCTAGATCGATATAACCCCGAAATGAAACATAAAATAAAATGTTATTTACTGTTGATTTGCGAGCTTGTGCAATTAATTCTAATGTATTTCATTGCTTACCCTTTTATTTACAGTGCAGTATTAATTTTTTATTTGCATTTACAGTGCTACAAATAGGTGTTTAACCCCCTTGCTAGACCTCTGGAGCACTCATAGGATTTTCTCCTTCATTTGCCATCTATGGGTGTGAAATCATTTGCAGGCTTGGGGAATTGGAGCAATTGAATAGCGATTTGCGATTTTAGCCATCGTAACTCTTTTGAACGTTAAAGATCAAAGGCATCGGGAGGCTGTAATTTCCGGGTTTAACCATTGCAAAGTTTTCAAGGCCGTAACTTGTAACCCGTTCGGAGCCCTGCAAAAAAGACGCCAATTGAATAGCAAATTAACTTGTGACCTCCCTTATGGGCTACAGTAATTAGAATCGGGCTCTGTATTAAGAAATATCACATGTTAATGGTCATAAGATTTCTGATGGGCAAATTGCCAGTAAACACAATGATTTAGGGACAATTGCCATCTTCAGATTTCTCAACGTTCTTGCTGATACCTGGATATGTTTCCACTTGTTCTCCAATCTTTTGATCAAGACTTGCCAATGTTTTGACAAGTGATATTGACCACATCATAATGGGAACAAAAATAAGTTCTATATCTCACATTGTGTTAAACTGGTTATTTTAACAGTTTAAAAATGTAGTTGAAAACCCTGACCAAAAAAAATAAATTACAAGAAAATCTACTCTTCTCCCTATCTTATCTCAAGAGATCCCTGTAAATCTGTGTCAAATTGTTTTGTAAACTTGTGCTGCATACAGCATTTACTAGTTAGTGAGAAATTGACTAAACTATCTACATCCACATTTCAGTTTATTATTTGGCTAGTACTGTAGTCCCCAATAAACTTGCCATTTTTAACGTACCCAATATCTTTCATTATATAGTGAATGACTCCAATACTACTATGATTTCTGCTATTACCAACACTTCTCCTGAACACAGGTTAGATAACACAGGAATTATACACCTATCAAAGCACCAACTGACACAACCAGAGATCTCTGTCCTATCTAAAGGATTATCATTCTGTCCAAGCACAACATTTGCAAAAATGTAACTGTTCTCAGACCTGGAAGAATTCTTCAGGAGGCTGAGGCTCACAGAATACTTTTGCAACAAAGCGGATACCACACCATCACTGGGTTAAAATAGAAAGAAAAAGAACACACAGTTCACTCCACCACATGGATGCAACCCTAAACTGGACAGTTACATATAAAGCTTTTGCTTGAGAACTGCCTCTTTGGTAACATCCCTACAGATAGAGGCCTATGCAATCTCTTCCCGTTAGAAAGAGCTGCCATAAAGGGCTTAAAAGGAAACTTTATCATCGCCATAAAATCAGCAGACAAAGGTGTCTCAGTTGTCATTATGGACACTCAGGATTACATATAAGAAAGAAACAGACAATACCCACTACAAGAAATTGAACCAGAAACCTACAGAGGAATATACCATCCAAATCAATCATCCAAACATTCCCCAAGAGTGTGTAGCATGGATTGGAGCCGCCCATACCCATCCATCCTACAACTGGGACCTTCTACATTCTGCCAAAGATCCACTAACCAGGCAACCCAGGGGGACCAACTATTACAGCTATGGCCACACTGACTGGACAGTTATCTGGCCTTGCTGAAAACATTCTGAAGCCAATGTTTAAAACCACTAACAACTATATACAAGACAGCATTGACTCAGATTGAAGACCTACTTGCTAACAGACTACTGGTAACCACCAATCTTGAATTTCTTTACAGCAACATCCCACACAAAGGTGGCATTGAGGCATGCATGAAGTTTTTCTCCACACACACATAACCAGAAATATAACCCTGATACCATTCACAAAATACTGGAGTGTATCCTGACCCACAACTACTTCACCTTCAACCATCATGTTACCTACAAATAATGAGGACTGTAATGGGTATCAAAATGGCACCACAATATGCTAATCAATTTATGGTTGACCTGGAACAGAGATTCCTGTCCACATATGTCCACAAACCTTACTGATACTACCGTTATATAGGTGATCTATTCATCATATGCACAGAAGGACAAAACAAACTCAGAGACTTCCACAATTCTTTCAATACCTTCCATCAATCAATCAAATTAAACTTAAAATGGATTACTCTGCAGAACTGATGAACTTTCTGGACACTACCATTTCCATTACCAATGACAAACTTAACACATCTGTGTTTAGGAAACCTACAGACAGATACAGTTACCTCCACAATTCTATTTTCTATCCCTCCCACACTAAACAAAAATTATTCATAGTCAAGCCCTCAGATATCATTGCATATGTTCAAACACTGAGGACAGTGATAAACATTTAAAAGCACTATCTCCTTTAGGCAAAAGGTTTACAAACCCCAAGTTATCACTCAGAAAGTAACCTCTGCTATCAAAACACCCCAGGAACAAGTGCTCCAATACAAAAGTAAAGAAACAACTTCACATACACCAATGGTAACCACGTACTACCCAGATCTTGAAGAAATCTGTAAAATATTTAAAGATTTACAGCCACTACTAACAGAGGATGCAGAATTAAAACATATATTCCCAAAACCTACCATTCTTGCATTTAGACAACCACTGCATCTGAGACAAATATTGGTGAACAGGAGATTGGCCAATGAACAGCACAAAGGAGAAATTGCCACTAAACCCTGCAATAAAAATCACTGCAAATTATGTCAACACTAGCGACTTGCCCGTCAAAAATGATGGCATGATATACTGTTATACATTGTGTTTTCTGTCTATGTACTATCGCTCTGTGTACCCTACGTGTCTCTTTCTTTCCCCCTCTCCCTCCCCTGTGTCTGTTTCTCCCCTCTCCCTCCCCTGTGTCTCTCACCCCTTCTCCTGTGTCTCTTTCCTCCACTGTGTCTCTTCCCCCTCTCCCTCCCCTGTGTCTCTTCTCCAGCCCCTGTGTCTCTCTCCCCTCTCCCTCCCCTGTGTCTCTTCCCCGTCTCTCTCCCCTTTGTCTCTTGCCACCTTTCCCTCCCCTGTGTTTCCTTTCCCCATCTCCCTCTCCTGTGCCTCCTTTCCCCCTCTCCCTCTCCTTTCCCCCATCTCCCTCCCCTGTGTCTCTTCCCCCTCTAACTCCCCTGTGTCTCCTTTCCCCCTCTCCCTCTTCCGACGTGATTTGCACATGCACAGCTCATGTTGCGCATTGCGCATGCGCAAATCGAAATGCATGTGCATGCGAGGCCGACACAACAAATCTATCATTCTTCTAAACATCACCAGTACCCTTTATACTGTAAGTTTGCAAGTTTTAAATCTTGTTAAGTGTTTTGTGTGTGTTTGTTTTTAAGCTCAAAAACAGGGCCCTTAAACTTACCCCTGTATAGCGCTACAGAATATGTTGGTGCGTTACAAATGAAGGAACACAACTGGTACACAACTGGCATACAGACAGGATACAACTTGTACTGACAAGAACTCAAGAACTGGAGCAAGTAAGTACTGGATTGGTATACAGACAGGAAACAACTGGTGCTGGCAGAAATTTGAGGAGAGGGAACAGGGAGACTTGTCCACAGGAATACTGTAGTGAGTTGAGGATTTGTTGCCTCATCTAGGATACAAGAATTCCAAAATATGCTGAGATACAAGGCTGACACACGTAAATAGTTCAGATGGAATCCAAAGTAACTGCTGAAATTTTAAGAATACTGCTTAGACAGGTAAGCCTCCCTGTGAACTTCAGTAGATGCTGGGATGCAGATAAAGGAAGAAGAGGCCCTCATGACAGTCCCTGTAACTTAAAACATCCTGAACCATTTTGCTGCTGTACTCAAATTGAAACTGACATTCATTTATAATGTTCTTACTTGTCAAGACTACTATTTCATCCTTTAATAAAATCTTATTAAGAATTTTGCTAATACTTATACAGGTACATCCAGTCCAAAAGGGTCAGTGAGAGTAATGTACGCTCCATAATTAAATATTGTGCGATTATAGGTATCCAAATTCTAACACAAGAGGTCAAAATTGTTTACATTAAGTGGGGTGTTAGCAACTTGAATGAAGAGTTACTTGACAAGCTCCAGAGAATCAAATATACTATCATCTCTGTAGGAGGTGGTTTGGCACAATCAACACACATCTTTTCTGATACACCTCAACAAATTTGTATGAATGTGAAATAACATTAACAGTAATCTGATTTAGGCATAAATAGTCATGCTAGCTACAGTAATGGTTCTCATTGTGAAGTCATAATGAAAAAAAATCTCATGTTTTAATAAAATGTTCAGGGATATAAAATGTAAATATTGAGAAAACAAATTATAATGATGAATAAAAGTTTGAAAAAGTTATTCCTACATACAAGGACAATTTCAATTATATTAAATCAGTACAGTTATTGTAATAAAACCATTGTGCAATAAGTTAGAAAATATATTTGTTTTCCTAAGGTGGAATTAAAATTATATAAAATATATTAGGTTTCGACTATCTGTCCAGAAACTTAAACTAAAATATAATATGTAGTTTTTTTTATTCAGACCATACATGGGGCCTCATTCTATTAACGGCCGTAAAATGGCCGCAAAGCTGCGATTCCTTACGGCCATCTTCCAGCCCCGTGTAGAGCTACTGCTACCTTGCTATTCAAATGGACGGCACCGCAAGGATATACCCCTTACGGCCGGCCGCACATCATGCAAACGGCCGCAAGCGTTTTTCCCGCCTGGCACATGGCTCCCACCAGGATGGGCGTAGCAGAGATTATGCCTGATAGCGGTGAGTTTGCTGTCGATCCCAGAGCCTCTGGACTGTCTCCCTTTGTGCTTGCAGCCCTTCCTGATGGGTCAGAGTAGATATGTGTGGTGTATGTTCCCCTGGTCCCCTTCAGCATTGCTAAGTGGTGTGAAGGGGCTTGTGTACCTGAATGAAGCTGTGAGCTATAACATGTAGGGCCACTGTAGGTGGGCACGTCATAGCAGAGAGATCAGACAAGGTCCAATCCACTTGAGAAGGAACTGACAAACCAAACCAGTATATTTAGCATGCAAACCGTGGATAACAGCACAGGCATAGACCTAGCTGAATGTGCTGCAGCACATAGGGTCACAGAGAGTCAGACACAACTGAAGAACTGAACAACATACATTAAAATGTTTCCCTGCTCCTTGATATATGCCATATGGCGGTGTAATTAGCAAAATAATTGTGTTACCAAATGTAGATGTGATGAGCGACATGTATATGCAATTAGATAGAGATTTAAGGGATCACAATAGAGCTCATGTGCGTGGCAAAGGGTTCATATGACCTGACTCATGTTTTACTCTTGCTATTGAATTGGGAAGTGTGGCTTTAATCATATTATGCATGTTGCAGCATGGTTTGTCATATTGGCATGTGCATGACTATTACAACATATGATAACCAAAGGATATTTAGCCAATGCATGTTCATTATTTGGCGACTAACTGTATTCACACATATGCTAAGTGGTGTTGGTGAAGGGGTTGGTGTACCTCAATGAAGCTGTGAGCTATACTACATAGTGCCAGTGTAGGGGGGTACGTCTTATCAGAGAGGTCAGACTAATCCCAATTAACTAGAGAAGGAACTGGAAAACCACTCCAGTGTCACCTGTCCTATTCATTGTAGGCCCTCAGGGGAATGTTCCTACGCCACAGTATCGCTAATCAGACTTGTCATGGGTATTAACCCTATATTAGTAGTAGATATGATATTTGGGATCATATGATATCTAAAGCTATTCTGACTCTTCAACAGTTTTATATGTATTGATCTATTGCATGTTAACTATGGCTCATCAGTTTACATTTATAAGAATGTGACACTAATCTAATGCATGTGGATGTCACAGAACCAAAAATATTTATAACACACGGACACAGTCAGAAAGGTCTAACAAAGCTTTATTTTTTACACAGACTACAATCAGCAATGCTCAAGATTGTGCATTCACATAACAGTATAACAAAGCTTAATTTGCTAGACAGACCACAATCAGCAGTGGTCAAGAGTGTGCATTCACATAACAGTATAACAAAGCTTTATTTGCTAGACAGACCACAATCAGCAGTGGTCAAGATTGTGCATTCACATAACAGTATAACAAAGCTTTATTGCTAGACAGACCACAATCAGCAGTGGTCAAAACTGCATTAATATCATGGGTGTGGTGTGGGCGGGTCCTCGAAGAGCATAGCACCTACCAGGGTCACATGCAGGCACTACACAGCTGCAACCGGAACCAGAAATCTCTCCATTTAACTGAAGAAACCATTTATGTGCATAGCACTTACAACTTGTAACTAGATTTGCTCAATGAAACAGATGATTCAACCTTTGGACTGTGTAATCCAATCCAGTTTCACACATACAGTGTGTTGACCAAACAAAAATCTGAAATAAGTGGTCAAATTAAAAAAGGTGGAGGAGGATCCAAAAAAAAAATTATAATCACAATGTATGTACAGTACAGTTCTAAATACTGTACTAATATACCAACTCACCTGATTCCCATCTGCAAGCATTACTAACCATTAGCTAGGTCTGTGGATAATCAGAAATATGGGCAAAAAGCCATTATTATGGAGAGGACACAAAGGTCAGCAGCCAGATTCAATGTTACTTACATCAGACCCAAAGATCTGTTCTCAGACTGATATTGAGGTCAGGATCACACGCTTCACAAGTGCATATATTATTGCTGGCTGTCATTAACATGCCATTGTGAGACTTTGCAAGTCCACCGCCATAGCGGTATTAGTCTACATTTAAGCTAACAACAATCATGTCTGAGATATCTGGCAATATGATAGCTTTAAGATTGTGGGAGCTACATGTTAAGGGGGCTGCCATTGAAGGCATGTCTACCTGAGAGGCACTGGGAAAACCTTTCACCTCATATAATTCCTCCACAATGCTTGCAGATGCAGAAGATGCCTTCATGGACCTGAAAAAAACAAAAAGAAAGAAGCAAAAAAAGACAAAACCTATGAAATAAGGCCTGAAAACATCATAGGGCCTGCAGCATCTCTTCTCAACAGCACTCCTTAGTGACAATTTATTGGTCACACTACTAACTAAATCTAGCCCAGCTCCAGATCTTTGGATCTTGGCCTATGTGATGGTATATTTTGGGCCTGATTCGATTGCAATTTGGCCAATTGAATATAAGCACAGGGCATAATTTTTACTGAAGTTTTTAGTTAGTGAAGACCTTGCTTTTGGATAGAAGTTCACTAACTAAAAAATGTGTTTAAAAATATATGCCATGTGCTGATAAAGAGCCCTATTCAATTGACCAAATCACATTTTAATGAGGCTCTTTGTGTTCTGTTTAACCTGTCACCAATTGATGGTCACTGAGGAGTGCTATTGAGAAGGCAAAAACATGTCTGCAGACCCTATGGGCGTCATTCAATTGCGATTTGGCCAATTGAAAAGGGCTCTATATAAGCACATAGCATATATTTAGTTACAGACGTTTGTAGTTAGTGAAGAAATTGCTTTGGGATAGAAGTTCACTAACTACAAACATCTGTAAAAAATATGCTCTGTGCTAAAATTGAGCCCTTAGCAATCGGCCACATTGAAATTGAATGAGGCCCTACGTCCTTCTCCGCTTGGGCCCAGGACCCACATCACCTGTGCCCATCCTCCGTCTCCCCTCTGGTGGTGATGGTGGTGGTGGGGGGGGGGTGGGCGGTGGGGGGGAGGGGGGGGTGTAGCCAGGCAGCGGTGGTCTGGCCGGTGGCGGACACATGGGAGGAGAGGAGGGGCCAGGCTGCTCTTGACAGGTGGATTGGGAGATCCAGGTTGATGTCGGGCTGGGGACCATCTCCTGTCTGAGCAGCCTGACCTGAAGGTGTTCTGCTGTCATGCGGTGCCTCCTCACCTCCCTGGACAGCCTGGCCAGGCTGTGGGTCATATGCGACCGAAGGCCAGAGATGCTGGCCTCCATCCGGAGCTGGCTGGCCGTCATCTCCTGCATGCTCGCCTTGATCCTTTGTGAGCTTGCCAGCTGCTCCTTCATGACAGCCAGCATCTCCACCAGCACAGCCTGGCTTTGCGGCGACGACACCCCTGGGTGGGCCTGGTGAGGTGTAGTGGGGAGGTCCACAGCTGGAGCCTGGGGTGACAATGCGCCCGGTGGCGACCAGGCCAGCACACTATGTGGGGAAGGAGGTGCTGTCCCAAGGGCGTGGGAGGGCCCCAGAGCAAGTCTTTGGAGGATGGGCATAGTCCCAGGGCTTGTACCAGTTGAGCTGGCAAGGTCAATGACCAGCCCATCCTCCGACCCAGGGCCCTCCGATCTTCCTTCCTCCTCCCACTGTGCTGGAAGATCCTGGTACGGGGCCGATGGCCCCGCCTCCTCTGCCTGGTCACAGGACCCAGAGCTCCTCCTGGATGCTGAGAGATAGAGAAGAAAGGTACATGTCATTAGTATGTTGATTAGCGCATTGATATGTGTTCATTTCTAATTATCTGACATCTAGCCTTGAATATGGATGATTCTCCTCTTTGCAACTCTAATTAGCAATGTTATCTATTCTTAGGTTTCTGTTCTTGATGGTTCTCGGCTCACAACGCTATCTGTATTACGGCTGTTGTCTGTAACTGCATAGGCTGAACGGGCACACCAATACATGGACTCTCTATTACAGGGGTGTCCAAACTCTTTCCTGGATTGGAAGATATCCTTTCTGTGCACAGGTGAGTCAATCAGGATGACTGAAGAAGCGATTGACTCACCTGTGCGCAGCAGGGTTATCAAATCCAGGCATGCGTGTGGCCCACCAGGACCGAGTTTGGACACACCTGCTCTATTGCTTGATTACTGTTGTGGGGACCAGGAATGACAGTGATTTGTCAGCTTCATGAATTTAATGATGCATCCATCTATCCCTTGTTAATTTCATGGAGCTGACATGTCAGTGTCATGTACATGTGTAGTGTGTGTGATGCACATGTGGTGGCATGTTGCTGTATGTCATATTCACCTGCCATGGAGGCTTGGTCCTGCTGGTCCAGCGGGCCTGAAGCTCCAGCTGCGGGGGAGGGTGCAAGTATGGCCCTTGCAATGACTTCATGTCCCAGGTACTTGACCCTCCGCCCCTCGTCCTCCTGCGCCATCTTCTTCCTCACCGCGGCCCTGATGTCATCAAACCGGTGCTTAATGGACCGCAGACTCCGTCCATGGCCCGCCACATCATTGACCAGATCGACCACCTGCTGCCAAGAATTAGCCCTGGGCCCAGCCTTGACTTCCCTACCCCCCAAGGTGATGACGGGGCGGGCACGGATGGCCTCCAGGAGGACCATGTTTTCCTCTTGGCTATAATTGTGGGCCCTGGACTTGCCGCCAGCCTCTTGCTCTCCAGACTGGGGTTGAGGACCCTCTCCACTCTCCTCCTCCCTCCTCTCCTCCCTCCTCCTACTCTCCTCTCCCTCCTCCCTCCTCTCCTCTCCTCCCTCCTCCCTCTCCTCTCCTCCCTCCTTCCTCTACTCTCCTCCCTCCTTCCTCTACTCTCCTCCATCATTCCTCCTACTCTCCTCTCCTCTCTCCTTCCTCTCCTCCCTCCTTCCTACTACCCTCCTCTCCTCCCTCCTTCCCTCCTCTCATCCCTCCTTACTCTACTCTCCTCCCTCCTTCTCCTCCTCTCCTCCCTCCTTCTCCTCCCTCCTTCCTCGTCTCTCTCTCTCTCTATATATATATATATATATATATATATATATGTAGAAACAATAATGAGATCAATTATATTGCCTAATGTTGGGTGATACACTGTAAATCCCATGATCATCAGCACTGAGGAGCTACAGTTCTTTAAGGGAACCCATGAATGCCAATATGTAATGTGACATACTGAAGCAGAGCATGATCCCTCCCTTCGGGGACTGGGCCGCATGCCAGTATTCCAACATGATAACGACCCCAAACACACCTCCAAGCCGACCACTGCCTGGCTAAAGAAGCTGAAGGTAAAAAGTTGATGGACTGGCCAAGTAGGTCACCAGACCTAAACCCTATCGAACATCTGTGGGGACATCCTCAAATGGAAGGTGGGGAGTGCAAGGTCTCTAACATCCACCAGCTCCATGATATCATCATGAAGGAGTGGAAGAGGACTCCAGTGGCAACCTGTGAAGCTCTGGTGAACTCCATCCCCATGAGGGTTAAGTAAGTGCATGAAAATATTTACACTTTCACTTAGGGGTGTACTCACTTTTGATATTTGCCCTGAATGAATATCTCCATGTGTCAGAAACACGAATATCATGCATAGCCGTTACTGGAATCAAACTCAGGAATATTACATCCACCCTCAGCTGCACTAGTGGCTGTTACCCCAACCCTACATTAACACAGGGCTGGTATATTGAAGGAAGATGTATGTACTAATACAATAACGTTGTTTTGTAGCATTCATCTGGTGTTTAACAGTCATGGTACAGTACAAACGAAAACAAACAATGGTAATGTGAGCAATACATAATATTTATTATGTGTGCAAATTATATAACAAAAAAATGAAAATGTGAGGCAACCACTCCATGTGTCGATTTGAACCTAAAGAGATAAGAACAAGACATCAATTAGAACAATATATGCATTGACTGCAACACCTCAACGTCAATAGATATTGGACATCAATTGCTTCTATATGCAACATGAACATGTTCTCACCTATTTCCGCTTTTGCTTGTGTTGGTCATGACCCTCCTGGACTTTGCCAACCTTTGTCCTAGGCCGGCCACGACATCTTGGATGGGTTGGCGGCTCTTCTGCCCTGGATGCTGGGGGCAAGGTCTGGGAGGATGAGGAGGTAGCCTGTACAAGTGGATGGCCTTCTCGGGCCATGTCTGCCCTTCGAGCATATTCCTCCATGACCTGGTGATGCCTCCTCAACTCCTGAAACACCCGCTCATTATGCCGTCTCATCTCCAGCATGAATTCTTGATTTTGCTCCTGCTCATGCTGGAGATGAACGAGGAAATTATGGCACTGGGCCGCTGACAGCGCCGGACTACCTGGCGCGGACCCAGACCATTGAGTCTTCTGGGTGGAGGCACGGCTGAGCGGAGTGTCCTGCCGGGCCGGAGTGCCCTGCCGGGCCGGAGGGGCCTGCCGGTCCGGAGTGGCCTGCGGAGCCTGTGTGCCGGAGTGGCCTGCGGGGCCTGTGGTGCCAGAGTGGCCTGCGGGGCCTGTGGGGCCGGAGTGGCCTGCGGGGCCTGTGGGGCCGGAGTGGCCTGCAGGGCCTGTGGGGCCGGAGTGGCCTCCGGGGCCTGTGGGGCCGTAGTGGCCTCCGGGGCCTGTGGGTCCGAAGTGGCCTGCGGGGCCTGCGGGTCTGGAGTGGCCTGCGGGGCTGGAGTGTCCTGTGGGGCCTGTGGGGCCAGAGTGGCCTGCGGGGCCTGTTGGAGCCACATGCCCTGCCAGGGGCCCATGCTCCAGGGCAACATTACCTGTGGCTCCATACCCTGGGCCCACTGGGATGGGACCACATATGTCCTGATGCAGGTGGTCCTGCATCTTGGCATGGTGCAGGGCCTGATATTTCAGGTCCCTGAGGAGGCAGGGTACGCCTGGCTGGTACTGAAATGAGACAAGATTTGTATTTGAGTATTGTTGTTCTAAAAATTGATTGATCTGTGTTTCCATATCTCTGAGATCATAGTGACTTGTAATTGGCTGTGAATGTTTGACGCAAATAAAAATTGATCTGCATCATTAGTATTGTGGATCCTGGCTGGGATCTTTCCTGTTATGTGACAGCGACTGCTGGCAGCAGCAGTTGGACCTAGGGGCTGATAGATGGCGCTGCCGCTGTTATATACATCATTTTCACCTTACACACAAGCCCAAAAGCACTAGCCCTCACCCTAATCCGAAACCCTTACCTTAACACCACCATAACCCACTAAATCTGCATGATTATATAATCTCCAGGAAAATGCTGTGACATGTACAGGGAGTGCAGAATTATTAGGCAAGTTGTATTTTTGAGGATTAATTTTATTATTGAACAACAACCATGTTCTCAATGAACCCAAAAAACTCATTAATATCAAAGCTGAATATTTTTGGAAGTAGTTTTTAGTTTGTTTTTAGTTTTAGCTATTTTAGGGAGATATCTGTGTGTGCAGGTGACTATTACTGTGCATAATTATTAGGCAACTTAACAAAAAACAAATATATACCCATTTCAATTATTTATTTTTACCAGTGAAACCAATATAACATCACAACATTCATAAATATACAGTTCTGACATTCAAAAACAAAACAAAAACAAATCAGAGACCAATATAGCCACCGTTCTTTGCAAGGACACTCAAAAGCCTGCCATCCATGGATTCTGTCAGTGTTTTGATCTGTTCACCATCAACATTGCGTGCAGCAGCAACCACAGCCTCCCAGACACTGTTCAGAGAGGTGTACTGTTTTCCCTCCTTGTAAATCTCACATTTGATAATGGACCACAGGTTCTCAATGGGGTTCAGATCAGGTGAACAAGGAGGCCATGTCATTAGATTTTCTTCTTTTATACCCTTTCTTGCCAGCCACGCTGTGTAGTACTTGGACGCGTGTGATGGAGCATTGTCCTGCATGAAAATCATGTTTTTTCTTGAAGGATGCAGAGTTCTTCCTGTACCACTGCTTGAAGAAGGTGTCTTCCAGGAACTGGCAGTAGGACTGGGAGTTGAGCTTGACTCCATCCTCAACCCGAAAAGGCCCCACAAGCTCATCTTTGATGATACCAGCCCAAACCAGTACTCCACCTCCACCTTGCTGGCATCTGAGTCGGACTGGAGCTCTCTGTCCTTTACCAATCCAGCCACAGGCCCATCCATCTGGCCCATCAAGACTCACTCTCATTTCATCAGTCCATAAAACCTTAGAAAAATCAGTCTTGAGATATTTCTTGGCCCAGTCTTGACGTTTCAGCTTGTGTGTCTTGTTCAGTGGTGGTCGTCTTTCAGCCTTTCTTACCTTGGCCATGTCTCTGAGTATTGCACACCTTGTGCTTTTGGGCACTCCAGTGATGTTGCAGCTCTGAAATATGGCCAAACTGGTGGCAAGTGGCATCGTGGCAGCTGCACGCTTGACTTTTCTCAGTTCATGGGCAGTTATTTTGCGCCTTGGTTTTTCCACATGCTTCTTGCGACCCTGTTGACTATTTTGAATGAAACGCTTGATTGTTCGATGATCACACTTCAGAAGCTTTGCAATTTTAAGAGTGCTGCAACCCTCTGCAAGATATCTCACTATTTTTGACTTTTCTGAGCCTGTCAAGTCCTTCTTTTGACCCATTTTGCCAAAGGAAAGGAAGTTGCCTAATAATTATGCACATCTGATATAGGGTGTTGATGTCATTAGACCACACCCCTTCTCATTACAGAGATGCACATCACGTAATAAGCTTAATTGATAGTAGGCTTTCGAGCCTATACAGCTTGGAGTAAGACAACATGCATAAAGAGGATGATGTGGTCAAAATACTCATTTGCCTAATAATTCTGCACTCCCTGTAGAGGCTGCTCACTGCTGCTACCAGCAGTCACGGTCAGATAACAGGAAAGGGCCCATGGCTCAATTCAACGTCAGTTATCTATCTGTGTGGGGTACATGTGCGTACATATGAGGGTGTTAAGGTGTACATGGTACTCACATTGCAGGCTTTCTGACCCACCCGAGTTCACCAGGCCAAGGATGCCCATGACTGCCGCTGGCTGGATCATATCTCGCACTGTGGCCTCCCAACCGGGGTATGTAAATGTTTCTGGAGGCCCACCACCGGTTCCACGTGCCGCATTGGCCTCGTTTGCCATTTTCTTTTTGACATCAATGCGGCAGTCCTGGTACCGATGCTGGACAGACTGCCAGGTCCAGTTTGCATACCCCAGTGAAGAGACCTCAGCCGCGATTGCCCTCCAGGCATCTGTCCTCTGCCTGGGCCTCACCTTGCTCCCACTGGTTAAGATGGAGTGGTGGGCTGGAACTCCTCTTAAGATAGTCTCGATCTCCTCTTGATTGAAGTTTGCTGCCCTTTTTCTGGCAGCAGCAGCATCAGATTGCTGGCCAGTCTGTGGCTGGGGGCCTGCTCTCCCTGGCCTCTCCCTTCACTGCCTTCTCTCTCCCTCCATCTCTCCTCCTCTCCTCACTCTTTCTCTTGCTCTCTCTCAATACCCTCCAATTTCAAGACCTGTGTGTCCACTTGCAGAGCATACAACACAGTCACAGATTTACGAATTTCCCGCACTTTTAAACTATTTGCGGCCTTGATTGTCTTCTTCCTATTGGTTAATTGATTTCAGGTGGCGCCAGGAAAACCAGGATTACGGGCTTGAGACTTCTGAACTCACGACCGTAGCTTCTTGGTGAAACACGTACGGGTTTGGCGGATAATTGCCCTCCAAGCCCGTAGCTCGTTATTCAAACCTGTGCGGCCGTTAATAGAATGAGGACCATGGTAATTAGGAAGTGCACATAACAAAAATAAACTGGATGACGAATTATTAAAATCATAGGCCAAATTCAATAAGTGTTACAGAGAATGCTGTGGAAATGTTCCCCATGAAGGATAGACATTGCAGTAACCAACCGAGCATTCTACAGCTTATTTGTTTTAGATCCTGGCTCAGGTTCACTAGAAATGGAGAAGAAGTAGCAATTATTGTTTATTATAAAAAGGTGAAATTCTCCTTATTTACTAAGCTATGCTGTCCATTAGTTAACCCCATTGATAACATTTTGCAGGAGTATTATGAAGTGCTGTATTTAGACCTAGGCCTTTGAGACCCAGGTGGCACATTTTTAGGGAGCAGCAGGCTTTAGTACCACAGAATCATGGTTGCAAAGGCAGAGAGATTCTTATTTCTATTTCTATTTGTGTCCGTAAGCGTGCCTAACACTTTCTGATATACATACATACTTCTAAACATATGATTTGGGATATAGCAAGGCAATAGGAAGTATAATAACTGGGATGTTGCGATGGGTGCGTTCAAGTAAATAAGGCATGGGAGTGCATAACTCTGCATAGGCCATAAAATATCCCCATGGTGTTATAGGTAAGTTTGAATGTAAATAACAATTTCCTAAATTGTTAAGTGACAGAAAGCCAATTCAAACAGCTTAATGTTAGCAACGTTTGTCTATATCCCGTAAGCAATGAATTTAGTGATAATCATGGGGAAATGCTTATGTACCTTTTTCCTCATAATAACTACTTAAATAGCCCAAATCTATATTAACTGAATATTTATACATACACTAGGAAAACATTAAGTGTATAGATTACAGATAGATAGATAGATAGATAGATAGATAGATAGATAGATAGATAGATAGATAGATAGATAGATACAGTAGATGTGATGGATGTTTTCTATACAGAATCAGCTAGTTTTAGTGAAACTGACTGTTACACCCATAGATGGATGGAAAAATAGATGAATAGATACATAAACACCTAAAATTGGTTTGATACTTCAATGATAATCACTGGAACTCTAAATACCATGCATACTAATATAAGAAATTGAGTGTAAGTATTTACATGAACTCATTCATTAACTCTGGTAATGTGTAAAGCAGAAAAACATACACTAAGAAATTCTGGCATAGTCTGGAATAATGGGTTTGTAATACAAGCGAGAAAATGTTTCACAGATATTTTAGAATGCTTAGAACAGAGACATGTGACGGCCCACATTGTTTTATGTTATCCATATTCATAATATATGTCATATTGAATTTATATAATAAGGAAATATTGTGAGTCAAACATCTGTTATGTAAAATTAGACATACAGTAGTAAAAAATACCAGAAACTTGTTTTATATTGTAATATGAAATTATGAACCTAATTTTATTAGGTTATTGCAAAATCAGTTTAAATATATTGAACTGTAGACCTTTTGCTTTATATTTAAGTGGGAAATTATTACAATTGGTCATACAAGCCATTGATATATGTTTAAAGAGCTTCAGTTGCATATATAATGGTGCCTGCAGAGGATATTTAAATTAAAATCGACCAATACATTAAAAACATTTATTCCTACAAAGGTTATTTTTCTCCAGGCTTGCTTTTAATTACATGAATCCTTCAGGGTCTAGTAAAACCATGCATTATTAAATACCACAACAGTGGCACTGTTAATTGCCAGAAAAGATAAATGTCAAAAAAGTGTAAACAAATTATGCATAGCAAAAAAATAAACAGAAAGGCAACCTTGCTTAAAGTGTAAAATAAGATCAACATCTGATTTTGGGACTCCTCTTAACCCACAAGCTACCCTGCTATTTGGAACTCTGGCACACTGGGCTGCTAATATCAAAATATATTAAAATGAACATGAGACTTGTTGTGGTGACAGTGATGTGTTGCTTTGTGTGTAATGTAGTGTGGGCCACAATAATTAATGTTCTGTTTGCTATATTGTGTTATGTGCACTGTAGTAGTGTTATCTTACCTGTAACTAACATAGATACACTTTTTTACCATGTGTGTTAATGTGACAACTAAGAGTTAACTCTGCAGGAATTTGAATGTGTATATGGCCCCAGATGTTACGTTACACCTTAGCATCTAGTGTGTGATCAAACATAGTCATAACTTATTGGCCTCTGTAAAACCAGATCTAGAAACTAGTGAGGAGACTGGTAACCCTGGTAATGGGGTAAGGAAGTCACACTAAAGAATCAGCCTCCCCATAGAGGGAGGGGATTAATAAGGTGGGCATGTGGGGGAAGTCTTTTAGGTGATGTGTAAAATAAAGGGATGGAGAAAAGTTTATTATTTTTAATAAGTACTTTAATAACCTTAGGGCTGAGCTTAAAATCTGTGATTTCCAGAGTTCACCTTAGATTGATAGAGATTGAACACAAAAGGCACGACCTAGAGGGAGAATCTTGGGGTGCACGGGGCGCCTCATCTCTGGGCCGTCACAATCAGTATACAAACACATTTAAAATCCCTAAACTATTTGTACAATAATGAAGGTTTTTAACTTTTCAATCTTGTTAGGTGCTTTATGGAAAGCACTGTGTATGTTTGATTGAAATCTCTATAACAGAGCCCTCTATTCTTTTGCATTGATTTCAAAATGTTTTTGACTTGTACTTGTATAGCTCTACGGAATATGTTGGCGGGTTACAAATAAAAGATAATAATAATAATAATAATAATAATTATAATAATAATAACAATAATAATAATAATATGTTAATAAAAGCATTCAAAATAGGTATATAGAGCTTACAATGTAAAAGAAGATCAAAATCTAAATGCCACTATATAATTGTCAGTTTTATGTAGGGTATAGGGTTTATATTCAGTATTTTCTTTAGTTGTGAATGAAAGACCAGCACAAAAAAATTGCCACTTCAAAAAATGAATGAGGCATTATGTCATAAAGCTGGTTTAATTTTACAAAAAATATCCAATCCTCATGTCTTTTAGGTACTATTCAGATCAAAAGTATATCTGTTAAATCTAAAAAGCTGAAACCTGAAATACTTTACCCTAAAATATGCATTTGTAATGATATATACATTGAGTTATATATTAATGCTAGTATACCCACTTACTCTTCTTAAAAGGAAACCATTATCAATGTTGCATGAAAACTAATTAAAATTGATTAATAATATGATTACATATTGTTCCAACAGTTCATCACTATTTAACATTATCAATAACATGTTTTAAGGTACGTGACCATTTTTTTAAGTAATAACACTTCATAATCTGTTTTTACGAGTTGTTGTTTCATGTATCTTCTTGACTTTTGCAGTATATCTTAAAAGGACACTGAAGATACACATTTTTTTATCAAACATTTAAGACAGAAGATGTTGGGAATTGTAATCATTTTCTTTGTAATGATTTACAATGGTTAATACTATACATCACTTTTTTATATATATATATATATACTTACCTCATAATATTTAAGCTTTTCCCCTTTCAAAAACATTTATGCCCATAATTCACAACGTACATTATTTAACAGATTATTAATAATATGATATAAGTATAATAGAAGTAAGGGAGTATACAAACACCACAACTTCCTTATTAATTACTAGACATAAATATCAAAAACACACTGAAGTTCAGAGTATTTGCTTTCATCATTTTGGCAAATTGAGGGAGATAAATAATCTGTAAAGATAAATGAAACAGATTAGAAGATAGCCTTAAGAAGTTAGTGGATCCAGAAAATAGAGAGAGAAGGAAAAAGGAAGGAAAAAGAGAAAGAAAAAGGAGGAGATGTCCAACAAGAGAGCAAAAATGCCCCCTAAATAAAAAAAAGGAGAAGCCATAAAAAGCTCGGATTTTTTTGTGCCAAAGAATAAATTTGAATCTCTAAATAACTCAGAAAATGAATCTATACTGATAGATCAAACAGCAAATCAGTCTGCAGATAATCTGTCTCATTCATCTTTTGAAAGAACAAGCTCACCACAAGAAAAATAAATGTTGACATGCTTAAAAATGAGAGAAATTTTGGGTGAATTCCAGATAAATCTTACCTCAGAGTTATCCAAACAAATTATATCAAATACAAATTTAATAAATGAGATCTACACTAATATGGAACATTTGGAGAGCAAATGTGAAAAATTAATTTGCGATAATGTCTCCTTGCTGAAATATTCCTCTGAGTTGGAAAATAAAATTGAAGATTTATCTAAAAAGATCTGTAATCTAGATGATAGATCGAGGAAGAAAAATCTACGTATAAGAGGTATTTCTGAATCTATAAAAGGAGAAAACTTAAAAACTTATGTGAAAGATTTCTTTAAAAGCCTAGTACCAGATTTCTCCAAAGAAGATAGTAAAGTAGAGGCTATATACAAAATACCTTTACCAAAGAACATAGAAAATATTATCTCCAGAGATATCATTATACGGTTACACTATCTTCCCTTCAAAGATGAGTTGATTAAAGAAAGCTACAACAAGAGAAATTTTGAGGCACCGTATGATAATATTAAGATCTTCACAGATATTTCACCACAAACTTTGGCAAAGAGAAAAGAATATGCCCCCATCACATATTGTCTACGCAAAGAAGAGATCAAATATAAATGGAAATAAGCAAATGGAATTTTGATTTTGAAGGATTTGATATGGCATAATGTTAATTCTTTTTCAGAGGGACTTTTATTGCTTCAAAAATGGAATCTAACGGTGGACAACCAAGCTAAACAAGAGGCTAAACTACGCTCGAATCTGAAACTTCCAGAATGGCAAATAGTCAAATAGTCTATTGAAAATGCACTAAAACACGAGCATAACATATTTTATGTTAATATTTTTTAGGTTTAGGAATCCATTAAGTTATTTTTAAGCATACAATCCTTTAGATAGATTTAGCTTTTCTATATTTCACCTGTTCTTAATATTCTGTTTTGGGTAAATCCGACTGAAGTCTCTTCACATGTATTTGTCTAATATATTAGTTTTTAAATTTGGAGTTAGTAAATTTTCGAAGTCACAAGATAGATTTAGATATTTGAATGTTTTGGGACTAGATTACTAAAAAGAAGAGAGAGGGAAAGGAGAGGGAGGGAAAAAGGAAAGAAAAGAGTAACACTAAGTATAAATACAAGATATGTTTGGGTAATACATCAGAGCAATGAGTATCACTAAGGTATAATCTAAGTATACAAAGTCACAAAAGAAAAGTAATTTTTTATTTTTTTTATTTTTTATTTCTCTTCTTCACTTTAAAATGTTTTCAAGTTAATATTGATTCAAATAGAAGGAAGTATCTTATAGAGAAATAAATAGATTCAAGCTGGAATATATAAAATTACTTATGATATTGGCCTTAAATACTGAGCTTGGTAGACCTATAAATATATAGGCTAAATAGCAAGGCTTATTTTCTTAGTATGATTTTTGACAGGATAAAGGGAAGTTATATGAAGATCAGTATCCTCAATCTTCCATCTAAGATGTTTTTAAATCTAATTCCATCATTTCGAAACATGGTAAAAAATCGCCATGTTGAATCTAGAGGGGGTCAATAATCAATTCCCCTTTTGGAAAATGAATGTTAGTTTTTTATGAGTTTAGTATGAAAGTGCTGCAAAATTTTATAGAAGCTAGCCTGAAATTGCATAATATACACAAGACTAGTGATGTCCCGAACAGTTCGCCGGAGAACTATTCGCTGCGATTTTCGCATGTTCGTGTTCGCAACGAACGGAGAACACTTGCGCTTTTCGGTCTGCCCTCTATTCTTTATTATTGAGGAAACTTTGACCCTGCACCTTACAGTCATCAGACACATTCCAGCCAATCAGCAGCATACACTCCCTTCCAGGGCCTTCCATCTGAAGGACAGCCTCCAATTTAGAATCATTCTGAAGCTACATTCGTTGAGAGAGGACATATATTCTACCTGCTACTGATTTAATAGGGAAATAGATAGCCAGGCTGTGTATTTAGCTTTCACTACACACCCGAAGGACTTATTTGATATCTGCTGCAAAGACAGCAACCCAAAAAGCCCTTTTTAGGGCTAGCACATCATTTATTTTATTTTATTATTTTTTTCTGTGTAATCTAATTGCATATGCCTGCCTGCTAGCGTGTATGTGAGGCCTATTGCATCTACTCTGCCAACTTTTGCAAGTGCACAGTGACACTCATATCTGGTGCAACCGTAGTGTACAGTGACATAAAGCAACTCTTTTTTTTCTGTAATCGATTGAATATCAGTTGCCTGCCTACAGGCGTGTGTGTGAGGCCTATTGCATCTACTCTGCCAACTTTTGCCAGTGCACAGTGACACTCATATCCGGTGCAACCAGTGTACAGTGACATAAAATAACCCTTTTTTGACTGTAATCGATTGAATATCAGTTGCCTGCCTACAGGCGTGTGTGTGAGGCCTATTGCATCTACTCTGCCAACTTTTGCCAGTGCACAGTGACACTCATATCCGGTGCAACCAGTGTACAGTGACATAAAATAACCCTTTTTTGACTGTAATCGATTGAATATCAGTTGCCTGCCTACAGGCATGTGTGTGAGGCCTATTGCATCTACTCTGCCAACTTTTGCCAGTGCACAGTGACACTCATATCTGGTGCAACTGTAGTGTACAGTGACATAAAACAACCCTTTTTTGACTGTAATTGATTGAATATCAGTTGCCTGCCTACAGGCGTGTGTGTGAGGCCTATTGCATCTACTATGCCAACTTTTGCCAGTGCACAGTGATACTCATATCTGGTGCAACCGTAGTGTACAGTGACATAAAACAACCCTTTTTGACTGTAATCGATTGAATATCAGTTGCCTGCCTACAGGTGTGTGTGTGTGTGAGGCCTATTGCATCTACTCTGCCAACTTTTGCCAGTGCACAGTGACACTCATATCTGGTGTAACTGTAGTGTACAGTGACATAAAACAACCCTTTTTTGACTGTAATTGATTGAATATCAGTTGCCTGCCTACAGGCGTGTGTGTGAGGCCTATTGCATCTACTCTGTCAACTTTTGCCAGTGCACAGTGACACTCATGTCTGGTGCAACCGTAGTGTACAGTGACATAAAACAACAATTTTTTTTCTGTAATCGATTGAATATCAGTTGCCTGCCTACAGGCGTGTGTGTGAGGCCTATTGCATCTACTCTGACAACTTTTGCCAGTGCACAGTGACACTCATATCTGGTGCAACCGTAGTGTACAGTGACATAAAACAACCCTTTTTTGACTGTAATCGATTAAATATCAGCTGCCTGCCCACAGGCGTGTGTGTGAGGCCTATTGCATCTACTCTGCCAACTTTTGCCAGTGCACAGTGATACTCATATCTGGTGCAACCGTAGTGTACAGTGACATAAAACAACCCTTTTTGACTGTAATCGATTGAAAATCAGTTGCCTGCCTACAGGTGTGTGTGTGAGGCCTATTGCATCTACTCTGCCAACTTTTGCCAGTGCACAGTGACACTCATATCTGGTGCAACTGTAGTGTACAGTGACATAAGACAACCCTTTTTTGACTGTAATCGATTGAATATCAGTTGCCTGCCTACAGGCGTTTGTGTGAGGCCTATTGCGTCTACTCTGTCAACTTTTGCCAGTGCACAGTGACACTCATGTCTGGTGCAACCGTAGTGTACAGTGACATAAAACAACCCTTTTTTGACTGTAATCGATTGAATATCAGCTGCCTGCCTACAGGCGTGTGTGTGAGGCCTATTGCATCTACTCTGCCAACTTTTGCCAGTGCCCAGTGACACTCATATCTGGTGCACCCGTAGTGTACAGTGACATAAAACAATTTTTTTTTTCTGTAATCGATTGAATATCAGTTGCCTGCCTACAGGCGTGTGTGTGAGGCCTATTGCATCTACTCTGCCAACTTTTGCCAGTGCACAGTGACACTCATATCTGGTGCAACCGTAGTGTACAGTGACATAAAACAACACTTTTTTGACTGTAATCAATTGAATACCAGCTGCCTGCCTACAGTCGTGTCTGTTTGGCCTATTGCATCTACTCTGCCAACTTTTGCCAGTGCACAGTGATACTCATACCTGGTGCAACCGTAGTGTACAGTGACATAAAACAACCCTTTTTTGACTATAATCGATTGAATATCAGTTGCCTGCCTACAGGCGTGTGTGTGAAGCCTATTGCATCTACTCTGCCAACTTTTGCCAGTGCACAGTGACACTCATATCTGGTGCAACCATAGTGTACAGTGACATAAAAAAAACTTTTTTGACTGTAATCGATTGAATATCAGCTGCCTGCATACAGGCGTGTGTGTGAGGCCTATTGCATCTACTCTGCCAACTTTTGCCAGTGCACAGTGACACTCATATCTGGTGCAACCGTAGTGTACAATGATATAAAACAACCCTTTTTTGACTGTAATTAATTGAATATCAGCTGCCTGCCTACAGGCGTGTGTGTGAGGCCTATTGCATCTACTCTGCCAACTTTTGCCAGTGCACAGTGACACTCATATCTGGTGTAAACGTAGTGTACAGTGACATAAAACAAAAATGTTTTGACTGTAATCGATTGAATATCAGTTGCCTGCCTCCAGGCGTGTGTGTGAGGCCTATTGCATCTACTCTGCCAACTTTTGCCAGTGCACAGTGACACTCATATCTGGTGCAACCGTAGTGTACAGTGATATAAAAAAAACCTTTTTTGACTGTAATCGATTGAATATCAGTTGCCTGCTTACAGGCGTTTGTGTGAGGCCTATTGCATCTACTCTGCCAACCTTTGCCAGTGCACAGTGACACTCATATCTGGTGCAACCGTAGTGTACAGTGACATAAAACAACACTTTTTTGACTGTAATCGACTGAATATCAGTTGCCTGCCTACAGGCGTGTGTGTGAGGCCTATTGCATCTACTCTGCAAACTTTTGCCAGTGCACAGTGACACTCATATCTGGTGCAACCGTAGTGTACAGTGACATAAAAGAACCCTTTTTTGACTGTAATCGATTGAATGTCAGTTGCCTGCCTACAGGCGTGTGTGTGAGGCCTACAGCGCCTACTCTGCCAACTTTTGCCAGTGCACAGTGACACTCATATCTGGTGTCACAGTAGCTTACACGCATAGTACCACTAATCGTAAAAAAAAAATGACAGGCAGAGGCAGGCCACCCCGCAGGTTCCGTCGTGGTCGTAATGCTGTGATTCCGTTTGGCCCTAGAATAATGCCCAGTTTTCAGAGGCAACGTACCCTGAACTTGAAAAGTTCTGAGGACATGGTTAACTGGCTAACACAGGACACCCAATCTTCTACAGCTTCCGCTCGGAACCTAGACACACCATCCTTCTCCAGCTTAGCTTCGGGCACCTCTCCAGTTACCACTCGCCCGCCTGCCGCCACCACCAACACTAGCACCACAGCCGCTTCACTTGATCCTTTAGCAGAATTATTTACACATCCGTTGGAAGAAATGAGTGATGCACAAACATTAGTGCCAGAGGATGTAAATAACAGGAATATGTCCCAGTCAGGCAGCATTACACACATGGACGTACGGTCTGATGATGATGATGATGTTGTACCCGGTGCTGCTTCCTTTGTTGAGTTGTCAGATACAAGTGAAGCGGTTGATGATGACGATGCGTCCGTGGATGTCACGTGGGTGCCGGCTATAAGAGAAGAAGAACAGGAGGAAAGTTCAGATGGGGAGACAGAGAGGAGGAGGAGACGAGTTGGAAGCAGCGGGAGGTCATCGAAAGTAGCTAGTGTCACAGTCAGACAGCATGCATCGGCACCCAGGGTCAGCCAGACAGCACGCCAGTTGGCATGCTGGCATGCTGGCATGCTGTGGCCACCACCAGAATGCCTTCATTGCAGAGCTCAGCAGTGTGGCAATTTTTTCGTGTGTCTGCCTGTGACAACAGCGATGCAATTTGCAACCTGTGCAAAAAGAAACTGAGTCGTGGGAAGTCCAACACCCACCTAGGTACAACTTCTTTGCGAAGGCACATGATGTCACATCACAAACGCCTATGGGATCAACACATGAGTACAAGCAGCACACAAAGTCAAAGCCGCCATCCTCCTCTTGGTCCAGTATCTTCAGCCACCTCAACCACTGCTGCCCTGCTTGCCCCCTCGCAACCATCCGCCACTCCGTGTCTCGCCCTGAGCAGTCCCTGCTCATCTGCCCACAGTCAGGTGTCTGTCAAGGACATGTTTGAGCGTAAGAAGCCAATGTCACAAAGTCACCCCCTTGCCCGGCAACTGACAGCTGGCTTGTCTGAACTCTTTTACAATACAAGCTGTTGGAGTCTGAGGCGTTCAAATTTTTTTTAGCTATTGGTACACCGCAGTGGAAGGTACCCGGCTGAAATTTCTTTGCACAAAAGGCAATCCCCAACCTGTACTCGATTGTGCAAAAGGAAGTAATGGCATCTCTGGCACACAGTGTTGGGGCAAGGGTCCATCTGATCATGGAAACCTGGTCTGCAAAGCATGGTCAGGGCAGGTATATCACCTACACTGCGCATTGGGTAAACCTGGTGACGGCTGCCAAGCATGGAATACGTGGCTCTGCAGAGGAGTTGGTGACACCGCCACGACTTGCAGGCAGGCCTGCTGCCACCTCCTCTACTCCTCCTACTCCATCCTCTTCCATAACTTCCTCTGCTGAGTCCTCTTCTGCTGCTGCTATGTCTTGCTCTACATCAACGGCACCCCCCCAGCTCCACAGGTACTATTTTACATCCCGGATACGCCAGTGTCACGCCGTCTTGGGGTTGACTTCCCTGAAAGCAGAGAGTCACACCGGACCAGCACTCCTGTCCGCCCTGAACACACAGGTGGATCAGTGGCTGACTCTGCACCAACTGGAGATCAGCAAAGTGGTTTGTGACAACGGAAGTAATTTGTTGGCGGCATTGAATTTGGGCAAGTTGACACATGTGCCGTGCATGGCACATGTGTGTAATCTGATTGTACAACGCTTTGTGCATAAACACCCAGGCTTACAGGATGTCCTGAAGCAGGCCAGGAAGGTGTGTGGCCATTTCAGGCGTTCCTACACGGCCATGGCGCATTTTACAGATTTCCAGCAGCAAAACAACATGCCAGCGAGGCGCTTGATTTTAGACAGCCCGACTCGTTGGAATTCAACACTCCTAATGTTCGACCGCCTGCTCCAACAAGAAAAGGCCGTTAACGAGTATTTGTATGACCGGGGTGCTAGGACAGCCTCTGCGGAGCTGGGGATTTTTTAGCTATGTTACTGGACGCTCATGCGCAATGCCTGTAGTAATGCGTCCTTTTGAGGAGGTGACAAACCTGGTCAGTCGCACCCAGGGCACCATCAGCGACATCATACCATTTGTTTTCTTCCTGGAGCGTGCCCTGCGAAGACTGCTGGATCTAGCCGTAGATGAGTGTGAAGAGGAAGAGGAAGAGTTTTGGTCACCATCACCACCAGAAACAGCCTTATCAGCATCGCTTCCTGGACCTGCGGCAACGCTGGAAGAGAATTGTGAGGAAGAGGAGTCAGAGGAGGAATGTGGCTTTGAGGAGGAGGAGGAAGACCAACCACAATAGGCATCCCAGGGTGCTCGTTGTCACCTATCTGGTACCAGTGGTGTTGGACGTGGCTGGGGGGGAGAACATAACTTCAGTGAGATCACTGAGGACGAGGAACGGGACATGACTAGCTCGGCATCCAACCTTGTGCAAATGGTGTCTTTCATGCTGTCGTGCCTGTTGAGGGACCCTCGTATAAAATGGATGAAGGACCTGTACTGGGTGTCCACGCTACTAGACCCCCGGTATAAGCAGAAAGTGCCTGAAATGTTACCGAATTACCACAAGTCGGAAAGGATGCAGCACTTCCAAAATATATTAAAAAGTATGCCTTACACAGAGTTTAAGGGCGATCTAACAGCGGAAGAGGTGAACATAATCCTCCTCCTACCACGACCACGCCGGCAAGGAGAGGACGCTTTACAGACGTGTTGTTGATGGAGGACATGCAGAGCTTTTGAAGTCCTATGCAGCGCCACAGCCCTTCGGGGTCCACCCTCAGAGAACAACTCGACCGTCAGGTAACAGACTACCTCGCCATAACTACAGATATCGACACTATGAGGAGCGATGAACCCCTTGACTACTTGGTGTGCATGCTTGCCCTGTGGCCTGAGCTATCCCAATTTGCCATAAAACTTCTGTCCTGCCCCGCTTCAAGTGTCCTGTCAGAAAGGACCTTCAGTGCAGCAGGAGGTTTTGTCATTGATAAGAGAAGTCGCCTAGGTCAAAAAAGTCTAGATTACCTCACCTTTATTAAGATGAATGAGGGATGGATCCTGAAGGGACTGACAGTGGGTGATACATTTGATTAAAAAAGGCCTGATGGATGAGCTGCCTTGAGCTAATAATGGTCCACACGCTGCTGTATTTTATCCCTGAATGCCGGATGACTTGCGTGACTTATCCGCCACCAACTAGGGTTTAAGACGCAATGTTGTAGGGCACTTTCTGCCTGGCAAACTAACATCAATTTTTCTGGTCGCTGCAACAATATCTAATTTTTGCATTTAAATTATTTTATTTTTGAAGGCGTACAGCATGTAATGAAAAATAAAGCATTTTTGAACAGTCTTGCATAACAGTTGTGCAAAAATACATATTTACAATAAAGACATTTTGTGAAAGTTAGCTGGCTAGTCCTTCATATTTTTACTTTTTAGGTTAATAATTTTTCTTATTTTTTACTGTGATTGCAATTTAAGAGATACCTAAAACATGGTAAAACAGACAATAGTAAAGAGTATATCTGCAGGAACCACCAAAGTCCTATTAGTTATCATCCCTCCAGCAGTATTAGCTTATTATTTACAATATCTAACCTGGGCAATCACCCTTTGGTTACCCTAGGGCAGGCTTCAGTAAGCGACCTCTCCTTTCCTGGGATGATTTTGCCTCCGGTTGCTTCTGAAGGGTCTCCAGGGCTCCCCCACTCCGGTCCTTCCCCCAGTGTCGCTTCAACCAGTAAAAAATGTTTTATATTTGTAAAGCGACCCAATGATCCCCCTTGATAGAGGTTTATTTTTACAAATTTTGGAGAACAAATTAAAGACCGGTGTCCCCTGTTTCTGGGTCAGGGAGTGTGTGAAATGCCTCAGCCTACAGTAATTGTAATGTTCTGAAAGAGGTAGCTCATGCTTGTCCCTCAGTTCCTCATAGGTGAGCATCTGGCCCTTTACTAACCAGTCTCCCAGTCTATCTAGTTTCCTTGACCACCACCAGTGTTGTGATGTTGTGCTCATGTGTTTCGGGGCCTGAGGGTGGTCAAGAATTGGGGTCATTTGGGTGGATCCAGGGAACATAACCCGTGTGTTTCTTGGCCCATTTCCAGTATGATAGTGAGTGTCTGATTAGGGGGTTTGGTGAGTTTTTAAGGCTCTGAGGCAATTCTGATAGCCACGCCACCTTGTCCCAGGTTAAGGGCCTTAAAGTGTGGTTCTCTAAATACACACAGGCCGGTTGATGACATATAGAATGTGCTATTGGGAGGAAAGATAGGTGACGTAACAGGTATTAAACTGATAGGAATAAATAGTACAACTTAATACACCACTCCTATCTGGTGGCACATTACATTGCACACGCAGTGCCCCAAATTTGAAGTGGGAGGACCGACCAAGCATCTTTTTCCATCTCCCTGTTCAAAAAATCCATGCAATATACACGTCCCCTGATAGGTGACGTAACAGGTATTAAACTGATAGGAATGAATAGTACAACTTAATACACCACTCCTATCTGGTGGCACATTACATTGCACGCGCAGTGCCCCAAATTTGAAGTGGGAGGACCGACCAAGCATCTTTTTCCATCTCCCTGTTCCAAAAATCCATGCCATATACACATCCCCTGATAGGTGACGTAACAGGTATCAAACTGATAGGAATGAATAGAACAACTTAATACACCACTCCTATCTGGTGGCACATTACATTGCACGTGCAGTGCCCCAAATTCGAAGTAGGAGGTCCGACCAAGCATCTTTTTCCATCTCCCTGTTCCAAAAATCAATGCCATATACACGTCCCCTAATAGTGGACGTAACAGGGATTAAACCGATAGGAATAGTACTACTTAACAGTACACACCTTATAATAACGCAGACAGAGGCAACGCAGAGAGAGGAGTCTGAAGAAGAGGAGTCAGAGGAGGAAGGTGGCTTTGAGGAGGTGGAAGACCAAACACAGCAGACATCCCAGGGGGCTTGTTGTCACCTTTCGGGGACCCTTGGTGGCTGGGTGGAGGAAGAGAACTTCAATGACATCAGTGAGGACAAGGAACGGGACATGGCTAGCTTGGTATCCAACCTTGTGCAAATGGGGAGTTTGCGGTTGTGCAAAGGGACTGTTTGCGGTTGTTTGCAGTGCATTAAACGGGGAGATTGGTCTGTTACTGTGAAGCGGGTGTAACCCTTACACTACCTGATCGATACAATATCATACCTGATGTTTTAAAGCATGTTATTCCAAACAATTTAGGAATGTTAGGTGATTTATGCCCTTTATGGCTTAAAACCAGACTTTGCATCAACTATGTAATTTTCCGTGGGAGTTTTGCCATGGATCCCCCTCCGGCATGCCACAGTCCAGGTGTTAGTCCCCTTGAAAAAACTTTCCCATCACTATTGTGGCCAGAAAGAGTCCCTGTGGGTTTTGAAATTTGCTTGCCCATTGACGTCTATGGCGGTTCGCCGATGTTCGTCTGTTCGCGAACATTTGATGAAATTCGCGTCCGTGGTTCGCAAACTGAAAATTTGATGTTCGCGACAACACTACACAAGACCTTTCCCCTTAAAACAAAATAAAATTAAGCTAAATGAGTATTAAAATTATCTCACATAATGTGAATGGAATGAATTCCTCTTCAAAAAGAAAATGAGCCTTTATGCAATATAAAAAATATATGGCGTATATTATATGCATACAGGAGACACATTTGAAAGGGACGACAACTCACTATCTAAATAACTGCAATTATAAGATAAGAATAGATGCCACATATAACAATAAATCTAGAGGGGTTTCAATTCTCTTTAATACTAGATTAAGTATTCAAGAAGAAATTTCCAAGATAGATTTAAATGGGACATATATAATTTGGATTGGAGCCATAAATGGAAAAATCATAACCTTAGTAAATATATATACACCAAATAAAAAACAGATCTCATTTCTCAAAAAAGTTTTGAGAGAGGTCCAGAAAATAAGGAAAGGATATTTATATATATGTGGAGATTTTAATGTGGTGATTGATGCAGAGAAGGATAGAGTAGGATATGTTAAAATAAAAACAGAATCTCAGTTGATTAAAACATCACATGAATTTTCTAAATTGATTAATAATTTTGATCTCTTAGATGCATGGAGAGTACTTCACCCATTCGAGAGAGACTATACTTTTTTCTCGAGCCTGTTTAGTTCAGAATTGATCACATTTTTGTAGACCTTCAATCACTGAGAAGGGTAAAAAAATTGAAATAAAGACAGTGGTGTGATCAGACCTTTCGATGCTTATAACTATGATAAATGATACCACAGAAAGACGTATAAAATTTTTTTGGATAATTGATCCCTCTATGTTTAAGGACCAGTCCTTTGTTAAAACTTTATGGGAAAAAATATCTAATTTTTTTAGGCTTAACAAAGAGACGGTCAATTACCCATCTATAATATGGTGCGCAAAAAAAAAGGCTTTTGTGAGAGGATTATTAATCGCCAAAGCAATAGAACAAAAAAAAGGCAAACCACTGAGGGTCTTATATATCGAGTTAGAAAGAACATTAGTTCAAAATAAGATAAAGCCAAATAAAGAGAGTCAAAAACTAATTAATTCATTGAATATGCAGATTAAAAAAATATTACAAAATCAGGTTGATAATCTCTTGTGGAAATATCAGATATCACATTTTGTTTTTGGGAGCAAAACAGGAAAGTTTTGGGCAAATAAGCTAGAAAAACAACAAAACTTAAATAGAATTCTAAGGTTGAAGGGCCAAGATAATAAATTATATTCTCATCCAGATAAGATAGCTAACATTTTTATGATTTTTTATAAATCTTTATATAATTTGGAACAGGACCCACTCTTTAGAAAACCAGACTTAAAGGATATTAAAAAATTTCTACGTCAAATTAATTTGCCCTCAATTACAGCAGAAGAACTTGAAAATCTCAATAAAAAGATTAGTAGTGAGGATATTTTAGAAGTTATAAAAAATGGTAAAAAAAACAAGGCGCCAGGACCAGATGGTTTTGATCAACTACACTATCAAATATTCTCAAAAGAGATCTAACTGAATTATCTAAAGCTAAAATAATAAATATTTTAAAAAGGTAAAAATCCAGAACTTAGTACAAGTTATCGTCCAATCTCTCAGATAAACGTAGATATAAAAATATATGCTAAAATATTGGCAAATAGACTAAATATTATTATACCGAAATGAATACATCTAGACCAATCAGGCTTTGTCAAGGGAAGACAAGCCTCGGATAATATTAGACGTTTGGTAGATATTATGGGCCTCATTCTATTAACGGCGTAGGAGATGCGGGGCCGCAAGGACCGTCCGCAAGCTATTTGCCTATTCTATTCCCTTCCGGCCGGGGATTCCGACAGGCTTGCGGCCAGCGCCTTGCTATCCCTTGCGGCCGCACGCGCCGGAGGAAAGCCTTTGATCTTAAACAGCCGCAAGAGTTTCGGCCGCAAGAAAGCCCTGGTTGCTATTCAATTGCTACGGGAACCCTCTCTGCAAGGCCAAAACCGAGCCGCAGCTTACTTGCACCAAAAAGGTCCCGCAGGCACACAAATAAGCACATAATAAAGCCATCCTGCACTCTGAGGAGACTATAAAGTGTTTGTAGGTGTTAGCATTTATAGCACAACATTCCCCTACACTCTAATCCGTAATTTTTTTATTTTTAAATTCTTGTCAAATATCCGTGGACAAAGTCCCGAGGGCTTGTAGCACCTCAGACCCGCAAAGGCTGCGGGATTAGCCTCTGTCAAGTCCGTAAATGGGTAAAATAGATCTATGGGTCGTAAAGGGCTTACTTACAAGTCGTAGCATAGAAAAGCCATCCTGTACTTTTATTAAAAGTGAAAGTGATGTTTGGTTTTAGAATTAATAGCTCAACATTCCCCTACTCTCAAATCCGCAAATAAAGATATTTAACTTCATCTATCATGCAAGCCCGCACGGGTTTGAATAACGAGCTACGGGCTTGGAGGGCAATCATCCGCCAAACCCGTACGTGCTTCACTAAGAAGCTACCGCCAAAAGTCTCAAGCCCGTAATCTTGAAATTAAACCTGAAATCAATTAACCAATAGGAAGATGACAATCAAGGCCACAAATAGTTTAAAAGGGAGGGAAATTCGTAAATCTGTGACTGTGTTGTATGCTGTGCAAGTGGACACACAGGTCTTGGAGTTGGAGGGTTTGGAGAGCAAGAGAGAGAGAGGAGGAGAGATGGAGGGAGAAGGCAGTGAAGGTCAGGGAGAGCAGGGCCCCCAGCCACAGGCTGGCCAGCAAGCTGCTGCTGCTGCACGCAAAAGGGCAGCAAATTTCAACCAGGAGGAAATCGAAACACTTGTTAGAGGAGTTCAAGCCCACCACTCCATCCTAACCGGTGGGAGAGAAGTGAGGCCCAGGCAAAGGACAGATGCCTGGAGGGCAATAGCGGCTGAGGTCTCCTCGCTGGGGTATGCAAATCGTACCTGGCAGTCTGTCCAGCACCGGTACCAAGACTGCCGCATTGATATCAAAAAGAAGATGGCGAATGAGGCCAATGCGGCACGTGGAACCGGTGGTGGTCCGCCAGAAACCTTTACATATCCCGGTTGGGAGGCTACAGTGCGCGACATGATCCAGCCAGCGGCAGTCGTGGGCCTCCTTGGCCTGGTGGACTCGGGTCGGTCACAAAGCCTGCAATGTGAGTACCATGTACACCTTAACACCCTCATATGTACGCACATGTACCCCACCCAGATAGATAACTGACGTTGAATTGCACTGTAAGATATCTGGTTGTGACTACAGATATATGAGGCCGCAAAAATCATGTAAATCCAGTGTAAAGAAATATAATCGTCAGAATTGTTAGCAATGAAATATATGTCCAATACCTGCCCCCACAACTGATTATGATACCGTTTTGCAAATCTATTGATGTTACTGTTATGTTTGCTGTTAGTTCAGAGTGCATATAAAGCATACATGACAACTCCATTGCAATTGTTTGTTTATTGTCATGAGTTCCCCTGTCACACTCTACTCCATGTTAAACTGGCCCATCCATAGCTGTTTGGCTTAACACTCCTACTGCTTAGAATTCATGTACATTTTGAAACTAGGTATAGCGGATGTATCCTGTTTTATGTGGGCATTTCAGTATGTGCTGGAAGAGTGCCGCCGCCGACTCTAGGGATGCGGCTGCTCTTGCGTCCCCATGTAGCCGTCAACAATAGTTGGTACACCCAAAGCCCCTAACCCCCTAAACCCCACTTTCTAACTCTAACCCATACCCCCTAACTGTAGCCAGAACCCGAAACCCATAACCACTTACCTGGCCTGCTGGGCTGGCGTAGCTAGAGTCGTTGGCGGTGCACTTCCAGAGATGCGCACATACAACAGGATAGGTCCGGTATAGCTGGTACATCCCCATGAGACTACATGTATGGATGTGCATATGCGGATACAGACTCTAATGGCCTGCAAGTTTGTGTCGTGTACCAGCCTAATCTGGACCATGTTACATTAACATGTTAACTCACATTGCTGAGGATTGGTCACAGATTGGTCTGTCTCACACACTGGCCAACAGATTCAGATGAGCACGTGTCCTAATTAACTGCAGTTGGCACACCGCACCAGCATTACATATAGTCATATGAGCCATGGGCCCTTTCCTGTTATCTGACCGTGACTGCTGGTAGCAGCAGTGAGCAGCCTCTACATGTCACAGCATTTTCCTGGAGATTATATAATCATGCAGATTTAGTGGGTTATGGTGGTGTTAAGGTAAGGGTTTCGGATTAGTGTGAGGGCTAGTGCTTTTGGGCTTGTGTGTAAGGTGAAAATTATGTATATAACAGCGGCAGCGCCATCTATCAGCCCTTTGGTCCAACTGCTGCTGCCAGCATTAGCTGTCACATAACAGGAAAGATCCCAGCCAGGATCCACAATACTAATGATGCAGATCAATTTTCATTTACGTCAAACATTCACAGCCAATTACAAGTCACTATGATCTCAGAGATATGGAAACAACAATACTCAAATCCAAATCTTGTCTCATTTCAGTACCAGCCAGGCGTCCCCTGCCTCCTCAGGTTCCTGCACCATGCCAAGATGCAGGACCACCCGCAGGACCGTCATCAGAAAGTCCACCTGGACCATCCAAAATATGCCACCAATTGGCTCCAGCAATGGCCCCTCCAGCCAGGATAATGGCGCCGCCTGGCTCCCATCCAATGTGGGCTGGACAAATGTGGGGACATCCAATGTGGTCCCATCCCAGTTGGGCCCACAGTCTGGATCCCCAAGAAATGGTGCCCTGGAGCATGGGCCCCCGGCAGGGCATGTGGCTCCCGCAGGCCCCGCAGGCTACTCTGGCCACTCCGGCCCCACAGGCCCCGCAGGCTACTCTGGCCACTCCGGCCCCGCAGGCTACTCTGGCCACTCCGGCCCCGCAGGCCCCGCAGGCTACTCTGACCACTCCAGCCCCGCAGGCCCCACAGGCCACTCTGGCCCCGCAGCACCCGCAGGCTACTCTGGCCACTCCGGCCCCGCAGGCCCCACAGGCCCCGCAGGCTACTCTGGCCACTCCAGCCCCGCAGGCTACTCTGGCCACTCCGGCCCCGCAGGCCCCGCAGGCTACTCTGGCCACTCCGGCCCCGCAGGCCCCGCAGGCTACTCTGGCCACTCCGGCCCTGCAGGCCCCGCAGGCTACTCCGGCCACTCCGGCCCCGCAGGCCCCACAGGCTACTCCGGCCACTCCGGCCCCGCAGGCCACTCCGGCCAGGCAGGACACTCCACACAGCCGTGCCTCCACCCAGAGGACACATTGGTCTGGGTCCCTGCCAGATAGTCCGGCGCTGTCAGCGTCCCAGTGCCACCATTTCCTTGCTCATCTCCAGCATGAGCGGGAGCAAAATCAACAGTTCATGCTGGAGATGAGACGGCACAATGACCGGATGTTTGAAGAGGTGAGGCGGCATCACCTTGTGATGGAGGAGTATGCCCGAAGGGCCGAAATGGCCCGAGAAGGCCATCCCCAAGACCAGGGTACCTCCTCAACCTCCCAGACCTTGCCCCCAGCATCCAGGCCGGAAGAGCCGCCAACCGTTCGACGAGGTCGTGGCCGGCCTAGGGCAACGGTTGCCAAAGGCTAGGAGAGTCAGGAACCACACAAGCGAAAGCGGAAATAGGTGAGAACATGTTCATGTTGCATATAGAAGCAATTGATGTCCAAGATCTATTGACGTTGAGGTGTTGCAGTCAATGCGTATATTGTTCTAATTGATGTCTTGTTCTTATCTCTTTAGGTTCCAATCGACGGAATGTTTGCCTCCAGTTTTCTTTTTTTTTTTCTATCATTTGCAAGCATAAGATTAAATATTATGTATTGCTCACATTATCATTGTTTGTTTTCGTTTGTACTGTACCATGATTGGTAAACACCACATGAATGCTACACAACAACGTTATTGTATTAGTACATACATCTTCCTTCAATATACCAGCCCTGTGTTAATGTAGGGTTGGGGTAACAGCCACTAGTGCAGCTGAGGGTGGAGGTAATATTCCTGAGTTTGATTCCAGTAACGGTGATGCATGATATTCGTGTTTCTGACACATGGAGAAATTCATTCAGGGTAAATATCAAAAGTGAGTACACCCCTAAGTGAAATTGTCGATATTTTGTGGGGCCACCATTATTTTCCTGCACTGACTTAACCCTCATGGGGATGGAGTTCCCCAGAGTTTCACAGGTTGCCACTGGAGTCCTCTTTCACTCCTTCATGATGATATCATGGAGCTGGTGGATGTTAGAGACCTTGCACTCCCTGGAGTTGGAACACGCAGTCCAATATCTCCGCTGGTATACGGTACAATATCCAAGAAGCACTACAGTCTCACCATTCCCAACCTCCCATATTGGACGACACTCAATTGGGAGTCAAATGAATACTGACTTTATTTTGTTGTGCAGAAATATATATATACACATCTCTTCCCACAGGCAATACACACATCCCCCATAGTTGGCCACACAATACACATAGAGGAACAATAGGTGGGTCACACCTCCCGGAGGCTACCTGGCTACCTAGATACAATCAGACATTGCTTAGATCATCCTTCTTTGTTCTTTAGTCTGATAATGAAAACACTTTATACAATAGACTTCCTTATCCTATGAGGAGTCTCTGTAACAGGATTATCTATTATGCCAAGGTCTGCAATAGTCTGGGCTAATATTCTGCAGAGCATAAACCAACATACATACAGTACAACAGTATGATCATATTTTAACCATAACCATAAAACAGGGTAAAACAGTGATGGGTTCCGTTACACTCCCCACCTTCCATTTGAGGATGCCCCCACAGATGCTCGATAGGGTTTAGGTCTGATGACCTACTTGGCCAGTCCATCAACTTTTTACCTTCAGCTTCTTTAGCCAGGCAGTGTCGGCTTGGAGGTGTGTTTGGGGTCATTATCATGTTGGAATACTGCCCTGCGGCCCGGTCTCCGAAGGGAGGGATCATGCTCTTTCTCAGTAGGTCACAGTACATGTTGGCATTCATGGGTTCCCTCAAAGAACTGTAGCTCCTCAGTGCTGGCAGCATGCATGCAGGCCCAGACCAAACATCTATGCATGTCTATATATGTTTTATATAATATGTTGTGTGGATTCCCCCTATATGCATTTACCTAATGATGTCAGATGCTGCCTCCCCTCTCTCTGCATCACTGTTTAGGTTCAAAATGAGGGGTTCATCTCATATCAATGTTTTTGTGTTCATTGTGACTTATCCATTTATCTGTAATTTAGGTATTATTTCAACTACTTTTGCTCAGTATAGATGTATACTTTTGGTGGTGTGAGTGTCATGGTCGGGGCCTGCGTGACTGCCTCCGGCACTGGAGAGCTACAGTTCATTGAGGGAACCATGAATGCAAACATGTACTGTGACATACTGAAGCAGAACATGATACCCTCCCTTGGGAGACTGGGCCGCAGGGCAACATAACATAACGACACTAAACACACCGCCAAGACGACACTGCTTTGCTAAAGAAGGTAAAGGTGATGGACTGGCCAAGCTTGTCGCCAGACCTAAACCATATTGAGCATCTGTGGGGCATCCTCAAACTGATGGTGGGGGAGTGCAAGGTCTCTAGCATCAACCAGCTCTGATGTATCATTAAGGAGTGGAAGAGGACTCCAGTGGCAACCTGGGAAGCTCGGGTGAACTCCCTGGCCATGAGGGTTAAGGCAGTTCTGGCAAATAATGGTGGCCACACATAATTGACATTTAGTGTCAATTTGGACATTTCAAATTAGGGGTGTACTCACTTTTGTTGCCAATGGTTTAGACATTAATGGCTGTGTATTGAGTTATTGATGGGTCAGCAAACTTACTTTACATTGTAGCAGAGTGTCATTTCTTCAGTGTTGTCACATGAAAAGATATACTAAAATATTAACAACAATGTAACGGGTGTACTCACTTCTGTTAGATACTGTGGCCCTCATTCAATTGCAATTTGGCCAATTGAAGAGGGCTCGAAATAAGCACATAACATATATTCTTTGAAAAATGTTTTAGTTAGTAAACATCTATCCAAAAGCAAGGTTTTCACTAACTAAAATCTTTGGAAAAAAATATATGTTCTGTGCTTATTTTGAGCCCTATTCAATTGGCCAAATCGCAATTGAATGAGGCCCTGTATGTTCACTATTAGGATGTGAGCCACTTACGGACACCTGTCTCATTTGTCTGTTTCTGTGTCATATTAATTGTTAATACCAACCTTCCCTCATGGTTGAAATCAGTAATGCAAACACACTGTGAGAATTCTATTGACACCCCTAACTGATGGTGCAGAGCACAGATGTGGAGTCTGAAGGTCCTTTCATTGATGTTACGGAAATGCTATGGTATCAATATTGACGATGCAGACACAAACAACATCTCGGATAAATCATATTTACTATTTACAGAAATTAACAAAGCAAGCTTGCCACAAAGCCACAGGTTGACTAATCAACACAGGTATGCAAAGGATCATGGTGGAGGGGGGTAGAATACAAAATCCAAGTAACACAGGGAAATAGGGATATGAGAGCAGAATGCAGGCAGGGTAAATTACATTGATATAGATGATCATGGGATGCACAGTGTATCAACCAACATTAGGCAATATAATAGATCTCATTATTGTTACTACATATATATAACAATCAATAAGGAAAGACCACAATAATCCAGAGTAAGGTGATATACATATGGGGAGAGCAAAATGTATGCTTGTGTGTTAAACGGACACTCTGATGCCACATCAGAAGTATAAGTGCTCAATCAGTGAATGCTATGAGCCCATAACGTCAGTTCTCACGCAACAATAAGCAGCACATAGATAACCTTGGTCAAAAAGATGGTGACCTGACCAGTACCATATCAGTCAGATGTTACTTATTGCAGAGAACTCACAACAAACCAAGCAATATCAAGGATAGTTTGTTCTCTGATTGAGCATCTATACTCACTGTTGTTGAATATGCATAACTGAAGATTAACGTAACCTCATTAAATGTTAAGTCCCAAGCCTGGATTTACTCTTCCCCATATGCACAGGGAGGGTCACATCAGCACTGAAGAAAAGATCTGGAAGGGTTGGTGCTGCAGGCTTCACAACAGTCCAAGTAGAGGAGAGGATAGAATGTCTAAACCAATAGGTACATATGAATCGAGATAGACTATATGAGCATACACATGCTGTGGATATACCAGGAACATCAGCTGACAGATGTCACATCACATCTGCATTGTATAGTGAAATTATCTCGTGACACATATCGGCTATTCAGTCAAGGTCATCAGATATCAAACTGAATCCAACAAAGCAATGAAAGGACACATGCACATACATGAGGACATTGACATGGCCATGGAATTTCATGATGTTTATCGTCGTGCCTTGTTCTGACCGGGATCTGGAATACAAACACACAAATAATATATTAGTGGAAACCTTACATATGCCATATGAGCAGCCACCAACAGATGCAGGTATGTCGGCACACATGTTATGCATTGGGATCTCGTACAAGCTAACCATCTGTCAGATGATAATGATGGCCCAGACTAATTTGGCCTGATGTGGGAATATTAGGATTAGTCTAATTATCATATATTTGTATTGTGCAAACATATTCCGTGGCGCTGTACAGGGGAGAAGAACACGAAAATATACAGTATGTAATATTGCCAACGCCAGAAAATGGAGGGCCCTGTTTTGAGCGTAAAGTCTGTTGATAACTGATTTCTTCCCAAAGGCCCCCACAAGATTCGAAAATCACCACTTCCAAGCTAAAGGTAATGTTCATGGGGAAGAGTAGATAAGGAATAGCAAGGTTAATAAGTAAGTGAGAGATACATAGGAAGGAGGTTGTGTCAAGTAGAAAGATATGCATTAGTCGGAGAGGAAAGGGATCAGATGTAAAGTGCGATGCACTATTATGTAATAAGGTATCTGCCCCATGTGGACAGATAATGTAATCTGCAGATGGGACAGTTAGGAGACACATAGTTTAATCACAGCTTGAGTAAGATTAGCTGATGGGCGAATAAAAGGAGAGAGGTGGGCATGAGAGTTGAAATGAAAATGTTGGAGACAAAAAGGGGAGAAGTAAAGAAGAGTCTGAGGAAAAGGCAGGGGATGTGAGGAAGAAGACAAGAGAAAACATAGTGTAAAGGGTTAATTGGGATAGTTAGCAGAAGTTGCTAATTGGTCATGTGTCGAAGACTTGTGTGACTCAATAAATTAAGGGTAAACAGGGGTGGGTGGGATGAGGAGAGAGACAGACAGACAGACAGAGAGAGAGACAGAGAGACCAGTGCAGCCTGTAATAGAAATGGAAGATCCCAACTATCACATATTGATACATGTTCGGACATCCGCATGTGGTTCTCTACCTTGGATAGATCAAGTGGAGTATTCAACGAAGAGATCTGTTCCCCCATGACACGTCTGCATGGTCCGATAAACATTTCGGACCGTTTCAGCAATACATAATGGATGTCTTGGGGAAAAGAAAGTTAGGCCTACATTAATGGAGTTATTAGTCATTTCCTCTCATGCATACATGCACATGTTTCCCGCAAATACTCACTTACAATGTAGATGACATTGATGTAGCTGATGTTCTGTTGCTGTACAGGTCGTTTCCCATGTCTGTGTGGGTAAACAATGTGTTGACACACGGCAACAGTTCTGTAATGGCAATATGATGAGATGAGACACACAATCCATCACATATATAGTTGTGAGCGTACGAGTTGTTGCTAACGCTGTGGGCTCGCGTAGCGAGTCCGCGGGCTCGCGAGGGCACTGCCCGAGGGTCTCAGTTGCTGGCATGGAGCGCCGTAGGCGCTCCATGCCAGCACCTGAGGACCTCGCAAAGCGAGGGCCGCAGTTGCTGGCATGGAGCGCCGAAGGCGCTCCATGCCAGCAACTGCGACCCTCGCAAACTTCACGTCGCAACCCAAACAGTACGACACACACATTACGACACTCGCAAACAACATACGACACACGTTCACACACATTACGGACTCGCAACACTCGGACGCAACTCGCGAACATTACAAAATGTAAAACACAATACATACACACACCACATACATAAAAAACTTACCTACACCAAGAGGCAGCACCCAGCACCTCAAAAATACAACTTACACCTCGATTTTACTCGAAATAAAACAGTTTACAGACTAAAAAAAAATCGAAGCGAGAGAAAAAATGGCCGCCGAACAAAACGAAAACGAGGCTACAGCACTCTAAACTCGCAAAACACCACAAGAAACTCGCAAAACACCACAAAACACCTACGGATATTCCGATACAAACGTATACCACACATTACTCGCCATTTTATGCCAATGCGGAAGTACACGACAACGGTTTGGGCTCGCGCACGCACAGTGTTACACTGCACACATTCAGCACGCTTACACAGCAGATCCACACCACTAATGCTGCAGCAACATCAAAACACATTCACAGCTCTTCCACACAATGCTTTAAAATAGGTAAAGTATATTCATTTATTAATGTATTATATATTTCATTATTACACACTAAACAGCATTAGCTACCTTACAATTTCATTGCCGTCATTTTTTGACGGGCAATTCGCTAGTATGATATATTGCACAATGATTCCTAGTTAACACATCCTTGAGACTATTCCTGTTATCTGACTGAGAATGCTTTTACCAGCATTCGCTGACAAAGAACTGGAGAGATCCCCTCTTTGCATCCCATGAGGTACATTTATTATGGTTTACAATATGCTGGTATGTTCATATATCCATATTGCTAGGAATTGCATTGACCTCCATGGGATGTGGAATAGCATGATCAGACAATGGGAACATTACTGTTCTGTGAAGATGTTTTCAAATACGATTGTGAGGCCTATATCCATTGACATTGTGGAATATATCATACCATCCATTTAGCTTAGCTTCTTGAGGTTGGCAGATATCAATATATATGATGTGTATGGGAATGTGCGCATACTTACCATTAATGGATATCAGAGCAGGCTGTATTTGATCCAGTATTAAGAATGCGTCACGACATATGTTACATCACAAAGCTATCCTCTACTGTGTACTGTTGGATATTCTGTAAGACAATGGGGAAGGAGAAATGAGATGTATTAGTAACCATAATCAAGGTACATTATAGTTGGTTGTTATTAGTTTCAGACTTACATGGGAAGTACTCCCGAATGACGTGGGCACGTAGTTGTGACCCCTGAACGTTCTCCTCACCAGGAGGAAGTACTGGACGCTCCGCCGGTTCAAGCGGAGCATCATCAATGTTCCCCAGACAGTTTGCCTGTACTGCTATATTGTGCAGACAACAGCAGGCCATGATGATGTGACAAACCTTCCCTGGTGTATACTGTAGCGCCCCTCCAGTGGAATGTAAACATCTGAAGCGCATCTTCAGGAGGCCAAAGCTGCGCTCTATTACATTCCGGGTTCTGGCATGGGCCGCATTGTACCTCTCCTCCCCCTCTGTGCGTGGATTGTTCACAGGGGTCAACAACCACGGCAAACACCTATATACTGCATCACCTGAAGGAAACAAAAATGGGAGATGTAGATATGAATGTGAGGTTGTGCTGCTCGTTAAAGCATCTGTAAATATACACAATGATTAATGTGACGTTAGTTTAGGGATCTCTGGGTTGGAACTTCCTACTCCTATGACCAGGTCACATCGGGTTAGGCACAGCAACAAGCTACGATGCAATGGCTCAGTCAGCACACCTACTTTATGTCGCACGGCAAATGAGCGCGGACAATACGGCGCTGACAGAAGCCGGCAACAGTAGCACACTGTTGGAAATTGTGTGCCAAAATGTGCGTCAATCAAAGAGAGCAAGTTGTAGAATCTATTGCCTAATGGGCCAAAACCCTCTAACCGAGCCCTCAGACCCCATACCTAACTCGAACCACTGAGACCCCATGCCTAACACTAACACTCATAATCCAAAGCCTTAGCCCAAATACCCCTAACCATAAAACCCCTAAGTCCACCCTTAAATCCTTATCTCAACTCCTGCGCGCAGATGTTGTGTGCGCTATTGAGGGACTCTATTTTGTCTGTTGGCGCATGCGTCGTTGAGCATTTTGCATGCAACAATGGAATAGCATTACAGTGGAACATGATGTATATGTTAGGGGATCCTTTATGGGTACTCACCCAGTAGCCACCAAGGTGGAGCTTGTCCAGACTCAAAAAAACGATGGGTGGATGACTGACGCAGGATATGGGCATCATGAGTACTTCCCGGGAAGCCTGCAAACACATTTTGTATGCGCATGTCTGCATCACAAACAACCTGGACATTGATGGAATGATAGTGTTTGCGATTTCTGAAGAGCGCTTCTTGCTCTCTAGGAGGTATCAATGCTACATGTGTACATCTATAGCACCGAGCACATTGGGGATACCTCCCATTCGAAATAAATCTGCTTTCACCTTCAAGATCTCTTCCCCAGTGTGGGGAAAACTGATGTATCTGGCAGCTTTCGGAACGATAGCATGGAGGAATGTGCTCAGGCACCTTGAAAGGCTTGCCTGAGACATTCCTCTTACTATGCTAGCAGGGTTCTGAAAACTACCAGATGATAGGATGTGTATGGCGGCTAACATCCGTATCATGCCTGGGATGGCTCTATTGGCCCGTGAGGAAGGCTCCATGTCCTCCCTCAGGACCGCATAGAGCTCCTCCAGGCTGGCACGGGTTAGCCTAAAACGCTCATACACTTCCACATCAGTTAACCCCTCTAATGTGACTCTCTCCCTGTACACCCTGGGTGCACGAAGCCTCCTGGCAGGCTCCTGGGCCTGCTCACCCCCCTGTAGGTCTGGCTGTGCAGGAGCCCCCACTTCATGTGCCACACCCTCTAGGGGTCTCTCATCTGACCCCCCCATCAGCTGATCACCCACATCAAGGTCCTCCTCCCTGTCTGCAGGTGCCCTCATATCCCCCTGTCCCTGTGCCACTGGAGCTCTCTCCCCTAACTGACCCCCCACCATGACCCTAGGCATATCCTGTGATGAGCCACTTGCCTGGCTTGGTTCCGGACCACCATGGATTGCATCAGCACGCTCACCCACATTCACTCCCAGCCGCCCCTCTCTGTCACGCCTCAGCCACTCCTCAGTCGCACGCCTGACAGCCCGGTTTCCACTCTGCAACATTTGAAACAAATATCCATTCCTACGACGCTGCGCTCTACTCACATACATATACACCGCACTCAGGTTGCTGCTATCCATGATGGTTCAGACTTGCTAATTCATGGATGATGATGTGGTTATATAGCTTGCTAATTACCCCAGCTGTGATTATCCGGGTGGATCTCACAAATGGAAAAGCTCACTGGTATATCTAAGCTACCTCATGTTATGAAGTTCCCTGATTATGGATTGGTTTAGCCATTTTAATTTGTAACCCCTAATATTCTGGCCCACATTTGAATTTGGGCCCATGCTACATGATCTATGTAATGTGGCGTTGAAATACAGCCAATATTTGTGTTAGAAAAAGTAGATGTGATAAGAGAGATGTAAATCAGATAATGTTGATATGTTTAAGGGACACATTCTAGCCTTTCTGAGTGCTAAAGGGTTAATATTGCCGCCATATTGAGGATGTACATGACAATAAAAATATATCTTTTATTAACATATTTGATCATTGGGGATTGTTTTTCCAGTAATTTGAATGCCTTTTATTGCTTCCTTTATACTTTTAGGGCCCTTTCAGCCCGGTTTCATTCCAGTGCCGTAAGTGCATCGTGTGGACTTCAACGGATGCGGCCGTAAATTAAATCTAGCCAGGCACGAATCGTGGCCTTCAGAATGTAGGAAGGCCGTGACGCAAGCTGGAAGGGGACGGACTAGCCGCGCCCGGCACGAACCATCCAATAGCGGAATCACGCATCGCGCCACAGGTCGCACAGCCAATCACTTACGGGATAGACCATTTGATTGACAGTGGGAGTGAATAAATAGGAATGACACGCGCCCACGCCTCGACTGTGTTGTGCTTTTGGACGAAGTAGCACGCGGTTTCCTGGAGCTTGGTGGGTGAGAGGAGGTAATTTGCTTTATTATCAAGTCGCGTTTTAAGTTCTTTGTACGGGAATCAGTTACTACATTTACGGATGACGATGTAAAGAAGCACAATTGCGTTCTTTTTCTTGTTTATAGGTTTCTGGAGTGTTTGCAAATATTTTTCCGGCACAAAGGAGTTTTGAGGGAGGTAAGTTGCATTGTACATGCTTTTCATCCTATCAAGCTGTATTTTATTTGTATGTTTTGCCAATTTCTATATTTACTGAATACACTGGTGAGAAGTACAATTGTGTTTTTTTTTGGGTTGGCCTATAGGTTTGGAGAGTTTTTTGGTGTGGGGAGAGGAGTTTGGTGGAGGGAGGTAAGTTATTTTGTTTTTTATGTTTCGTATTATATCTGGATATCTCTCTCTCTCTCTCTATATATATATATATATATAAATATAAATATATATATATAGAGAGAGAAATTGAGAGAGAGAGAGATTGAGAGAGAGAGAGAGATTGATTTAGTTTGATTGAGTTTGATTGAGTTTTATTGAGTTTGATTGAGTTTGATCTAGTTTGATTTTGATTGAGTTTGATTGAGTTTGATTTTGATTGAGTTTGATTTTGATTGAGTATGATTGAGTTTGATTGAGTTTGATTGAGTTTGATTTTGATTGAGTTTGATTGATTTTGATTGAGTTTGATTGAGTTTGATTTTGATTGAGTTTGATTGAGTTTGATTTTGATTGAGTTTGATTTTGATTGAGTTTGATTGAGTTTGATTGAGTTTGATTGATTTTGATTTAGTTTGATTTTGATTGATTTTGATTGAGTTTGATTTTGATTGAGTTTGATTTTGATTGAGTTTGATTTTGATTGAGTTTGATTGAGTTTGACTTTGATTGAGTTTGATTTTGATTGAGTTTGATTTTGATTGAGTTTGATTTTGATTAAGTTTGATTGAGATTTCTACACATATTTGCAATACACATAGGTATTCCAAACTGCTTCTTCAATGGGGCTTGACAAGAACTTATTTTCAGCCTAGCCCTGCAGGACCATGTAGTTCCTACTACCTTTTGGTACAGAAGATGGCTTCAGGATAGGTACCACTCCCAGGAATATGTGCAGAGTACAATGCAGATAGGATATTAGTGGCCTCAGACATAGCCGCATGCCTTGTATATATGCAAACTGTAACTGACCCTTCCACATTGTTTAGGAAAGTATTGATCTAGCGTGTTTCATCAGCGCCACTCAGGTCCAGAGTGAGAGGTGCTGTACACCCCTCCCACTGCTGTTAGTTTCAACATTGATATCCAAGCAGAAATAGTGTTATAGGCGATCAGAATGGGGGACGAGGGTGGAGCAGGCAAACCCACTAAAACATTTCTTTATTTCTCTTTCTTTTCTTTTCAGGTGGTGATGGAGGGAGAGGAGCAGAGGGGAGAGGAGTGGCAGGGAGTCCCGGGGCGTGGAGGTGGGGAAGAGGAGGGGAGGAGTGAGGAGGAGGTAGTAGTTGAGGAGGGGGAGGTAGTAGAGAAGGAGGGAGGAGAGGAGGGAGGAGAGGAGGAGGAGGGAGGAGAGGAGGAGGAGGGAGGAGATGAGGAGGGAGGAGAGGAGGAAGAGAGAGGAGGAGGAAGGAGGGAGGAGAGGAGTAGGGAGGAGAGGAGGAAAAGGAGGGAGGAGAGGAGGAGAAGGAGGGAGGATAGGAGGGAAGGAGGATGGAGGGAGGAGAGGAGAGTAAGGAGGGAGGAGAGGAGAGGAAGGAGGGAGGAGAGGAGAGTAGGAGGGAGGAGTGAGGAGAGTAGAGGAAGGAGGTAGGAGAGTAGAGGAAGGAGGGAGGAGAGTAGAGGTAGGAGGGAGGAGAGGAGAGGAGGGAGGAGGGAGAGGAGAGGAGGGAGGAGGAAGGAGGAGGAGGAGGGAGGAGAGGAGGGAGGAGGAGAGTGGAGAGGGTCCTCAACCCCAGTCTGGAGAGCAAGAGGCTGGCGGCAGGTCCAGGGCCCACAATTATAGCCGGGAGGAGAACATGGTCCTCCTGGAGGCCATCCGTGCCCGCCCCGTCATCACCTTGGGGGGGTAGGGAAGTCAAGGCTAGGGCCCAGGGCTAATGCTTGGCAGCAGTTGGTCGATCTAGTCAATGGTGTGGCGGGCCATGGACGGAGTCTGCGGTCCATAAAGCACTGTTTCGACGACATCAGGGCCGTGGTGAGGAAGAAGATGGCTCAGGAGGATGATGGGCGGAGGGTCAAGTACCTGGGAAGAGGTGATTGCAAGGGCCATGCTTGCACCCTCCGCCGCAGCTGGAGCTTCAGGCCCGGTGGAGCAGCAGGACCCAGCCTCCATGGCAGGTGAATATGACATACAGCAACATGCCACCACATGTGCATCACACACACTACACATGTACATGACACTGACATGTCAGCTCCATGAAATTAACAAGGGATAGATGGATGCATCATTAAATTCATGAAGCTGACAAATCACTGTCATTCCTGGTCACCACAACAGTAATCAAGCTATAGAGCAGGTGTGTCCAAACTCGGTCCTGGTGGGCCACACACATGCCTGGATTTGATAACCCTGCTGCGCACAGGTCAATCGCTTCTTCAGTCATCCTGATTGACTCACCTGTGTACAGAAAGGATATCTTCCAATCCAGGAAAGAGTTTGGACACCCCTGTAATAGAGAGTCCATGTATTGGTGTGCCCTTTCAGCCTATGCAGTTACAGACAGCAGCCATAATACAGATAGCGTTGTGAGCCGAGAACCATCAAGAACAGAAACCTAAGAATAGATAACAGCTAGTATAAGATAGCTAATCAGAGTTGCAAAGAGGAGAATCATCCATATTCACGGCTAGATGTCAGATAATTAGAAATGAACACAAATCAATGCGCTAATCAACATACTAATGACATGTACCTTTCTTCTCTATCTCTCAGCATCCAGGAGGAGCTCTGGTTCCTGTGACCAGGCAGAGGAGGCGGGGCCATCGGCCCCGTACCAAGATCTTCCAGCACAGGGGGAGGAGGAAGGAAGAATGGAGGGCCCTGGGTCAGAGGATGGGCTGGTCATTGACCTTGCCAGCTCAACTGCCACAAGCCCTGGGCCTATGCCCATCCTCCAAAGACTTGCTCTGGGGCCCTCCCACGCCCTTGGGACAGCACCTCCTTCCCCACACAGTGTGCTGGCCTGGTCACCACCGGGCACATTGTCCCCCCTGGCTCCAGCTGTGGACCTCCCGACTACACCTCACCAGGCCTACCCAGCGGTGTCGTCGCCGTAGAGCCAGGCTGTGCAGGTGGAGATGCTGGCCGTCATGAAGGAGCAGCTGGCAAGCTCCCAGAGGATAGAGGCCAGCATTCAGGAGTCTACGGCTAGCCAGCTCCGGATGGATCTCTGCCCTCCAGTCGCATATGACCCACAGCCTGGCCAGGCTGTCCAGGGAGGTGAGGAGGCACCACATGATGACCGAACACCTTCAGGTCAGGCTGCTCAGACAGGCGATGGTCCCCAGCCCAACATCAACGGGGATCTCCCAATCCCCCAGTTAAGAGCAGCCTAGCCCCTCCTCTCCTCCCATGTGTCCGCCACCGCCCAGACCACCGCTGCCTGGCACCGCCCCCCCGCCCCCCCCCCCCCACAATCACCACCAGAGGGGAGACGGAGGATGGGCACAGGTAATGTGGGTCCTGGGCCCAAGCAGAGGAGGACATAGGGCCTCATTCAATTGCAATGTGGCCGATTGCTAAGGGCTCAATTTTAGCACAGAGCATATTTTCTACAGATGTTTGTAGTTAGTGAACTTCTATCCAAAAGCAAGGTCTTCACTAAATACAAACATCTGTAACTAAATATATGCTCTGTGCTTATATAGAGCCCTTTTCAATTTTCCAAATCGCAATTGAATGACGCCCATAGGGTCTGCAGACATGTTTTAGCCTTCTCAATAGCACTCCTCAGTGACCATCAATTGGTGACAGGTTAAACAGAACACAAAGGGCCTCATTAAAATGTGATTTGGTCAATTGAATAGGGCTCTATATAAGCACATAGGATATTTTTTTTACAGAAGTTTTTAGTTAGTGAAGACCTGGCTTTTGCATAGAAGTTCCCTAACTAAAAACTTCCTTTCAAAAATATGCTGTGTGCTTATATAGAGCCCTATTCAATTTGTTACATAGCAATTTAATGAGGCTGTTAATTAGTAGTGTGACCAACAAATTGTCACTAAGGAGTGCTGTTGAGAAGAGATGCTGCAGGCCCTATGATGTTTTCAGGCCTTATTTCTTAGGTTTTGTCTTTTTTTGCTTCTTTCTTTTTTTTTTTTTAGGTCCATGAAGGCATCTCCTGCATCTGCAAGCATTGTGGAGGAATTATGAGGTGTAAGGTTTTCCCCTTAACATGTAGCTCCCACAATCTTACAGCTATCATATAGCCAGATATCTCCGACATGATTGTTGGTAGCTTAAATGTAGACTAATACCGCTATGGCAGTGGACTTGCAAAGTCTCATAATGGCATGTTAATGACAGCCAGCAATAATATATGCAGTAGTGAAGCATGTGATCCTGACCTCAATAGCAGTCTGAGAACAGATCTTTGGGTCTGATGTCAGTAACATTGAATCTGGCTACTGACCTTTGTGTCCTCTCCATAATAATGGCTATTTGCCCATATTTCTGATTATCCACAGACCTAGCTAATAGTTAGTAATGCTTGCAGATGGGAATCAGGTGAGTTGGTATATTTGTACAGTATTTAGAACTGTACTGTACATACATCGTGATTCTAAATTGTTTTGGATCCTCCTCCGCATTTTTTGATTTGAACACTTATTTCAGATTTTTGTTTGGTCAACACACTGTATGTGTGAAACTGGATTGGATTACACAGTCCAAAGGTTGAGTCATCTGTTTCATTGAGCAGATCTAGTTACAAGTTGTAAGTGCTATGCACATAAATGGTTTCTTCAGTTAAATGGAGAGATTTCTGGTTCCGGTTGCAGCATGTGACCCTGGTAGGTGCTATGCATCATGCTTATTCTAGACTATTAGATTGACCCCTGTAGGTTTCCCTTTTTTCCAGCCTCTTGCTCTTCAAGGACCCGCCCACACCACACCCATGATATTAATGCAGTTTTGACCATTGCTGATTGTGGTCTGTCTGTCAAATAAAGCTTTGTTATACTTTTATGTGAATGCACAATCTTGACCACTGCTGATTGTGGTCTGTCTATCAAATAAAGCTTTGTTATACTGTTATGTGAATGCACAATCTTGACCACTGCTGATTGTGGTCTGTCTATCAAATAAAGCTTTGTTATACTGTTATGTGAATGCACAATCTTGACCACTGCTGATTTTGGTCTGTGTAAAAAATAAAGCTTTGTTAGACCTTTCTGACTGCGTCCATGTGTTATGAATATGTTTTGTTCTGTGAAATCCACATGCATTACATTAGTGTCACATTCCTATAAATGTAAACTGATGAGCCATAGTTAACATGCAATAGATCAATACATCTAAAACTGTTGAGGAGTCAGAATAGCTTTAGATATCATATGATCCCAAATATCATATCTACTACTAATATAGGGTTAATACCCATGACAAGTCTGATTAGCGATACTGTGGAGTAGGAACATTCCCCTGAGGGCCTACAATGAATAGGACAGGTGACACTGGAGTGGTTTTCCAATTCCTTCTCTAGTTGATTGGGATTAGTCTGACATCTCTGATAAGAATTACCCCCCTACACTGGCCCTATGTAGTCTAGCTCACAGCATCATTGAAGTACACAAACCCCTTCACCAACATCACTTAGCATATGTGTGAATACAGTTAGTTGCCCAATAATGAACATGCATTGGCTAAATATCCTTTGGTTATCATATGTTGTAATGGCCATGCACATGCCAATATGACAAACCATGCTGCAACATGCATAATATGATTGAAGCCCTTTGCCACGCACATGAGCTCTATTGGGATCCCTTAAATCTCTATCTAATGCATATACATCTCGCTCATCACATCTACATTTGGTAACACTATTATTTTGCAAATTACACCGCCACATGGCATAAATCAAGTAGCAGGGAAACATTGTAATGTATGTTGTTCAGTTCTTAAGTTGTGTCTGACACTCTGTGACCCTATGAGCTGCAGCACATTCAGCTAGGTACCTGCCTGTGCTGTTATCCACGGTTGGCATGCTAAATATACTGATGTGGTTTGTCAGTTCCTTCTCAAGTGGATTGGACCTTGTCTGATCTCTCTGCTATGATGTGCCCACCTACACTGGCCCTACATGTTATAGCTCACAGCTTCATTCAGGTACACAAGCCCCTTCACACCACTTAGCATTGCTGAAGGGGACCAGGGGAACATACACCACACATATCTACTCAGGAAAGGCCTCAAGCTCTGGGATCGACAGCAAACTCATCAGGCATAATCTCTGCTACGCCCATCCTGGTGGGAGCCATATGCCAGGTGTCTAGTTATTCCCATTTGGTGAACTTCCAAACTGTTCTGCTATTTATCAATTTACATGGGTGAGGGTTGCTAAGTGGTGGTGGTGGTGAAGCAGCTTGTGTACCTGAATGAAGTTGTGAGCTACTGTAGGTGGGCAGGTCATAGCAGAAAGATCAGACAAATCCCAATCCACTAGAGGAGGAACTGACAACCCACTCCAATCTCTTTGGCCTTCAAACTTTGGAGAACAGCACAGGCAGAGACCTAGCTGAATGTGCAGCAGTCCATAGGGTCACGGAGAGTCGGACACAACTGAAGAACTTAACCACATATAATGAAATATTCCCCTGGTACTTGATGTATGCCATGTGGCGGTCTGATTTGGCCACTATTTGTATTCTCTAATGTAGATGTGATGAGCGAGATGTGTATTCTATCGTTGATCAACCATATAGCGTGCATCGAATGTGCGCTGTCATCTGCGCACCGACACATGCGCGCATCAACAACAGCAGGCCCGACAGGAGGCTAGCGGATCTAATGATTAGGATTAGGCTGTGGGGTGTAAGGGTTAGGATTACGCTGCGGCTACAAGGGTTAGAAGGGTTTATGGCATTAGGTCATATCACTTGCGCCCTTTCATCAACGCGCAGTAGTCAAAAATATTACAACTGTGCAATGATGTGGGACCACTCATGTCAGCTACATGTTGTCAAAACACATTTGCTGTGCGCGCCAATGTTGGGGTGACATATTCTATTATAGAGCTGTTTTAGAGGCTACAATGGAACCTGTATGTGTGTTGACCAATCAAACATATGTGGAATATTAAACTAATTTGAACTATTGTTAATTTGGAGGCTGTAATGCTTGGGCCTCCATTTTAGGGTTACAGGCTCAAACCATGCAGACTGCAAAAACCGTAACAAAATGGATACCTTCAACCTCCAAGCACGTACGGCCTTTAAGAACGAGCTGCGGGCTTGGAGGACAGCCCGCACGGGCTTGAATAAGGAGCTATGGGCTTGATCATTGAAGTCCGTGGGACTTGTACGGATTTTAAAATCAAAGTACAATTTGGCAATGTGCAAGCTTGAGAATGTTTTGCTATTAATCCTCATGCCCCCCCATTATGTTCCCCATCATTTACAGTGCATTGCAGTGCTGGATTGAATATATATTGGCTTCTACAATGCTTTGTTTGCGGCCCTCCATCTCCGAACCGGGTTTTAACAAGGACGAGCCCGCGGGACTACGGGACGGAAAGTAATCCGTAAATAATATATCGGATTTGGGCTGATGTGCAAGCTTGAGAGGGTTTTGCTATTAATCCTCATGTCCACCATTATGATGCCTAGCATTTACGGAGCTTTACAGTGCCATCTCAAATTTATATTTGCATTTACAGTTTTCTGACTTTGCGGCCGGAAAACAAGATTTACGGGCGCTGGGAAAAAGCTTCCGGCCGTTTGCATGATATGCGGCCGGCCGTAAGGGGATAGATATCCTTGCGGCGCCGTCTATTTGAATTGCAAGGTAAAGGTAGCTCTACACAGGGCCGTAAGACGGCCGCAAGGAATTGCAGCTTTGCGGCCATTTTACGGCCGTTAATAGAATGAGTCCCTATGTCAATAGCAAGGAATAACGATCTATCCATGCTGGCCCTTTCGCTTGCCGCTGAAAAAGCGTTCAACAGGGTCAGCTGGGAATTTCTAGATGAAGTTTTGAAACAATATGGTATGGGAGATTTTGGAACCAAAGCTATTAAGGCTTTACATACAAATCCGTCAGCGTATATTTCGGGACCAGGATACGAGTCTGAGAGTTTTACCATCAGTAACGGTATACGTCAAGGATGTCCTCTATCTCCTCTCCTGTTTATTTTATTTATGGAGCCTTTAGTGGAATCCATAAGAAATAATGTTTTGATCGAAGGAGTGGAGATAGGAGAAGAGGACTTTAAGATCATGCTTTTTGCTGATGATATTTTGCTAACACTCATGAATCCTCAGAATTCCAAAGTTAAGCTATGTATTTAGATGTATACCAGAGAAAGTTCCCAATACCTCCCTAAGTATGATTCAATCGTTCATAGATAAGTTTATTTATTTGGGGAAAAAAACAAGAATTAAGAGAACCATAACATGTAAAAATTTTGAAAAAGGAGGCATGGGCCTACCGTCAATACAGGATATTCATGACAAAATTCTGATTTCAAAATTAATGATTCTGAATATCCAAAGTAATAGAGCTATCTGGAAAAATATAGAGGATAACCTTTTGGGAGAAATACCAATTCATACGATTATGTGGCAGCCAAATATTGAAGCCATTCCCCTTGATAACTTGCCAGGAGGACTTAGAGCCATGCTAAAATTTTGGTTTAAAATCAGATTAAAAAAAATGTTTTATTCATTTTCCTTGTTTGGCTTCGCCAATTAAAATTATAAGAACTAAAGAGAACTCTCGAACCCTTACATATTGGAAAAATAAAGGTATTAGATATATAGGGGATATGTTCTCAAAAGGAGAATTAATAGATTTAAGTTGAATAGTAGTAAAATCTCATGGCTCGACTTTGAATCAATAAAAAAGCAGTTGCTGCTTTGGAGCTTCAAACCACTGAATGAAAATAGTTTATACAAGTTGGAGATTATGGCAACTAGAGAGGATGACTCAAAAATGATATCGAAGTGTAGTAGGGCAATGACTGATGAACCTATTTTTATAAAATCAAGCCCCATATTAGCTTGGGAAGCAGATTTAAATATGTATTTTGAGCCCTCTTTGTGGGCAAATTAATTTCAATTAGTAAAAAAATCAGCGATTAATACCACATATTGGGAGCTTTTTTTAAAAATTCAACAGAGGTGTTATTGTACCCCCCAGTTGATGAGAAAATAAAATTTCCAACCAGATGATTTATATTGGAAAGAATGTGGCCAGATAGGCACGACATTACATGTATGGTGGGAATGTGATAAGATCAACGCTTTATGGGTAAAATGCTTCTCAGAAATATCTAAGTTTTGTAATAAACATCTAATAGGTACCCCTCAGATGAATCTATTTCATTTAGAGATAGATGTGCTTGTGCCACGTGAAAGATTTCTAATATCTCATATTCTCTTAATTGTAAAAAATCTTTTATCAAAATATTGGAAGCAACCGTTAATTCCATCATGGAATGAAGTAGTAAATACTATAAAAATCAATCGGGAGATTATGAAGAGTAATTCTGAAAGTAATCCCATAAATTGGCGGCTTTGTGCAAACTGGGACTATTGGGATCAATATATAAGGTCAATCCATAGGAATGGATTATAACTAAATAGAGATGATATATAAGAAAGACAAGAAAGCTAGGGAAATGTAAAGTGATAAGAGAAGGTGAAAGGAAAATACTGGCCAAGGTTTGCCGTTATATTAAATTATTTAAGTGCAATATGTAAAGCAATGGCAGCATTTTGAATGTGTTTGTCCATATATTGTTATGTTTATGTACTTTTTGTATGGAGAAAGTATATTTTATGCATGCATGCAAATTGTACATTTTTGTTATGTAAAAAAATATATATATATAAAAAAAAAAAGGCTTTATCTGCATCTATAGAAAGAAAAACTGAGGGCAGAAAATTACGTTTGGAGTATATTAAATCAAACAATCGTCTAGTATTGTCAGAGCCTTGGCGGGCACGCAAAATCCAGATTGATCAACTGATATGAGTTTGTCAATGTAGCAGATGGCACTGGGCTGTCCTGCAATTTACTGTGAATAAGCTGCATTCGCATAACTGTATGTTGTACTTGTGTTAAAAGAAATGCATGTTGGTTTATGCTCTGCAGAATATTAGCCAGACTATGGCAGACCTAGGCTAATAGATAATCCTGTTACAGATAAGGAGGTCTATTCATTCTCAAACATAAGAACAAAGAAGGCTGATTTAATCATTGTCTGATTATATCAAGTTGCCTCAGGGAGGTGTGACTCACCTATTGTCCCTAAATGTGTATTGTATGGCCAACTATGGAGAATATGTGAAATGTCTGTGTGTTCTGTGTAAAAGATACTTTTACTAACTTTTGAACCCCTAGTCTGATTCATGGCACTTTTTAATATGTTGTTCCCCTGGGGGAGAGCTATTGAACGGTGCTGGACTTAAAGGTGTACCCCCTGTTTTTGGGGTACATCCAGAATGTGGTTAAAATTGGGTCTGTTTTAATTGTGTTACCTGTTATCTGAGGGGAGGAGACGTGGGAGTTGAACCATGTATATAATTGGCTGTGATAAATATGTGGGTGTAGCCCTTCAGAGGGCACCATGGCATAAAAGGAGATTCCCTGTCATTAAAGAGATAGTTCTGCTCCTGAAACTGTGTGTCGTCCAGTGATTGGGATTGAGGTTGGGATATTGCTATTATTTTACCTGTTGGAAACCTTGCCTGTGGATTTACCATTTACTTGTTCCTGAGCCTCACTGGGATTATAAGCGGAGATAACCTGGGGAATATTTCCTCTCCGCTACAGTCAATAACTCCAGAGTCTATCCGCAAAATCTTAGCATACATTTTTAAATCCACGTTAAGCAATGAAATAGGCCGGAAAACTTTGCATTCAAGTTTCCCAGCTTTCTTTTTGGGTATAGTGGTAATCAGGGCTTCAGTCATTTCAGCTGGGACTTGTCCCTCTCTTTTAATTTCATTATAAACCGCTGTCAAATAGGGAGCTAATGTTGGAGCAAGAAGACTATAATAATAATTTCCAAAGCCTTCGGGACCTGGAACAGAACCTAGTTTCAGTTTCGCCAACGTACTAAGAATCTCCTTTTCTGAGAAATCAGGATTTAAAGATAAGCAATCAGATTTGGACACTTGAGGTAATTCTATCTTATTAAAAAATGTTTGAATATCCTCAACAGATGGTTTATGGAACAAAGGGTCAGAATCAAGATGATATAAATTAGAGTAATACTTTTCAAAGGCTTCTGCAATCTGGATAGCTTTTTTTTGGAAACATTAGATTTAAGTTTGTTTGCAAGTAATCTGCTTGCTGTATTTCCATAGTGATAAATGTTCTGCTGTAAGAGCCACATGGAATTGTCAAATCTATGTTGATTAATGTATTTAATCTGTAACTGAATTTTTTTTATCAAGCTTAAATCAAAAACATTAGGATTAATTTTATTTTTATGTTCCAAATTGTACAACTGTATATACAGCTACCTCAAAGGGGTGCCTCTTTCCCTTTTCCTTTGACTCTGCCATTTGATTAGTTTCCCTCTTATAAAGGCCTTATGCGTATTCCATATAGTAATTTTAGACCCAATCGAAGTGTTATTAATTGCATAAAAATTGTTGATTTCTTTCTTCAGCAATGAACGGTTTGTATCTTTGACTAATAAGGTGGAATCAAGTCTCCGTGATTTTGTATGTAGGGAGAATTGATTAGAAAAAAGTTCCAAATTAAGTGAGCCATGGTCAGACCAGACCCTTGACCCAATATCAACTCTTGAGATTATTTTTAAAGTAGCAATGTCAACAAAGAAATAGTCCAACCTAGAATAGGACTGGAATCGTGGAGAGAAAAATGTGTAATCTTTTTCATTAATGTGCAATACTCTCCAAGCATCATACAGATGATAATTTGATAACAAAGATCTGAATTGTTTCGATAACCTTGTCAAGGAAATGTCAGGTATAGGATGATTAGGGGAATTCTCTTATTCTGTCTCTAACCGGATCAGAGATAAGATTAAAATCTCCACATACTATTATGGAACCTTGAATGAGTTTATTAAACTTTCTTAACATTTTATTCAAACATTTAATTTGGGATTTATTGGGAACATATATGTTCATTATAGAATATTTTTGTTGATTAATTAACCCTATCCATATTACATATCGACCCTCAGAATCAATTTCCACAAATTCCTCAGAAACAGAAAGTCTGTTACTGAAGAGGATCAAAGCTTCTCTTGCCTTTTTCTTATAGGTCGAATTGTAAATGGTTGAATAATGTTTATTTAAAAAGTTTGGGACAACCCCTTTCTGAAAATTTGTTTCCTGCAAGCAGATTAAATCTGCCTTCTGTTTAAGGAAACTTTTTTTTTTAAACTGCATTTGGCTGGATTGTTCAAACCCTGAATGTTTTGCGTTACTAATTTTAAAGTCATACTGCCAAAAACTCAAAAGCAATGTGAATCAGCCCCCTCTCCCCTCTAATCCCAATCCCAAGACACAAATTACAAACAAAAAACATAAAACCATTACCCCACCAAAATTCATTGGTGTATACCGGGCCGTACATACCTCGATAAAAGAGGGATCCAACCCGGGAAACACCGATGTCAGATAAAAACATCTGATGGCCTGTGCCGATGCTCCAATTGTAACCTTATTCAAAGGACATTATCTCCAATATCTGAACAAAGTATCTCTATGGAGCTTACCAATTTAAAACAGTTACATGTAACTCCAATACATTTAAACCACAAAATACATCTCGCAACCCTTAAGAAGGATGGAAGGAGAGAGGAAAAAAAATATATATATATAAAAAAAAGATATTAATATACATTCCGTATTCTGTTTCTCAAACTGATATTAGGTAAATGAGCTTAAAACGATGATAATTAAATGTAACAGCTCAATACATAGCAGCTTGTTTTAAAAAATGAAAACTAATAAGTCAATGAAATTATAATCCTTAAGTAAATCCTTGAGTAAATATTCTAAAAAATATATTTATATTCTATCCATCTCTGTGAATGTGAGTCAACAAATTAAAATAACCAACAAAATCAGCAATCCATCATAACTTGTTATATCAAAATAACCCCAAACACAATTTACAGTCTTTCAAAACTTATTATTTGAAATTCATTATAGAAGTTTCTTCTCATAAGACATCATATAAAGTGCATCTGTGCTTCTCAGCCAGATTATAATATCAAAGTGTCATGTGTAATAATTAGGGCTACAGGCCCAGAGAAAAAAACAAAAAGGACAAGAGCAAAAGATACTGATAAACATTCCATATTCTATTTCTCAGACTCATATTATGTGAATAAGCTTAAAACGATTATAATTAAGTGTAACAGCTTAATACATAGCAGCTTGTGTGAAAAATTAAAACTAATAAGTCAATAAGAATATAATCCTTAAGTGCAAGTGTGCAGAATAAGTAATCTAAAAAATATATTTATGTTATATCCATCTCTGTGAATGTGAGTCAACAAATTAAAATAACCAACAAAATCAGTGTCAGAGATCCATCATAACTTATTATATCAAAATACCACAACCACAATCTACAGGCTATCAAATCTTATATTTTTAAATTTATTGTGGAAGTTTCTTCTCATAAGACATCATAAAAAGTGCATCTGTGCTTCTCAACCAGATTATATTATCAAAGTATCCTGTGTGCAACAAGCCCAGGGAGAAAAAAAAAAAAAAAAAGAAAACTATTAATATAATGCCCTCCCCTCTCCTCCCATTTCTAACCTACACAACTATAAACATAAACTAAAATGGGGAAAAGTTTACCTTATTTAAGCATAATTATCACAATTTCATTAAGAAACTTTCCGCTTCTTGAACATCATTAATAACTAGCGACTTGCCCATCAAAAAATGACGGTCAATAAAAGAAAGTGTTGAAATGCTGTTTGTCACACAATGTGAGTGTACTGTGTGCCTCAACTATATAGACCTCTCTAACACAGTAATGAACGCATCTAATAACACTATAAGTGCCATGAGGGTCATCCAGGACCCTTATGACCCAAAGTGTAAGCACTACACCATTTTAACCCGGTCACTAATGGGGGTCTATCCAGACCCTCATAAGCCTCTATTTAACCCCATCAGTCCCATAAGGGTATATTATGACCATTATGGGCCTGTTACAACCCAACATTAACCACATAAGTGCCATGACGGTCCTCAAGGACCATCATGACACTAAGTATAAACACTACACTGCACTATACCCCCCAATAAAACATTAAATATCAACTAAACACCCTCTACAATAACCTATTAACACCTACACTACCTACCGACACTACACTACCTACCCCCTAATAACCCCCTCCCCACCACTGTAATTACAGAAATCAAAAAAACTAAAGTCATCAAAAATAAAAATCTACATTACATAAAATAAAAAAACCTAAATCACAAAAAATTTAAAATGTACATTACAGAAAAAAAAAAACCTAAGTCACAAAAAATAAAAAAAGGAACATTACAGAAAATAAAAAAATACATTACAAACCCCTCCCACTACAGAAAAAAAATAATTACACACCTGAAAAGGAAATACATATAATACATACAATACAATACATACAATACAATTAAATACAATACAATTAAATACAATACAATACACCGCTATCTAATGTACATCCCCTATCTAATATACAATACTATCTATCTAAAATACATCCTATCTATCTAATATACATCCCCCATCTAATATACAATAAATACTATCTATGTACCATACATCCCCCAAACTATCTAATATACAGTACATGCTATCTCTATATAGCAACCCTAATTCTAAGCTAAAATAAAATAATTAAGACCACTTACCTTTGAGATGTTTCTTCAGATCAGCCACCTAGGGTAAAAAAGATTTAAAAAATTACTACAACACGTTTACATAAAATAAATAAACATTCTAAACATTCTAAATATTCTACTCACCTTTCCAGCATGTCCCCATCCTTCTTCTTTTCTTCTTCTCCGGTGCACATACATAAACTTAAAAAAAGTAAAATAAACATAATCTACATTGTACTTACCTCCCCGCGATGTCTCCGGCCTCCTCGTCTTCTGCCCCGGCTGGGCACTGGAAGCATCCGCACTCTTTAAAAAAATGTAAAAAAAAACAACACACATCCGCACTCGCGGATGTCCCCGACACTAATGAGCTTCCTAGGGAGTGTTCCAGAATACAATTGGCAATGGCAGCTTCTGATTGGCTGAAAATGCTGTCTATCAAATTCAGCCAATTTGAAGACGCCAATTGTGAGCCAATGTGATTGGATAATGCACCTGTCAATCTTTATTTGAACCAATCCGAAGGCATTATTGCCATCAGCGAATCACAATGGGATACAACCCCACGCGGTGATTGGCTGAAGACATCTGCGCCTTCCAATTGGCTGTAATACTGATTGACATTGACAACAGCCAATGTGAAAGCGCAAATGCCTTCAGCCAATCAGTACGTGGGGGTGTAATCCATTGTGATTGGCTATTGTCAGTGCAACCAATCAGAATGCGCAGATGCCTCCAGCCAATCACCCTGTGGGGGTGTATTCCATTGTGATTGGCTGAAGGCATCTGGGCCTTGTGATTGGTTGACAGGTGAATTATCCAATCAGAGTGGGATTTTAGGGTGTTTCCCTTTCTGATTGGCTCACACATTGGCGCCTCCTGATTGGGTGAATTTGATAGACAGCGTTTTCAACCAATCAGAAGGCTCCATTGCCTATTTTCTTCTGGAAAAGACTTCGGGAGTCTCATTAGCGTCAAGGATGTCCGCGAGTGCGGATGTCTGTTATATATATATATTTTTTTAGAGAGCGGTTCCAGAGCGGGGCAGAAGAGGAGGAGGCCGGAGACATCGCGGGGAGGTAAGTACAATGTAGATTATGTTTATTTTATTTTGTTTTTATGCTTATGTATGTGTACTAATGTTATGTTTTTTTTAACAGGGGCCGCACCAGAGAAGAAGAAAAGAAGAAGGACGGGACATGCTGGAAAGGTGAGTAGAATATTTAGAATGTTTAGAATATTTAGAATGTTTATTTATTCACTGTAAATGTGTTGCACTATTTGTTTTATTTATTTTTTACCTTAGGTTACTGATGTGAAGGGACATCTGCAAAGGTAAGTGATCTTAATTATTTTATTTTAGCTTAGAATTAGATTATTTTATATATAGATAGCATTTATTGTATGTTAGCTAGGGGTATGAGTTTTATATAGATAGCATAGCATGTATTGTATATTAGATTGTGGTATTTATTTAGATAGATTGGGGGATGTATATTAGATAGATATGATGTATATTAGATAGTATTTATTGTATATTAGATAGATTGGGTGATGTATATTAGATAGATTGGGGGATGTATATTAGATAGATAGGATGTATATTAGATAGATAGTATTTATTGTATATTATATAGATTGTGTGATGTATATTATATAGACAGGATGTATATTAGATTATGGTATTTATTTAGATAGATTGGGGATGTATATTAGATTGATAGGATGTATTGGATATTATATAGGGGTGTATTGTATTGTATTTCATTTTATTTGTATTGAATGTATTTCCTTTTCAGGTGTGTAATTTTTTTTCTGTAGTGGGGGGGGGTTGTAATGTATTTTTTTTATTTTCTGTAATGTTCCTTTTTTTATTTTTTGTGACTTAGTTTTTTTTATTTTCTGTAATGTAGGTTTTTTTATTTTTGTGATTTAGGTTTTTTATTCTATGTAATGTAGATTTTTTATTTTTTGTGACTTCAGTTTTTTTTCTGTAATTAGAGTGGTTTGGGGGTTATTAGGGGGTAGGTAGGTAGTGTAGGTGTTAATAGGTTAGTGTAGAGGGTGTTTAGTTGATATTTAATGTTTTATTGGGGGGGTATAGTGCAGTGTAGTGCTTATACTTAGTGTCATGTTGGTCTTTGAGGACCGTCATGGCACTTATGTGGTTAATGTTGGGTTGTAATAGGCCCATAATGGTTTTAATATACCCTTATGGGACTGATGGGGTTAAATAGAGGCTTATAAGGGTCTGTATGGACCCCCATGAGTGAGGAGGTTAATTAAGGGCTTATGGGGGGCTGTATTGGCCTCCATGAGTGACGGGGTTAAGTAAGGGTTTATGGGGGTCTTTATTGACCCCCATGAGTGACAGGGTTAATTATATGTATTATGGGGGCCTGTACTGACCCCCATGAGTGAGGGTGTTAATTAAGTGCTTATGGGGGTCTATATTGACCTCTATGAGTGACAGGGTTAATGAAGGGCTTATGGGGGTCTGTATTGACTCCCATGAGTGAGGGGTTTAATTAAGAGCTTATGGGGGTCTGTATTGACCACCATGAGTGACCGGGTGAATGAAGGGCTTATGTGGGTCTATATTGACCCCCATGACTGACAGGGTTAATGAAGGGCTTATGGGGGGCTGTATTGACCCCCATGAATGACAGGGTTAATTAAGGGCTTATGGGGGTCTATATTGACCCCCATGAGTGACAGTGGTAATTAGGGTTTAGGGGGTCTGTATTGACTCCCATGAGTGACAGGGTTAATGAAGGGATTATGGGGGTCTATATTGACCCCCATGAGTGAGGGGGTTAATGAAGTGTTTATGGGGGTCTGTATTGACCCCCATGAGTGACAGGGTTAATGAAGGGCTTATGGGGGTCTATACTGACCCCCATGAGTGAGGGGGTTAATTAAGGGTTTATGGGGGTCTTTATTGACCCCCATGAGTGACAGGGTTAATTATATGTATTATGGGGGCCTGTAGTGACCCCCATGAGTGACAGGGTTAATTAGGGCTTTATGTGGCTTCTGTATAGAGCCCCATGCGTGATAGTGTATATATATTTTTTTTTTATAACGGGTCCTTTAAGGACCTTTACAGTCCTTTAAGTGAGTGCTATCGGGACCCCCACTGCGATGGTTAATGTGGGGTTAATGCGGGTCTCAGAGCTTATCTCGGATGCCGTGGGGTTAATGCGGTTTACAAGCTTATCTGGGATCCCTTCTTGGGTAAGTTGTACGTGGCTGGGCGGTCCTGGGTCTTTGAGCCTCGTTTTCGTTTTTTTAGGCGGCCATTTTTTCTCTCACTTAGGGGATTTTCGTGTGTCTGAATTAAGGAATTTGGAGTTAAATGGAGGTGTAACTTCACTTTCAGAGGTCCTGGGTGCCCCCCTTTGCTGTGAGTAAGCTTTGTATGTGTTTTTAGTAGGTATTTATTGTGGTTAGACGTTTTTTAGGTGCGCTCGGTACGGCTGTTATGGTCTTTTCGGCGGCCATTTTTCACTTGCTTAGGGGATTTTCGTGTGTCTGATCTCGGGAATTTGGACTTAAATGGAGGTGTAACTTCACTTTCAGAGGTTCTGGGTGCCCCCCTTGCTGTGGGTAAGCTTTATATGTGTTTTTAGTGGGTATTTATTGTGTTTTAACTTTTTAGGTGCGCGCGGTTTGCGAGGTCGTAATGGAGCCGCTTGTGTGGGTGTTTGTAACCGCGTGTGAGGCACCTTTGAGCCTCCACCTTCGAAAATGCGGCCCCTCGCTTCGCGAGGGGCCACATTTGTGGCCTGCAATGAGCCTTCGGCTCATTGCAGCCGACGTTAGAACATCCACCTTCAGCAAATGCGGCCTCGCTTCAAAAGTTATCTATAGATTTAGAACTATTATTATTATTTTTTTTACTTGCTTTACCTCGAGGAGGTTGATTATCTTTACCCTTTTGCATTGCAATGGGAAAACGTCAAATTTACCCTTTAAGGGTAAAATTGAATATATAGCAAAAAAGAAGGGAAAATATTTCCCAATATCCTTGTATTCTTTATTTTGTCAAAACGTTAAATGTAGCATTAAACCTATTAATCAGAGTTGAATATAAGCCCCTGACTGTACCAAAAACATAAACTAATAAAACCCTCTGGACCCTATTAGAGTAGCTTTAGTATTGTTTACAAAAGGACTGTACAAAAATGAGAAACAGGCCTAAAGTTCTTTAACAAACTATGACATTTGAAACCAAAGAAAACCCCTATAATGAATTGCAGGCAAAAATAAACTATCACATTGATGTACAAAAAGAATTACTTGTATCAATTCATCATCCTTTTAAAAAAAAACTAAAAAAAAAAACTCTAGAATAGTTCTTACATCAATGAAAATTATTATAGAAGGCTTTTATGTATAAATGTCCTTTAAAGTTCTGTGAATGTCCAGCTTTTAATAATCTCAATAAATTGCGGGGAAGACCTCACCTCCCTTTCTCTCTTCTCCTTTCCCCTCTTTTTCTATTCATCTTCTTCCTTCCCCTTTTAAAAAAAGCCCCAAGTATCCACCTTAAATGCAATAATCAGTTGGGGGATAAGAAAAACAAACTTCTCGGAAAAATAAGAGGTTGCTGCACTTATCTCTAGTTTCTCTTAAGACTCCATACTCGGACTCCATACTCCATACTCGGTACATAGACTGTACCCTGGAACTCCTTTCATGATCTCATCAGTTCGCTGACAGCTATTAACAGGGAGTCTAGCCTAAACCCCTCAACCGCAACACAGTGGGAGGACTGATCTCCAAACAGCAACCTGCACCCAAATAGGGAGCCACAATGTGGTTAAACAGGTTATATCTCAGGGAGTGAGGTAGTGCTGTGCTTATCTTTAATCTCCCCTAGAACTCCATACATCACCAGCAGTAGCAGAGCACCCAGAATCTGCTCCGTGTAGCTCACTTCAAAGTTTCCTCTGGGTCCCGAGATTGTATCAGGTGAGTAGTATCAGGTGAGTAGCCCAGCGTTCACTTCACGGCAGCAAGTTATAGGCAGAATAGTCCTGCATGTCACCAGGCGGAACAGAAGCCATGCAAATAGCGTGGAGCTACAATGTAGCTCACCAGACTCCTGCCTGGATAATCAGGGGTTAACACCCAGAAAACCACCCAAGCACTTGTTCTCTGTTGCTACACACCAGCAGTAATATCTAGCAGTGAGTAGGGCGCACACGCTGAATGGCGTAGGTGGATTATCATTTATTATTATCAGTGGATAAGGAAAAAAAGTCCCCAGCCTCACACAGGCTATGCATGTATGGCCCACAGTGGCAAAAACAATTAAAGCCTCTTCACCACCTTTGCTGTCATAGTAAAGGTCCAAAGGGGAAAAAATTAGGTCTCCCTTCTTATTGCATGCAATTTAAACCCCATATAAATTTGTGGCGTTGAAAATTAGACTTGGAGAGCCTGAAAAACTTAAACTTTTACAGGAGCATCGGCGGTGTGAGCCCGGTTAGTCAGACATTCAGACTAACCCCTTCCTGGGGGTGGCCAAGGCCAGTTTATATTGATCTTCTTCACTTTAATAGTCCATTTACCTTGGGCACATTCAATTGTTGTAAATAATTTAGATCCCTGTATTTGTGCCAAACATTTATCTATGTATGTAATAGGCCATGAAGGCCTGTGTACTTATTTATTTGCCTCAAATAATCCCATTTGGCTTTAAAACTTTCAGAATAGGATTAGTATATGAACCCTGCACCAGTCTTTTGAATTCCTTATACACCAAGAGCCCGATTCAATTGCAAGCCTGCATCTCACCGGATCCTGGCCGTATGGCTGCGAGTGTGCTGCTGGCTCCCGTTCATCTCCAATTCTGGTGCTATTCAATTGAAGTAGCCCACAAGATAGGGGCCGAAAGCAGACTCCATAAACCATGCACTTGTCGGTAGCAGTTCAGGGTGGCAATATGATCAATTAAACAAGACGGTAACCTCCCACTTGGAAACAGCCAATAGACAATGAGACCGCTATTATTACGTCAGTAAAATATGGAGGTTACACATCAATCAATTAGGTTTGTGGGTCCGATATGCACACAAACACTCAAAATACCAAATTATAAATATGAATGCCAATACTATTCTAGCCAATACGGGTGGCCTGATATGTTTTAACTCATTGATTCCCGAGATCGATAAAACCCCCGAATAAAACATAAAAATACATTTATTTTACTGCCGATTTGAGAGCTTGAGACTGTTGTGCCTGATTTAATTGCAAGCCCGCATCTTGCGGGATCCTTGTCTTTTGTGTTCGGGCATTCTGCGGGCTCCCATTTATGCAACTCCGATTCTGGAGCTACTCAATTGAGCAAGTTACAGGCTGAGGCCTCAAGGCCGTACGGTATAAAGTAGTGTGACACAGACCTCTCAGCTAATAGAAAGAGGTCTCGCTGCAGATGCTTGACAGAGGAAGAATATAAAGTGGCGTTCCAGCCACCCAAGCGTTGGCTGTGTTGTATTTTCTTCCGAAGAGGCACGCAGGTCCTGGAGTTGGAGTATGGTTTTTGAGTGAGAATAGGAGATTTGTAAGAGCAGTAAGTTACAGCTTTGTTTATTTCTATTATACTATTTACAATTTTACACTGAATCCTTGATTACACATATTTACTGATTACACATGATAGCAATACACATACATTAAAGAACACACATAGATACACATAGAGCTAGGTCACTCCTCACTCCATCCCATTCTCCACAACCCCATTCCCCAACAGTTAATAAATACACATATTACACACATTGTTTTTGCCTCATACATATATAGAAACAACTTTTTTTGATTTACCTTATATTATTTTAGGGATTTTAATGGAGGGAAGAGTGAAAGAAGTGGAAAGGTGGGGAGGAGAGGTGAGGAGGCCAGAGAGGAGAGAGAGGTGGCCCTTGGGGGTGGTGGAGGAGAGGAGGAGGAGGTGAGGAGTGGTGGAGGAGAGGAGGCAGAGGTTGGGAGTGGTGGAGGAGAGGAGTAGGAGTTGGAGGAGGAGATGGCTGAGGGGGAGAAGGTGGTGGAAGTAGTGGAGGAGGAGGAGGTAGCAGAGGAGGAGGATGTGGTTGAAGTAGTGGAGGAGGAGAAAGAGGAGAAGGAGAGTGGAGAGGAAGAGGTGGGTGGTGGAAGGGCGGTCCTAGCAATAGGCATATGTGGACCAGGGAAAGAGGGGGAGGGGCCTGATCCCAAGGGGTGTAGAAGTTCAGGGAAGGGACAGGTCTCAGCGACAGGTCAGGGAGGCAAGGATCCCTGTCATGCCCAGGGCCTGACTGAACTGTTTTGGACTATGGCTTGGGCCTGGGCTGGGAATAAATTATCCTGTTTATAGCTAAAGTTATCTATTTTTTTATTGCTTATGTATGTATCTTGGTTTATGCTCTGCATGACTTTAGCTATTCTGCAGGCTACTGCATCAGCCAACACCCAAGACTGTAGTCTAATAGATAATCCATTTACAGGGTTCCCCAGTAAGCAGGAGTAGCCTATTATTTACAGTGTTGTTATCTAGTGAAGATGCCCCCAGGACCTTGAGCAGATAAGCAGATAGTCTGAGGGGTTAGAACAATTGTTTAAAGTTTATATAGTCATCTGGATGAGATTAAAAGATCTGATTTCATCAGAGGTACAGGGTTTTCCCAGTAAAAAGAGGACAGCCTATTATTTAGGAATGAGGCTTACTGATTGGTCAGCCTGTGTGCCAGAAACTTGTATAAAATGTGCCAATTAATAAGCGTATACAGTGGTATCTGAATTTACATAGACATGGTGTAAGTGTCATTCTGTGCATTAATCCTAATTCTAAGGGATTAAATGGTGTTCCTGATATCCTGTACCAGAGGTAGTAAGAACTACACAGTCCTGCTGGGGTAGGCTTGAACTAGGTTCTTGTCAAGCCCCGTTGAAGAAGCAGGTCGTAACATTGGTGGCAGTGGTGGGACCTCTGTGGAATAGAGAAAGATGGCAACTTACATAGAGATGTCTGCAACAGACGAGGAGGAAGCGGTCAGGAGATTCCAGAGATGGAAAGCAGCCATGCCAGAGAATATTACTGTGGAGAGGGATAAGCAACGGCCCTGTCTCAGCTCCCGTGGAGGGGAAATGCTTATCCCCAGTAGAGACAGATCATTTTGTGGTGACTGGAAAGGACTGTCAAGGAATGGGCCTTCTAAACAAATGGAAGGCATTCCTGGGACTATGGCCAGGTCACGAGCTAATGGAATGGAAGGGAAGAATTGGTATGTGAGGAGGTTGCCCTGGAAGAGCAATATGTTGTTTGGGTGGGACCTGTTGGGATACCTCATGGGGGGGCCTGTTTTTCATTGGGCTGGAAGAGGCACTTTGGGACATTGTGCATTGGGATACGGATTGTGGCTTGGGGACTGAGAAAAGACAGCTGTGTCTGTTTGCCAAGCACTGTCACATGCTGGGACTGGAGATAGGCTCTCAGGCAGCTAACTTACTTTGGCCTTTGATCCAGCAGGAGCTACAGCTGGAGGTGGATTATATAGACTTGCTGGATGAAGCATCCCTGGATGGGTTTTGGCCACCCAGCTGGGAGGGCTCATGCCAGGGAACAGAAACACTTAACAGGTACTACAGGGACCCAGCTAAATTTTGCCAAGGCTGGATCAGAAGATAAAGGTATGGACTTTGGGAGAATTCTGATATCAGGGATTCTAAAAATAACAAGATGCCTTCATCCATGGGGCTGACTGGGAAGAGGAAGAACTGGACACTATCTTTAGGAGGCTGAGCCTCACCCAGTTAGAGGCATGGGGACAGGGCCCAAACCACAGCAGTGCCAGGCCCAGGGGAATACCTGGTGGAATTATACCCTGCTCCTATAGTCAGGGAAGAACCAAATAAGCACTGGGCCCTACCAATGGACTGTAAGCATAGTGGGGAAGTTCCCTGGATAACCATTGTCCAGGAACCAGTCACAGACCCTGGAGCAGAAACAGCAAGCAGTCCTGCTCTCCAGACTGCAGGAGGAAGTAATAGTCAGTGCTCAGGGGCTGCCTCTATCTACACATCAGGCAGTCTCAGATGGAGAGAAAAGGAGGTTCTGCCTGAGGATCAAGAGACCAAAGAGCCAGAGGGAGGTGAGAGAAAGGAGGCTGGGAGACAGTGAGCACAATGCAGCCCAAGGAGTGTAGATCCCAGATAAGTCCATCAGAAGGAGTACAGACTGGCAGATGCAGCAGGTACAGTCCTTAGTGGAACTATTGTTTTATGGGTTGCTCCAGAATAATGTTTTCCCTAATCAAGGGAGAAAGAAGGGGCATAGGCCCTGACATTTGGGGGGTGGGATAGAGATAAGCCGTGATGAACAGGTACTGGCACTGGCTAGGCTCCTGGGACCACTTGAGTCAGAAAGCCCAATAAATTCCCAGGGACTCCAACACTGGACAGGGGAAGTAGCACACATGGAGAGGAAAGAATGGTGACCACTTGACGGTTGTAAATACCACCAGTACTTGCTTGGTTAGGGGGATGTGGCCCCAGGATTACCCCAGAGTGTGGTTTGTCACCTGGCCTCCCTACATTGACTCTCCTGCAGCTCCCAATGACACTGTTAGTGTACCTTTATCACTTGAAGGGAGGGGCCACTGGCCAGGCTTTTTGGGAGGGCTGTTGGCTACTGAACCCCAACTGCTTATGCCAGAACTGCACATTACTCTGGCATGGATGACACCAGAGAAGGGCACTAGCCCACTTTGCAACTCCTGAATCTCAGTTCATTCAAGAGAACGTTTAAGCATGACAATGGGAAACTTGTGCTCCTCGATTTTACACCTGGGACTGAGTACTGTTCCAGAATCAGCAGGTCAGGAGGACTCTCTGGCCTAGAAGGAGAGTGTTTTGCTGGGAAAGGATCCTCCCAAGTTTTTGCTGGACCTACTAGCCTGGATTTACTGTTTTACCTGGACTGCCTTGAAGAGTCCAACAGGACAATGATATTGATGCTGCAACATGCTGTCAATTATCTGATGGAGATAATGATTTATTTTTTCAGATTCAGGTTGCAGTGGTGTATTGACTATAGGTGACCCTGGTAGGTGCTATGCATCATGCTTATTCTAGACTATAACATTACACCCTTTAGGTATACCCTCTTTTCCAACAGTAGCCTCTTGCTCTCCCGGGACCTGCCTCACCCCACCCATGATATTAATGCTCAGTCTTGTCCATTTCTGACTGTGCTCTGTGTATGAAATAAAGCTTTGTTATACCGTTCTCACTGTGTCAGGGTGTTTTCAATGGTTGGAGTTATGGGACATCCACATACATCACATTTGTGTCAAATGTCTATACCAGTAAACTAATGAGCCCTTGTTATGCAATGGGTTAATACACATAACAATAATAATAGTAATAATATCATGACATATCATATATATAATATGTATATATATATATATATATATATATATATATATATATATATAGTATCTCGCAAAAGTGAGTACACCCCTCACATTTTCGAAAATATTTTATTATATCTTTACATGTGATAACACTGAAGAAATGACACTGCTACAATGTAAAGTAGTAAGTGTACAGCCTGTACAACAGAGTCAATTTGCTGTCACCTCAAAATAACTCAACACACAGCCGTTAATGTCTAAAACATTGGCAACAAAAGTGAGTACACCCCTAAGTGGAAATGTCCAAATTGGGCCTAAATTGTCAATATTTTGTGTAACAGCCATTATTTTCCAGCACTGCCTTAACCCTTGTGGGCATGGAGTTCACCAGAGCTTCACAGGTTGCCACTGGAGTCCTCTTCCACCCCTCCATGATGACATCACAGAGCTGGTGGATGTTAGAGACCTTGCACTTCCCCACCTTCCGTTTGAGGACGCTCCATAGTTGCTCAATAGGGTTTAGATATAGTGACATGCTTGGCCAGTCCATCACCTTTACCTTCAGTTTCTTTAGCAAGGTAGTGGTTGTCTTGGAGGTGTGTTTGGGGTTGTTATCATGTTGGAATACTGCCCTGCAGCCCAGTCTCAGAAGGGAGGGGATCATGCTCTACTTCAGTATGTTACAGTACATGTTGGCATTCATGGTTCTCTCAATGAACTGTAGCTCCTCAGTGCTGGCAGCACTCATGCAGGCCCAGACCATGACACTCCCAGCACCAAAAGTAAACATCTATACTGAGGAAAGGTAGTTAAAATTATGCCTAAATGATAGATAAACGTGAACGTAAACAGCGACGCAGAGTGGAGGCAGCATCTGACATCATCAGGTAAATGCATATAGGTGGAATCAACACAACATATTATAGAAAACATATATACACATACAGACATAAATGTATATATGTTTGGTCTTGGCCTGCATGAGTGCTACTGGCACTGGGGACCTACAGTTCATTGAGGGATACATGAATGCCAACATATACTTTGGTGAATATTCTGCAGGACAGTATTCCAACATGATAACGACCCCAAACACACCTCAAAGACGACCACTACCTTGCTAAAGAAACTGAGGGTAAAGGTGATGGACTGGCCAAGCATGTCACCAGACCTAAACCCTATTGAGCATCAGTGGGGTATCCTCAAATGGAAGGTGGAGGAGTGCAAGGTCCCTAACATCCACCAGATCTGTGATGTCATTATGGAGGAGTGGAAGAGGACTCCAGTGGCAATCTGTGAAGCTCTAGTGAACTCCAAGCCCATGAGGGTTAAGGCAATGCTGGAAATGAATGGTTGCCACACAAAATATTGACACTTTGGACCCACTTTGGACATTTCCACTCACTTTTGTTGCCAACGGTTTATACATGAATGGCTGTGTGTTAAGTTATTTTGAGGGGACAGCAAATTTTCACTGTTTTTCACTGTTATACAGGCTGTACACTTACTATTTTACATTGTAACAGAGGGTAATTTTTTCAGTGTTGCCAGTAAGGGTGGTTAATCTGTGGAATTCTCTACCAGAGGAGGTGGTGACAGCGGATTTGATAGATAACTTTAAAAGGGGACTGGATTTATTTCTAATTAAAAAGGGAATTCATGGTTATCATGGATATTTAAAGAGGCAATATTGATCCAGGGAGAAGTCCGGTCACCGGTGTCTGGGATCAGGAGGGAATTGATTTTTTTTATTTTTTATATACAACTAATTAATTAATAGTTAATCTGCATATTGCAGATCAGAGGAGATCTTAAAAGGTTGAACTTGATGGACTGAAAGTCTTTTTTCAACCTTAAATACTATGTAACTATGTAACTATGTAACATGAAAAAATATAATAAAATATTTACAAAAATGTGAGGGCTGTACTCACTTTTGAGAGATACTATATATATATACGCTCTCGAAAGCTCGTCATGAAACCTATGAATATGTTTGTCCAATAAAAAAGGTATCACTATATACTGCAATACTCTGATTATTCATCTATATATATATATATATATATATATATATATATATATATATATATATATATATATATATATAAAATATTTCATAATCAAGGGTTAATTCCCCTGCAAAGTTCAATTTGTCATACTGCAGAGTATCAACATTCCCCTGAAGCCCTGATAGGACAGATGAAAATGTAAATTGATTGATATCACAACACTTAATGGGAGGTCACCAAATGATAATGGGTATACATCTGGGTACATGGCCACCAGCAATGGCGTGGGAATTTCCAGGATGGGCGTAGCGGAGATGGAGGTGAGTTGGCTATTGCTCCACATGTCTCTGCACAGCCATCAGGTGTGTTTGCATTCCTTCCTGATGGGTTAGCGTAGATTAGTGTGGTGTATGTTCCCCTGGTCCCCTTCTAGATTGCTAAAAGGTGGTGGTGAAGGGGCTTGTGTACCTCAATGAAGCTGCGAGCTATACCATGTAGGGCCACTGTAGGTGGGCAGGTCATACCAGAGAGGTCAGACAAATCACAGTCCACTAGAGAAGGAACTGGCAACCTACTCCAGAATGTTTTCCATGCAAACCTAGTAGATACGTACAGACAGAGACATAAGTATGTGTCCTGTAGTCCATATGTTCACAGAGAGTCGGACACAACTGAGAGACTGAAAAAACAAATGTTAAATGTTCCCCTGGTACTTGATATATGCCATGTGTAATTTGTCCACTATTTGTTTTTCTAATGTAGATGTGATGAGTGAGATGTATATAAGATGAATGTTGTACTTTTAGGGTCCACATTAGAACAATTGTGAGTGAGAAAGACGTTTTAATTTATTTATGCTGCAATTTAATGAGATACTGTGTCTTTAATAGTTTTCAGCATCTTGCAGCAGGGCTTTTCATATTGGCAAATGCATACAACTTCTGAGGAAAATAAAATTTTATTTTTTCCAATATTTGATAGTTGGGAGTTGTGCAAGTAATTGTAATGCCTTCCATTGCTTTACCCATATTTTAAAGTGCATTGGTGTGCTTTTAATGTGATTTGCAGTGTTCCAAACTTGTCTGTAAACCCCTAGCGGGTCCTATTTGGAAGCCGTAAGCTTTGGCCCAACATTTGCCATTTGCTTTCTTGACAGCAAGTGAGGTCTTGAGCAATTTGCGATTTTAGAGATCGGAACTCTTGCGGACGTGAAAAATCATAGGCTTCGGGAGGCTGTAAGTTCCTGGTTTACCACCAGAGTTTTCAAAGTCGTAACCAGTAACCCGTTTGGAGCCCGCAAAAAAGCGCCAATTTAATAGCAAATTAACTTACAACCTCACTTACGGGCTCCGTTAACTTACGATTGCTCAATTGAATAGGCTCCAAGTTTTTGATATCTGCCAATAATTCATAAGAGGCTAGAGGGAGTTGATATTGTTTTTTAAATACAGGTGGTATATTGGGATTTATTTCACAATTTCCTTTTATTGAACTAAAAGGATAAACAGTTTGACCATTAAACTATTCTTCGGGTTGAGTATCAAAACTTTAGTCAATGATCTAATCATTATTTATATAACATTATGTTATCAGACCAATAACCAAATTAGTGAGTTCAGAAGTAAAATAGTCTGAATCTAAATCCATACCTATTATTGATACCTGTTTTTTACCAGAATAACAAAAGATTTCTGATGGCTAAGATTGATGAAAACTTCTGAATCCTAATCCTTTGTCCTCTTTTCACCTGTAATAGAAGAGAAAATTGAACTAACCCCTCTGGTACAGTAACACTTTTTTTTTCCATCTGTACAGCTACTGCATAAGGCATCTGCTGTTCAGATTTCAATGCTTTTGAGTCATTGACAAATTCCAAAGTTGTTTCTTTAAGCCTACACCAAAGAACATTATGGATTAAATCAAACTCAGATACAAAATTATGCAATAAGTAATTTCCAATATAAATCAGATATTGGGAATCCTCAACAACCAGGAATAAATGCATAATCTTTTTTATCCCCAATGGAAAGTGGTAATAAACATTTTGCTATAATAGCATTAGTTGAAGTTTCATGATCAATCCTATGTATCCATTGATGATAGGATTCTTCAATTGTTTTAATAATATTTCATCAATGCATATATATTCATGATTTAAAACTAGTTTTGCTTGTTTAAAATTCTTCATACCTTTGATATTAATGGGAATAAACAAACCTTCATCGTTGGCTTCTATATTCCCCAGAATTTTAGAGTGTTTAGTTATGTCCAATGGCAAACAAGCTTTTTCTATTTAAATAAAAAGTTAGGACATTCCCCACTACATGCATACTATCAATATGTGCCTGATGAACTGGATTACATTTTCATGATTCATTTGTTCTCCATAAACATTTTTAATTTTAAGTATTGTCATCTCAGGCGTTTGATTATTTTGGAAATTAATTTCAACTGAATTCTCTTTTTTCGCAATCACACAATTTTTTTGAACATAAGGTTTTTTAATCTATTAATAATTGATGGGAGAATTAACTTATGATCATATCACCCCATCGATAAAATCGATTATTCGACTAAATCGTCTAAGGAAATCAGTTCTAATTAAATATATATATTTATGAACATCCACCACAATGACCGGATGTTTCACTTGTTTATTACCTATTCTGACATTTAGCCATGCCTATGGTATTTACTCTAATTCTGTCAATATTTCTTACAATTCCATTTTCGGACTCTGAGGTCAATTTCCTCTTATGTGTCTTTGGAAATAACAGTGACTTGAGGGCCTGTATCTATTAACGCTTTGTTATCCAGGGCTTCTACACCTTGTATACCAACATAAACATAATATATATCCTGGATTTCTTCCATCTCACATAGGAAATTGGAATGATTTAACATATCTGACTTCATCCATTGAGTATTTTTATTTAGAGAGTCAAATTTGGGGCTTTTTCAATCCCGTTTGATGTTGTTTCTGTAAGACTATCAGCAATTTGCTGTATATCATTAGTTTAATTTTTAATGGAATGTGCAAGTCATAAATAATTTGCTAAGATATTGCAATGTTTTTTTTTCCAATACTAGCTATTAACCCCTTGAAAGTAGATTGTTGTTCAATTTGTTTTACATCCTGTGAACATAAAGGGTTAATAATTATACTTGATGTGCCATTCCCCTTGCTTTTGTAATCACCACCTTCTTGCTGAATGGAAGTTTCTGTGGGGAGAGAAAAGAAAAGGCAAATTCTTAACATTTGTTTCAGGATTTATCTTTACATTTTCATTTAAATTAAGAGATTAACATTTATCACTTCTACTTGTTTTATAATCTCCTGATTTATTTTTTCAAATGGTACTCAGTCATTAGCTTTTATTTCCAGAATTTTGTCCCTTCTGATTTGGTCTATTTCTCAATGGCTGCCTATTATATACAAACATACACAGCCTTATTAAATTGCAATTTGGCCAATTGAATAGGGCTCTATTTAAACACAGCATATTTTTTTTACAGAAGTTTTTAGTTAGTGAACTTCTATCCAAAAGCAAGGTCTTCACTAACTAAAAACCTCTGTAAAAAAATATGCTATGTGTTTAAATAGAGCCATATTCAATTGGCCAAATCGCAATTTAATAAGGCTGACAGTAAATACAGCCATTTGTTGCGTCAGGAATTTGACTTGTTCTTCTAGAATAGATGATTGTCTTGAGCTTTGTTTTTTTGGTTATATCTTTTAACCATAGGTCTCTGAACTATTTGAGGTACTGGGCATAGGAGGGGCTAATCTTCCCTAAGATTTAGGGGATTTTGGTCTCCAACTGTAATTTCAGATGGGATTTTTGCCTTTATAATTTGGGCTAACATAACATGAATCATTTTCATTTTAAGGCCTTTAATTTGTTGGTTTAAATGAGCACTGTGTATGTCTCTGTTTACTTGGACTTTTAAAAACATCAGCATAAGATTTGGTTCTGTCTCAAATTGTAATTCAGAATTAACAAAAATTTCTGCCACTTTTTGAATGTTATTCTTTTTTTTCTGCTAGTAATTATTGCCATCATGTAGTTGGATTTCATATATCTCTGAACATTCATTTACCAACTAACTTAGTGGTTTTGCATCATTGAAGTCTCTGGCCATGTTTCTTTGAATATACAAAGCTAGTGCATGGAAGTACATTTTCTTAAACTCAGCAGATTCTGTATCTGTCTTTTTAGCAGTCTGCCTAAATGTATGTTTTCACATCAGCCTCAGATGTGTAAATTTCTGAATCATTTATGTCACTATCATGTAGAGAGATGAGAAAATATGTGTATGAATTATCAAATGACCAATGGAGGTAAGATATTTTGGCAGTAGCCCCCTTGATTCCTAATTTAATCATCACTCTTTCTACTGAGTCTAAATGATTCTCAATAGACAATTGGGAACTTTTACAGCCCCTATTAAATTCCCTCAACATTTAAAACCGTAGCCTGTAACCTAGCCCGCAAGACTTGCGGCTATTTAATTGGCCCCATAAAGCAACCTGCCAACGACTTGCGGGGTGAGGGCGAGAAATGGCTATGGGACGTGGAAATGTGAACTGCTCACCTGCAAATCCTTTGATCTGTCAAGCCTGTAACTATTACGTTCCAATCACGCTATTAAATTGCAACAAATTCACTGATGTTCAAGCCTGTAACCCACAAATGGAGCCAAAAGGCCAATGGGTACTAGAGAGGAGCCGCTAGGGGGTTAAAGTCCTATCTATAGCACTGTAAATGAACATATACACACACTACTGTACTAATGATTAAAGGGAAAGTGATGTTAGGTATCTGCAATATAAAATACTTTTTTAATGTTTCATTTCTGTGTTATATTGAACCCAGCCATCAATGTGTTAATACATATAATGGAACTTGCATGGACTAGAATATCATATTAACTGATTTATTAATATTGCACTATTTCTGGAATGTGGGTACGATCAAAACCCGTAAGGCTTTGAAAAATATCCTCCATTTTTCAGTGACGTAATGATGACAATCTCATTTGCTATTGGCTCCCTCTAAACCCGTAACTACGGGTTTGACTAATTGATCATGTTCACAGCCGCACATCCAATGTGTGAAAAATGGTTTATGGGCTTGCATCTCTGGCCCGTAACTCTCAGCATGGTCTAATTTAATAGCTCTGTAAAACAGCCGAATTTCAAGCCTGCAGTCTTTGCGGGCTTGCTGATGTTGCTACTGGTTTCGGATTTAATAGGGCTGTTAGTGTAGGAATTAACAATTTTTTTTATGGCCTGAGCTATTTCGTAGAAAGAAAGCTTTTTATTTGTTTGGGTTTCTTTTCCACAATCCCTTTCATATTTGTGGCTATTTAGAGTTACTATGGGTGACTGCTTATGTGTATTCCTTAGGGGTGATTAATCAAATTTATAATCAGAATGTCTGGAATCCCTTATCACATTCATGTTTAAAGCATCATTTTGCGCCCAATCTGAGTCTATATTTAGGTTTTCAATGCCTTGTTTTTATTGTCTTATCTCTTCCTTAGCTTCAGCTAACAGTTTTTGTTTTTTAAGTATACCTTAGTTTCCATCAGCTATTTCTTTGGTTAGAAGGGTAATCTTTAAATTTTTTTATTTTAAGTGTTCTTTTTTTAGATGCTGACACCCGTTTAAGTATGTTTGGGATAATTGATCAGCAGTGTCTGCTTTTTCAGTTAAATGCTTACATTGTTCAGACATATCATATTGTTCTGCATTTTGACTACCTTCTGACAATCTATCAGGTTTATTTTCTAATTCAATTATTTTTGTCTTTCATTGGTCACCTATTTGTACTAATTAACATACCTGGGAAGTCCTAAAACTTTTTATTGCTTCATCTAAATTCCATTCTAGTTCTTCAATTTTGGGAATCTGCTTATTTGATATCTGTGTTCTTTGTTCATGTATTTCTCTCAAATGTTTACATGTTTTAATCAGATTATTCAAGTCCATTCTAATTATTTATTTTTCTGACCTTTGGTTTCTCCAATTTCTAGCTAATTCCATCCAGACTGTTACTAATCTTGCTAAAAAATACATTTCTTTCTAATCTTACCTGTACAGCATTAATGGCATTTATACAATTTTTCAATAAGTTTGTATCATGAAACCAGTTATCTGTGCCATTTCCATCAATTTCAGGATTAATGTTATCAAGTTAGTCTGACAATTACTCCTTATATTCACAAAGAAGATAAACATTTTATATCAAAGTTCTAATTAACAATTCCATTCCTTGTTTACCACACTTAATCATGTCTTCTAAGCATAATGCCTCTGCTACTTCAGAACCAGCACAGCCTTTGGCCATTTTTGTGTGATCAATAAATGCTACTTTAACAAAAAGTTTTAAATCAATAAACAAACAATTACTTGTCTATAAATATATTACATCTCTGCAGTGCCTATTTGTCAGTAAAATTGTGACAAAAATATATAAATAATCACATATATAGTTGTGAGCGTACGAGTTGTTGCTAACGCTGCGGGCTCGAGTAACGCGCGACTCGCGTAGCGAGCCAAGGCCCTCGCTTTGCGAGGGCCGCGGCTCGCGCAGCCTCGAGCCAAGGCCCTCGCAAAGAGAGGGCACTGGGCGAGGGTCTCAGTTGCTGGCATGGAGCGCCGAAAGCGCTCCATGCCAGCAACTGCGACCCTCGCAAACTTCACGTCGCGACCCAAAGAGCACGACACACACATTACGACACTCGCAAACAACATACGACACACGTTCACACACATTACGGCCTCGCAACACTCGGATGCAACTCGCAAACATTACAAAATTAAAAACACAATACATACACACAGCACATACATAAAAACCTTACCTACACCAAGAGGGAGCACCCAGGACCTCAAAAATGCAACTTACACCTTCATTTTACTCTAAATAAAAGAGTTTAGACAGTAAACAATTTGCTAAGCGACACAAAAAATGGCTGACGAACAAAACGAAAACGAGGCTACACAAGCAAACACCATACGAGACACGTAAACAGATATTACGACCTCGCAAACATCGGATGCAACACGCCGACATACAAACATTTAAAACACAATAAATACACACAACACACACATAAAAAGATTACCTACAGCCAGAGGAACCATCCAGCACCTCAAATAAACAAATTACACCTTCATTTAAATAAAAATAAAACACTTTAGACACTAATACAATCGCTGAGAGAGAGAAAAAATGGCCGACGAACAAAACGAAAACGAGGCTTCAGACGTAACTATACTACACTTACTCGCAATAATGAAACACATACTATGCGGAACGTATCACAATCATATTAAACACCATTTTGACCACTACTACGCACAAAATGGCGGATGGAACGCAAATTGTAAGCTGGAACGCAAATAGCGCATGCGTATTGCGTTCTAACGGTCTAACTTTCCAGAATTTTCTACAAGTTTATAAATACTGCCTATTTTACACAAAAAAATACATTTCTCCTCAGGTGATGAACAGAGTGACTTCATAGATAACTGCTGCTTTTACTTGAGAAGACAATTCTTTCATAATTTACTACTTTACACTGTGCAAATTACAACTGAGAGGTAAACTATAATATATTACATTTTATTATCAAGACAGGACAAAAAAAAATAATATGAACTAGGAAAATGTGATTTATGTAGTGACATGTGACAAGCACATTTATGTCTATCATGTATAGTCACATGTCACACGCACATTTATGTCTATCATGTATAGTCACATGTCACACACACATTTATGTCTATCATGTATAGTCACATGTCACACGCATATTTATGTCTATCATGTATAGTCACATGTCACACGCACATTTATGTCTATCATGTATAGTCACATGTCACACGCACATTTATGTCTATCATGTATAGTCACATGTCACACACACATTTATGTGTGTAGGCCCACAAAAAAAATAAGGTTCATTTAACAAAACAAAAAAAAAACATAATTCAATATCAAAAAGAGGTTTATGTATAGTGACATGTGACACACACGTTTATGTGTATCATGTATAGTGACATGTGACACGCACATTTATGTGTATTGCCCCTGCAACAAAATGATCTTAAAACAAACTAATTAAACAACTACATTTAAATGACATTAGAAAAAAAAAATTGTAATATTAAAATATGAGTCATGTATACTGATATGTGACACGCACATATATGTATCATCTATAGTTACATCTTACACACACACATTTATGTGTGTTGGAAAAAACAAAAAATAAGGTTAATTTAACAATTAAATTATGATTCATGTATAGTGATATGTCACATGCACACAAAAAAATTACATTGAACTCTGTAAATGTGCTTCATGTATGTGACATATGTGTGTAGCCCCCCCAAAAAATAATGTTAATTGAAAATAATTACAGAAGTAGATTTAAATGACATTGATTTACTGCAATTCAATAGATCACCTAAAGCTGAATCTTTCTACTTCTTTTAATATTCAAACAGACTCTGCATCAACAGTGTCACTCAACAATTTGCACCGTGTATTGTGAAGCACAATCCCTTTTAAAGAACAGCAACAAAGAAGAACAGGTAAGATATAAAAATACATTAGATGCTGAAAAGCCCATGCTTTGCTAAATAAAAAATAAAAATTATACAATTAAATATTTCACTTTCTTTTTCAAACAGACACTACAAGAAGACCGGTGGATTAAGATTGGCAGGAGGGGACCCTCTGTCATTCGACACTTCAATCAAGGTAAAGTATTAAGTATAAAAAAGAAACGAACCATGAGCCTCATTCAATTGTGAGTTGGCCAATTGAATAGGGCTCTATATAAGCACATTACATATTTTTTATACAGAAATTTTTAGTTAATGAACTTCGATCCAAAATCAAGGTCTTCACTAACTAAAAACTTTGGTCAAAAAATATGTTATGTGCTTATATAGAGCCCTCTTCAATTGGCAAAATTGCAATTGAATGAAGACCTATATATCTTTAATGGCCGAGGGCCTCATTTAAATGTGATTTGCCCATTTCAATAGGGCTCTATATAAGCACAGAGGATATTTTTTTAATGAACTTTTTAGTTAGTGAAGACCTTGCTTTTAGATACAAGTTCACTAACTAAAAACTTCTGTAAAAGAAGATGCTCTGTGGTCATATTGAGCTCTATTCCATTGCCCAAAACGCAATTGAATGAGGCCCCGACAATATAACAAATGCAGCAACCAAAGGCCCTCATTCAATTGCTATTTTGGCCAATTGAATATGGCTCTAAATAAGCACTTTTAGGCCCTCATTCAATGCTATTTTGCCAATTGAATAGGGCTCTAAATAAGCACATAATATATATTTTTTAAAGAAGTTTTTAGTTAGTGAAAACCGTGCTTTTGGATAGATGCTTAATAACTAAAAACTTCTTTAAAAAATATATGTGATGTGCTTATTTAGACCCCTATTCAATTGGCAAAATTGCAATTGAATGAGGGCCTTAGAGTCCTAGGGCCTCATTCAATTGCGATGTGGCCAATTGAATAGGGCCCTAAAGAAGCAGATAGCATATTTTTATTAAAGATGTTTTTAGTTAGTGAAAACCTTTCTTTTGGATAGATGCTTGCTAACTAAAAACTTCTTTAAAAAATATATGTTATGTGCTTATTTAGGGCCCTATTCAATTGGCCAAATTGCAATTGAATGAGGGCCCTATTGAATTGGCCAAAATGCAATTGAATGAGGGCCAAAGTATGCAACATATGGTACACACAAAGTGGTACACACAAAACAGGATTATAACAAACTCACACAAACACATAGCAAACTAAATTAACTTTCTTATTCAATGTTTAACAACCTATAAGCCTTACAAAGAAGCCTAAATAAGAATAACAAAAGTGGTGCGCACCTAAAAGGATTGTACAAAAACTCACACAAACACATAGGAAACTACATTAACATTCTTCTCTAATATTTAACAACCTATAACCAGTACAATGAAGACTAAATAACTTTAGCACAAGTGGTGCGCACAAAACAGGATTGTAACAAACTCACACAAACACATAGCAAACTACATTAATATTCATATTTCATGTTTAAAAAAATATAACCATCCCAATAAAGGATAAATAAGTATACCACAAGTGGTGCGCACAAAACAGGATTGTACAAAAACTCCCACAAACACATAGCAAACTAAATTCATATTCTTAGTTAATGTTTAACAACCTATAAGCCTTACAAAGAAGCCTAAATAAGTAGACCAGAAGTGGGACGCACAAAACATGATTGTACTTAAACTCACACAAACACATAGGAAACTAAATTAAGATTCTTCTTTAATGTTTAACAACCTATAACCATTACAATGAAGCTTAAATAAGTATACCACAAGTGGTGTGCACAAAACAGGATTGTACAAAAAAACACACAAACACATAGCAAACTAAATTAATATTCTTCTTTAATATATCACAACCTACAAGCCTTACTAAGAAGCTTAAATAAGAATAACAAAAGTCGTGCAAACAAATCAGGATTGTAGATAAAGTTAGACAAACACATAGAAAAAAATAACCATAACAGATACAATACAGCAAAATTAAGACATTTTTGATTTATTTAAAAGACATTTCACTCAAACGACATTTTCAATTTTATGTTACAACAGATACTGCATGAAGACAATCGGACGAGGACTTTCAGCACAGGACCAGACCATCGGACGAGGACTTTGAACACAGGACCAGACCAGCGGACGAGGACTTTCAACAAAGGACCACAACATCGGACGAGGGCTATCGCCAGAGGACCACAACATCGGACGAGGGCTATCGCCAGAGGACCACACCATCGGACCACGACTTTCAACAGAGGACCAGACCATAGGACCAGGATTTTACACAGAGGACCACACCATCGGACGAGGACTTCCAACAGAGAACCAGACCATTCGACAAAGATTTTCAACCGAGGACCAACAAACTTTCGGATTTAAATCACACTTCAACCAAGGTACAGTATAATAAGTACAAAAGGAGAAAAATAAAGAAACATGTTTCATCTGCATCCGTGTCAACAGAAAAAAAAAAAAATGAATGACTATGTCCCTTATTCTATTTAAATTGGCACTATGCAATACATAGCTCAATAACCACATCAATGTTTTTTTTTGCAAATAAGTTTTTTAGTGGTAAACATCTATCCACAAACAAGGTTTTCAATAACTAAAAAATTATTTCAAAAAAAGATGTTAACTGCTTATTTACAGCAGTACTCAATTGGACAAATTGTTATTCAATGAGGCCAGGAATTATAACTTTTAACAAAATATAAATGATACATTAATGATTTACCTTTTATTTCTCAATTGTGCACAATAATCTTTAACAGTAATTACAAACTTCAATATACCCAATTACATTTCTTTTTTGGCCTTTACAGATTAATATGTCTGATAACGAGAGCAAACAAGAGAAGAAAAGACGTCAAACTAGAGAAAGACAAGAGAGATGGGCCGCCCAGCAGACACCAGAGGAGAAAGAAATTCGATGAGAAAAAGAACGCAAAAGACTTGCAAGCAAAAGACTATCAGCTGCAAAAATGAAAGATACGCCAAAAAAAACAAAACAAAGCAAATAAAGCATTTACAACCTATTCCTCAAACATCAGATGACATTTTACAAGATACAATTAAAGACAGACCAAAAAAAGCAACTACAAAAAAAAAACATTTACAACCTGTTACTGAAACCTTACAGGACATTTCAACAAAACAAGGACAACATATACCAAGAAAAGCCACGAAAAAAACTAAGCATTTAGAACCTGTTGTTCAAACATTCCATGACTTTTCACCTGATGAATATGAAAGTCAAACTCCTATATGCTTTGCAAATTGTCCTTTACTCAAGTCTTTAGCAGTAGAGGTTCATAGTTGTGGGGACATGACTACTCAATGTCAGTTTGTGAGGCTTATTATTTTAAACAGGAGAGACCCAGAGATGGACAATTTATTAGTTGTTGTCAAAAAGGCAAGTTCAAACTTCCAGAAAGGAAAGAATTTCCAATCTATTTACAAAATATGTACTGAACCTACTTTTCCAAACTACAAAAATTTTAAGACAAACATAAGATCCTACAATAGTGCCATATCCTTTGCATCTATGGGGGCAACATTAGCTGCTAATATACCAGGACATGGTCCTTACTGTTTTAAAGTCCAAGGCCAAATTTATCATCGTACTTCACATTTACATCCAGAGGAAGGAGAGCAAAGAAAATTCGCTCAACTATATGTCCTAGATACAATGGAAGCTGTTGACCAACGTATGCAGATGGAAGAAAATAAAAAATGCTTACCCAGTGTTTTCATAGAGCTCAATAACATTATGGACAACAATCCCTACAGTAAAGCTTACCAAAAATTGGCAGAAGTAGAAAATGAACAACTACTTCATGCACAAAGACATCAATTACCCATGCCAAAGGTTAATATGGTGCTTAAAAGAGACAGACATACTGATAAACGTCGTTATAACTTGCCAACATCAAATGAGGTTGCAATGGTGTTTCAAAATGATGAAGGAGAACCACCATTTCAAAGAGACATTAGAATATATCCCAGAAATGAGGAGCAACCATTTATTAATATTAATATCTTAAGTCCAAATTTAGATCCAATGACATATCTCATCTTTTTCCCACATGGAGAAGCAGGTTGGCAACCAAAATTAACCCTTCCCAGTTACCCAAATGCTAAAGCCAGCATCCGAAATAATGTTTCTATGCTTGAATTTAAAGTAGCTCAAATTGCCATTCGACATGGATTTAATCCGATTTTATGTGGTGGAAAACTAACACAACAATGGATTATTGATTCATATTTGCAAGTTGAGGCAAATAATTTAAACTTTATAAAATATCAACAAGATAAACTATGTGTAGAACAATATTCTGGACTCATGGACTATGTTGCTGACGTGGCTACAAGCAGAGACATGACAGCTGGCAAAGCCATCATTTTACCATCTTCCTTTCAAGGATCTCCTCGAAATATGAGAGAAAGATACAATGATGCTATGGCTATTGTCACCAAATTTGGAAAACCAGATTTATTTATGACATTTACATGTAATCCACAATGGCCAGAAATTACACAAAATCTACTTCTTGGACAAACTGCTTCTGATCGACCAGATTTAGTAGCCAGAGTTTTTAAGATCAAATTAAATGAATTAATACGTGACTTCACTATAAATCAGTTATTTGGCAAATGTCTTGCTTATGTATATACCATTGAATTTAAAAAAAGAGGCCTTCCGCATGCACATCTTCTGATAATACTTCAAGAGAAAGATAAATTAGATACTTCGGACAAAGTGGATGCAGTCATAGTTGCTGAACTACCAGATCCAGAACTATATGGTAGACTATATGAGATTGTTACTCATCGCATGATTCATGGACCCTGTGGAGACCTTAATCCACAATCACCATGTATGGAAAATAATAAATGTTCCAAAGATTTTCCAAAAGATTATAGAGACAAAACATATGCAAATTGTGATGGATATCCACTTTATAAAAGAAGAGAAGGAGATAGTGCCATTATTCGTGGAAAAAAAGTGGACAATAGATATGTAGTACCCTACAATCCACATTTACTCATGAAGTACAACGCCCACATCAACGTAGAAGCCTGCACTTCCATCAATTCCATTAAATATGTCTACAAATATATTTACAAAGGCTATGATGCAGCTACTGTAGTCGTCAAAAGTGCAGACAACCCTGAAAGTAGTGAGTTAGTACATGATGAACTTGCATCTCATGTAGATGCTCGCTATGTCAGTGCGCCATAAGCTATGTGGCGGCTTTTAAAATTTGAAATGCATGATAGATCACATGCAGTATATAGATTAGCAGTACATTTGCCACAATGACATTTAGTCTATTTCCATGGTGGAAATGAAATGAATGCATTGGCCCAAAGTGAAGATCGTCACACTACATTAACTGCATGGTTTGCATTAAATTCCAATGATGCTCAAGCAACACACTACTTATATATTGAAATTCCATATCACTATGTTTTTGTGAATGGATTATGGAGACCAAGAAAAACCAGAGGCAATAAAATAATTCCACAAATTTACACAGTCAGTCCAAGAGATGTTGAACGTTTTTGCTTACGGATATTACTTTTAAATGTTCCAGGAGCACAAAGTTTTGAACAATTAAGAACTGTTAATGACATTGTATATGAATCCTTCCATTTAGCTGCAAGACATAGAAACTTACTCGCTGATGATACAGAGTGGGAAAGATGTTTAGAAGAAGCAGCACAATGTCAAATGCCACGACAGATGAGAGAACAATTTGCTTTTATTTGTATCTTCTCAAATGCTCCAAATGCATTAGCTTTGTGGGAGACTTTTAAAAGTAATATGGCTGAAGACTTTATGCGACGATACAATGAACCCATTGCACACTTAAAAGCGTTAATGGAAATCCAAGAAGTATTTTTAACTCATGGATTAAGTTGTGCAAGTTTTAATTTTCCTGATCCAGGTCTTATAGATGACATAAACTTTGAAGACTATGACATTCAACTACAAGCAGAAAGAACACAAGAAAGACTTGCAACTTTAAATACACTACAATTGCAAGCATTTCATGCCATTAAAAATGCAATAGATGATGACATGGTGACAGAGCGTTATTTCTATCTTGATGGACCTGGCGGATCAGGAAAAACCTATTTGTACAATTTACTAATGAGTTCAGTACAAGGCCAAATAGCAATGGCGTTTGCCACTACTGGAATTGCTGCACTTTTATTAGAAGGTGGAAGAACTGTTCATAGTGGATTTAAACTGCCAGTGCCTATTTTAGAAAATTCTGTGTCAGATATTCGCATGACATCCTTACAAGCAAAGAAATTGAAGAAATGTAAATTAATTATAATAGATGAGGCCACAATGATGTCATGCTTTGCCCTCCAATGTATTGACCGTTTGCTTCGTGAAGTCATGGATAATATTTTTCCATTTGGTGGAAAGGTAATGTTGTTGGGTGGCGATTTTAGACAAACATTACCTGTTGTTGTACATGGAAATCGAACTGACATTATCGAAACCTGTATCAAGACAAGCACAGTATGGAAACATTTTACCCATCTTCAACTGCAACAAAATATGAGATCAGAAGGCCAAACTGATTTCAATGATTGGCTTATTAAAATTGGAGAAGGCAGAACAGAAAAAATACTACATTTAGCTGACGACACTGTAGAGATCCCACCTCATATGATTTGTCAACAAGATATTATATCGGCTATAATTGAAGGGAGCATAAATAACGAAGAGCTTGCCAACCAAGTCATACTGCCGTGTAAAAATAAAGATGCATTAATCCTCAATAATGAAATCTTAAAAAAAATTAATGCACCACAAAGAAATTATCACAGTGCTGATTCTGTACTTGCTGATGACAATGAAAGTCAGGCTAACTTTTCGAATGAATTCATAAACTCTCTAACTCCTTCTGGAATGCCACCACATATTTTGCAGCTAAAGAAAGGTGCAATTATCATGTTACTGCGAAATATGAACCCCAAAAAAGGCCTATGCAATGGCACAAGATTAATTGTTGAACAATTAAAGGACCATTTTATAGATGCTGAAATTTTAACTGGGACCCATAAAGGAGAGAGAGTTTTCATACCAAGAATAGATTTAGCACCAAGTGAAAGTAGTCTCCCTTTTATACTTCAAAGAAGACAATTTCCCATTATTATGGCATTTGCCATGACCATTAATAAATCACAAGGTCAAACTTTCAAATCTGTGGGTATTTTCTTGGAAGAACCAGTATTTGCACATGGTCAATTGTACGTTGCGTTGTCACGGTGCAAAAATCCACAGGCTATTAAAGTTTACATTGAAAACAATGAAAGTCAAGGTGATTTATTAGAAGATGGACGTATTTTTACTAAAAACATTGTCTACTATGAAGTACTATAACTTTGCAGGATACAAATTAAAGCCATGCAAACATTTTTTAAAAGCATTCAAAAATACATAACAATTAGTTGTTTAATTCCGTCATAATTAATGGAAGTACTGTTTATGGATAATTCGCCTCACAAAATACTTGCCTTGCATTTTTATGAAAAATGATGTTAAAATGTTAAGTCACTATGTTAATGTTTCTAATGTTACAAGTTTAAAAACAATATTTTCAAGTTATTTCATTCAACATATTACAAAGTTCATGGTAAGAGCTCAAGCACCTTTTAAGTCACAATGTAAATATTGTCTGTTATCGTAAGATTACTACCTACATTAATGTTTATCGCCAGTTTATGTGGTCAGTAAGGAATTACTTTCATTAGGTACGTTTTATGGAGAGTTTTTACTGTATGCCTTCCTCTACATTCAATGTATATTGAACTTAACAATTATTATGATAGAAATTGCATGTTAATACTGATCAATTTAAAGTTCAACTGTTTTTACATTCAAATGTTAATACTTTTAAGAAAAAATTAGCTTACAAAATGTATTCACTATGTTCCTGTTTATAATGTTCCAAATTCTACAAATGTTTTGTCAACAACTTCCAAAGTTACATAAAAAATAAAGTTCAAGTTTCAAAATATATACTTTGAAGGTTATTGCTTACATATATTTTAAACTTCATGTTAAAATTCGGGACGTTTCAACAAGGCTTTTTACTTTTTGCTTTCCTCTGGATTCAATGTATATTAAAGTTAACAATTCTTCAGATACAAATTTCATGTTAAAAAACCATTACATCAACATTTTACAAAAATACACGTTCATATCACAATACTTACAAAAATCTATATAAATAACTAAACAACTTGACAAACATATACATCACATTGCCGTCATTTTTTGACGGGCAATTCGCTAGTTAGGATGATATTTATGAGTTCAGTATCAATTTATAGAGAAATATTCACCTTATGCAAACTAATGTTTATTGATAATAACAAAGCAAAACAATAATCTATTTATGAGAACTAGAAAAATAATTCACATATATGGATAGACAGCAAGACACATCAGATTTCACAAAACACAAATCACCACAGTATGTTTACCACAAAGGAATACCTGATATTAAATTTCCATGATACAATATATTTTAAAATGAATAATCAATGTTATTAATACAATGACAAATAATCACATATATAGTAAAACCATATAGCAATCAAAGTATAACACAACAATATAAGCCAAAATTAGAAATAACCAATATCACAATTATAAGATTATGATGATAAAATAATATATACTGTAATATACAGCTAACAAAATGTATCTGAGGGTATATTATAATATCATGGTAAAGGATTTTGTAATATAATTGATTAAAATCAATTTATCTGTTTTAGACAAAAAGGCACAAGATGAATTATGGATTGAAAATATATTATGATTTTCAACACCGTAAAGTTTGTATCCATTTAATAAAATAGAAACAGACTAATCATATATAAGATAAATCTCAGTCATATCACAAAATATTAGAAAATAATTATACTTTAACGATATAGAGGTTTAAAGCAGGCTTCAGTCTCCTGGATTTTGTAATCGTTCGATGTGGAACTCTCTCAGCTTTCTCTTAAAATGTTTTAGGCCCCAAAATGTTTCAGACCATGTGCTTTGGGCCCAAAATGTTTTGTGTGTGTAAGTGTCTCTGTGTGTGTGTAAGTTTCTCTGTGAGTCAATTAGTGTCCTGTGAGTCTCTAGTGTTTTATTCTATCTTCAGATATAGCCATATCCCCACTCCCTAGCTACATTCCTTTGTGATCACATATGCTCTCCTAACCAAGGACAGAATGAACTGTTGTGATATGAATCACAGTGAACTAACAGTAAAATAATAAGAATAATACCTGTGACACTAGAGGTGACCCAAAAATGACAACATTCCTAAATTAACCTTTTTTGACCTTGAATTAACAAATTAAAATAGTAAGGGCCTCATTCAATTGTGGTTTGGCCAATTGAATAGGGCTCTATATTAGCACACAGCATATTCTTTTTACAGAAGTTTTTAGTTAGTGAAGACCCTGCTTTTGGATAGAAGGTCACTAACTAAAAACTTCTGTAAAAAAACATATTTTATGTGCTTATATAGAGCCCTATTTAATTGGCCAAAGTGCAATTGAATGAGGCCCTAAAAGTTTAATATAGAGACTGTAAATTGTTACATACCAAGGAGAAGTTTATTAAATGGGAAAGAAATACCATTCCAGACAGACTTATCTCAGAAAACAATTTCACGTCTATTTCTCTATGGGAAATCAGGGAGCATAAATCTAAGCTATACAACTAATATCTTAAGATTAGTTAAGGAATGTTGAGGTAATGTCCCTAACAAAGAACAAATTACAATTGGATGTCTATTTTAGCCTTGAAATAATTAAACAAAAAACTGATGGAAGCACAGAAACATTAGTTCACTTCTATAAAATAGCTCAAATCACCTTACGACGTGAGCAAATAAGTGCTATATGATCAGGAATGTGAGGATAGAGAACCTGAAAGATGTTGTCACAGGTGAGATTTCCTGAGAAACATTACATTTTTCTACAGCTTACAGCTGAATAGGAAAGACCCAAATGCTTTAACCCACTTTCCTGTCCTCAGGTACACAAACTTTCTGACACATGTGTACAAGATGTATATTGCAGAATACAACACAATTCTATGAATCTGCCACAAATACAGCAGTGCTGACACTCTTTAAGATAGTGTGGCATTACAAACTGTAGAGAATACCTTCTCAAATCAAGGGAAGTATCAGGTAAACCACTCCTACCCTCCAGTCAAATACTGCCTACCTTGTAACAACTTAAGAGGCAAAGACCAAAATTGCATTACTTGATATAATCCATCACATATTATAATTGTCTAACTGCGATTCGTCGTCACGCTTCAGACGAATCGCAGTTTGACAATTATAAAGTGCTGTGCATTGCGCAGAGAGCGCGGTGCGAGCCGCGTATGCGCAGAGCGCGGCCCGAGCCGCGCATGTGCAGAGCGCGGCGCAAGCCGCGCACGAGACGCGCATGCGCAGAGCGCGGCGCAAGCCGCGCTTGCGCGCAGCGCGGCCCGATACAAGAGTGAAGAAGAGGGGGGGTAGAGGCACAGAGGGAGAGTGGGGAAGAGGGGAGGGAGAGTGGGGGAGAGTGGGGAAGAGAGGCACAGAGGGAGAGTGGGGAAGGGGGGGGGGAGAGGCACAGAGGGAGAGGGGGGGAGAGGCACGGCACAGAGGGAGAGTGGGGAAGAGGCACAGAGGGAGAGTGGGGAAGAGACACAGAGGGAGGGGGAAGAGACACAGAGGGAGGGGGGAGAGACACAGAGGGATAGGTGGGAAAAAGACACAGGGGAGGTAGAGGAGGGGGAAAAGACACACAGGAGGGAGAACAGGGGGAAGATACACATGGGAGGGAAATGGGGGGGGGGGGGAGGGGAACAGACACAGGGGGAAGGGGGAAAGAGACACCGGCCAGGGGGGAACAGGCACAGAGGGAGAGGGGGGAAGAGGCACAGAGGGAAAGGGGGGAAGAGGTACAGAAAGAGGCACAGAGGGGGGGGGAACAGAGGAAGGGGTGAAGAGACACAGTGGCGAGACACACAGAGAGAGGCGGGGGAAGAGGCACAGAGGGAGAGGGTGGAAGACACAGAGGGTGAGGGGGAAGAGACAGGGAGGAAGAGGCACAGAAAGAGGAGGGGGAAGAGACACAGGGGAGTGAGAGGAGGGGGAAGAGACACAGGGGAGAGAGTGCAGGGGGGAAGATACACAAGGGAGGGAAATGGAGACACGAGGAAGGCCGGAACAGACACAGGGGGAGGGGGAAAGAGACACAGGCCAGGGGGGAACAGACACAGGGGAGGGTTGGGGGAGACACAGGGGGGGAAGAGATGCATGGGAGGGAGAAGGGGGAAAGAGACACAGGGGAGGAGTTTAGAGACATGGGAGGGAGAGGGAGGTAAAAACACAAGGGGGCAGGAGATACAAAGGAGGTAGACGAGGTGGAAGGAGACACAAGGGAGGGAGAGGAGGGGGGAAATAAGACACAAGGGAGGAAGTAGACAGAGGGAGAGACTCGCAATGAGCTCCAAAGGGGCTCATTGCAAGGCCTGTGATGAGCGCCAAAGGCGCTCATCACAAGGCCAGTAAAGTAGAGGGGGAGAGGCTTACATTGTGTGGCAAACAGCATTGCCAGGCTTCAGTTTTTATTGCCGTCATTTTTGACGGGCAAGTCGCTAGTCACATATAATAGTTGTTAAACTGCGAGACGTCGTCACACTTTGCGTGGTGCGCACGACTTAGGCATTGAGCGCCGCAGGCGCTCATTGCTTGAGAGCCTCGCAAAGCGAGGCGAGACGTTAAACCGTAGCACTTTGCCGATGAGCGCTGAAGGCGCTCATTGCGGCGAGCTTCGCAAAGCGAGACGTTAAACCGTATCGATTAGCCGTTGCGAGCCTCACGTAGCAAAGCGAGCCATTAAAATATGAGACGCGGAACTTAGAAAAAGAAAAAAAAGAGATGCAAAAAATTACGAGATTAGCGCCCGAACCAAAAACCCGATAAATTCACCACAAAAAATTCCACAAACATCACAGACAGCATGGGGCAACAGCCAGCCATTTCAATCGATTTAGACGATTTTTGCCACCCGAAAATCGCCTAAGCGAGAAAAAAATGGGCGTCGAAAAAAATGAAAACGAGGCTACAACCTACAAAATACACTCTTATAAAAGCTGGAAAATACTCACGAGACACGTATCACATTAATAACATTACGACTATACAATGCCACTTTACACAATAAACCAACAGCTTTACCTCGCGCACGCAGCCTATTTATAATGCACACTTGGAACATTCATTACACTTTATAAGCAGGGCACTAACACTCACAATGTATATTCTATGCAGACACAAAATACAAACAGATTGTTAGCTCTTCTGCTTATTGCTCGCTGCATACATCAATTACAACTAATTAAACTATATTAATTTATTGCATAAATAATTAATTCTTACTTAATTAATTAATTTCATGAATCATTAATTATTCATTAACTACATATACATAGAAATATATATCTCTTACAGAGGATCAACATTACACGACAGGAGAGGCTCGCAATAAGCGCCAAAGACGCTCATTGCAAGGCATGCGATGAGTACCAAAGGCGCTCAGTGCAAGCCTCGCAATGAGCACCGAAGGTCCTCACAGTACAAAACGGTTTCAATTATGTGTCAAGCAGCATTCCCATGGCTTGAAATGTTATTTCCCCCTTCATTTTTGAAGGGTAAGTCGCTAATGCATTTATAAAAGCCAAGTCCCATCCCCCAACAACTAAAGGTGAAACAAAACCATACCATTCATGCTCTCTGACAGAACAAACTGTTCTTTCCCTGACTCTGAATTTTACCTATGACATTCTCCACTAGCTATCAACTAGAGTGCAATATATCTATATTGTAATATGTAAGAACTATTACAGTACTAATCAGTTGGTTATATATTAGGTATAATGTATAGCTATTACATGATGTACTGTAACCCAGTATTATACATTTTTAAATATCTAAGATTATATTTCTTCTTATCTCTGGAAATATGCTCATTTGAGTGGAGTCCTCTCTTTATATTATACTTACAGAAATAACTCTAACTATGAACCAAATTTGTTTGGATAGGACTTCAAACTCCTTGGTGTCTCCACTTAGCCACCCCTAACCATTTATCCCCTAGGTCTATAGATAGAATCCGTGAGCTAAGGAGGAAACAGAGGACAATCTGACAAGACTTGTTAACATGTATTGCCATATAATGTTGTTCTTGTTTGTAACATATTTCTTTATTTATCATGTACAAGTTTCCTTTAATTACACATAGCATGGCTCTTGTCACTAGCAGACAACAATAGGTAAACAGATTCTGTCACACTCCTGCCAGTGCTGTAAGTTAAACTGTCAACTGCCACAAAGATCCCATTTTATACCAGCCGACTAGAGCTACTAGCAAATTCAAATATCCTGAAGATTGAGTCAAATGCAGCCCCTAACTAGGAGGGCTGTAATACTTGGTAAACGATTCTTAGAGATTAAGAAGTACAGTCGCAATATTTCTCTTCCACAACTCTTCATTACTGAAAGGCACAGATTTTCAGTACAATAAAACACAATAAAATATTATCATGTAACCCTTAGATAGCACAAGCCAATCAAGAGCCCACGGATTAATTTCCCATCCCCAAGAGCAAGTATGTGAGTCTGTCTGTATTTACATATATTAATTTCCCTCCTTTTAGTTCCATAATCTTTACTTTCAGAACTAGTCTCTCCTATATATGACGAGGCTGATTAGCAGGTCATCTAAAATTGTTATTGGCTAAAAATAAATACATAGGGCTTTATTCAATTGCTACTTTTACATAGCAATTCAATTCAACAAGGCCGCAAGTTAAGGCCCGAAGCCTAAAGACCGTAAACCTTTACCAAACCCCCAAGCTGTGGGGCTGGAATAAAAGCGGTCCGCAGTTACAATTCCATCCCGTAATAACAGAATGCGAAACAGGCCTCTCAGCCAGTAGAAAGTGGGCTAGCGCAAGATGATTGAAAGAGAGAGATTATAAATTTAAATTTCACCTGCCCCAGCGTTGACTGTGTTGTAGATTCTCAGTAGTTGGTGGTTGGTGATAGAGAAAGAGAGAGCAGGTGACTTATTAAAGCAGGAAGTTACGTTTTTTGTCTTTTACATAATTCTTAAAACTATTTTACACTTAAATTGTACACATATTTACAGATTACACATAATACAAATACACATATATTAAATAACACACATAGATACACCTAGATCTAGGTCACTCCATACACACACACACATCCTATACCCCACACCCCAACAGTTAATAAATACAAATAAACACACGTTGTTTTTCCCCTATAAATACAGATAAACTTATTTTGATTTATCCTTATATTATTTTGGGGATAATTATGGAGGGAGGAGAGAGGTGGGGAGATGAGTTTAGAGGTGGGGAGGAGGAGAAGAGGGGGGTGAGGATGAGAGAGAGATGGCCCTGGGGAGTGGTGGATGGTGGTGGGGTGCCCATAGTGATAGGCACTCAAAGATAAGGGTCAGAGGAGGGACAGGCCTCAGGGCCAGACAAGGAAGCAAAGGATTCCCGTTCACAGTCAGAAGGGCAAGAGGCTGGGGGCAGGCACAGGGCACCAAACTACACACACATGGAGAATGTGGTCCTCCTATGTGCGATCCGTGGCCCCAGCGGAAAGGTATGTGAGGTCTGTGAAGCACTACTTTGATGATGTCCGGGCCAAGGTGAGGTGGATGATGGCCAAGGAGACCAGTCAAGCTGCAGCACCAAGTGGTGGCCCCAAAGTGACAGTCAGAGTCAATGGGTGGGAGAGGGTGGCCAAGGACCTTTTGAGTCAGGTGCCTGCCGCTGGCGCTTCAGGACTGTTGGACCAGCAGGATCCAGCCTCCATGTCAAGTGAATATCACATACACCAACATGCCACTACATGTACAGCACACACACTACACATGTACATGATTACCAACAAAGACTCTGACATGTCAGCTCTATGGAATTAACAAGGGATAGATGGATCAGTCAAGCATCATTAAATCCTTGAAGCTGACAAATCACTGCCATTCGTGGGCACAGCAACAGTAATCAAGCAATAGAGAGTCCATGTATGGGTGTGCCAACTGCAGCGTATGCAGTTACAGACCGCTGCCACAATCAAGATAGTGTTAGGGGCCAAGAACAATCAAGATCAAGAACCAATGAATAGATCACATCAAGTAAATGATAGCTACACATGGTTGCAATTAAGAGAATCATCCCGGTTCAAGATCAGATGTCAAATAGTTAGGAATAATCACAAAACAATGTATTATACATCATACTTAATACATATACCTTTCTTTTCTGATTTTCAGCTTCCAGGAGGTCTAAGTCCAGTGGTGAGCAGGAGGCTTCTGCTCCATCGGAGCAGGACGTCGGGGATCTAGCCCCCGCCCAGCAGGAGAAGGAGGAAAGGAGAGGAGTCACAGGGGATTGGGGCCCTGATGCAAGGCAGAGGAGCATGTAATGGCTGCACATATTTGTTTGGCTTCTCAACAGCACTCCTCCGTGACAATCTATTGGTCCAAATGTTAACGTAATCTAGACTAGGATCTTGGCCTATGTGATGGTGATATTTTGTACACAGATGGCTACCTCCCATCACATGGTCCATGATCCTCTTCTCTGTGGACATGTATTGTTCTGTTTAACATTTCACCATTTGATGGCCACTGAAGAATTCTGTTGAGAAGATATGCTGCAGTCCCTATCTTTTTTTATGGCCTTATTTTGCAGGTTATTGTTTTCTTTTTTTTTCAGGTCTATGAAGGCATTTTCTGCATCTGCAAGCATTGTTAAGGAAATTAAGTAATTGTAAGATATTCCCAGTGCCTCTCGGGTAGACATTCCTTCAATGACAGTCCCCCTTATTACATGTAGCTCCCACAATATTAAAGTTTTCATATATCTGGATAAGACATGATTGTTGTTAGCTTAAATGTAGACTAATACTGCTATGGCAGTGGACTTGAAAAGTCTCACAATGGTATGTTAATGAAAGCCAGCATTAATACATGCACTAGTGAAGCATGTGATCCTTTCATCAATATCAGTATGAGAACAGATCCTTGTGTCTGATGTAACAGTGAATCTGGCTGCTGACCTTTGTGCCCTCTCTGTATTAATGGGTATTTATCTCGTATTGCTGATATCATGAGTATCCCTTAACATATGCTAACGCCTGTATAGCTGATGGATGTGATATCAATGTTGATTAACAAGATCATATTGTGAAGGTGATAGTACACCTTGGCCACTGTCGCTGGTCACAGCTAAGCATCTATTGTGAGACACATCATTATTAATGGTCATGGCCAGTGAGTTACGCTGAGACCTAGCTAATAGTTAATAATGCTTGCAGATTGAAATCAGATGAGTTAGTATATTGTTACAGTATTTATCACTAAACTGTAAATTCATGTTTTTTTTTGGTGTTTTTTTTATTCTCCTCCACCTTTTTTTTTCACCACCTTTTTTCATTTTTTCATTTTAGAAACACACTGTATGTGTGAAACTGGTTTGGATGGGAAAGTCCAGATGTTTATGCGTCTGTTTAATTGAGCAGATGCTAACCAAATTTGCTATGCGCATTACTAATTACAACCATTAAATGGAGTGATTTCTGATAATCTTTTTTTTATCAGATTCCGGTTGCAGTGGTGTAGTGACCTCATGTGACCCTTGTAGGTGCTATGCATCATGATTATTCTGGACTATGACAGTACCCCTTGTAGGTATCCCCCTTTTCCCCAAAAGCCACTTGCCCTTCTGGGATCCTCCAACACCACACCCATGATATTAATGCACAGTTTTATACATTTCTGAGTGTGCTTTATGTATTAAATAAAGCTTTGTTATACTGTTATCACTGTGTCAGTGTGTTTTCAATGGCTGGGGTTTTGGGACATCCACATACATCACATTTGTGTCACATTCCTATATCTGTAAACTAATGAGCCCTAGTTACAAAGCAACAGATTAATACATATAATAATAATAATAATAATATAATAATATATCATATAATAATACAATAAAATATAATAATATATAATAATATAGGGTTAATACACATGACAGGTCCAATTTGTGATACTGTGGATTATCAACATTCCCCTGAAGGGAATATGACAGGTGATAATGTAAATGGATTGATAGCAAAACACTTGATGGGATTTCACCAAATGATAATTGGTATATATTTTAGGACATGGCCCCCAGCAATGGTGTGGGACTTTCCAGGATGGGCGTAGCGAATATTATCCCTGATGGAGGTGAGTTGGCTGTTGCACCACGGGCCTCTGCACAGCCTCCTTGTGTGTTTGCAGGGTTTCCTAATGGGTTAGAGTAGATTAGTGTGATGTATGTTCACCTGGTCTCCTTCTGGATCGCTACCTTGTGGTGGTGAAGGGGCTTGTGTACTTCAATTAAGCTATGAGCTATACCATGTAGGGTCACTTTATGTTGGCAGGTCATAGCAGAGAGGTCAGACAAATTGCAGTCCACTGGAGAAGGAACTGGCAACCCACTCCAGTATCTTTGCCATGAAAACCTTGTGGATAAGCGCAGACAGAGACATAGCTAAGTGTGCTGCAGTTCATAGGTTCACAGAAAGTTGGGCACAACTGAAGGACTGAACAACAAAAAATAAAATGTTCCCCTAGTACTTGATATATGTCATGTGGCGGTGTAATTTGGCCACTACTTCTTTTCCCAATGTAGATCTGATAAATGGGATCTATATATGATTATCTTTGTATTTTTAGGGTCCACATTAGAGCCTCTGTCAGTGAGAAAGGGATAATATAGCAGGCAGTGTCATGTCTTTGTGTTGAAATGTAATCAGGTAGTGTGTCTTTAATTGCTTTCAGCATCTTGCAGCCACACTTTTCATATTGGCATATACATGACCACTCAAACATATGATAAAAAAAATAAAAAGATCTATTTGTTTCTTGGGAATTGTTGTGCAATGCCTTTCCATTACTTTCCCCATTTTAAAGTGTGTTTTAATAGTCTTTTGCAGTGTTACAAACTAGTCTGTAAACCCTTTGCAGGTCCTATTCGGAACCCGTAATATTTTTGGCTACATTTGCCGTTTGCGAGTTTGAAAACAATTGTATGCTTGGGGAATTATAGCAATTTAATAGCAATTTGCAGTTTTAGTGATTGTAACATTTGCAGCCTTGAAAGATCAAAGGTTGGGGAGGGGATTGGAAGTTACGATTTTGGCAACCTCAGTAGTTTTCAGCCTGTAACCCACAGATCATTTTCCGGCTCGATAAAAGTCACCAATTGAATAGCAAATTAGTTAATGGGCTATATGATGGGCTCCAGTAACCAACAATCGCTCAATTGAATAGGGGCCATAATGTTTACAACAAAGAACCAGAATGAGTCGTCATTAGGGATGAAGTTCATCAAATCGATTCAGTTACCATTTTCCTCACCAATTAATAGTGGTTTACTAGTCAATATAGCATACATTTCCCTGGTGTAAAAGGAAATAATGTCCACAAATAAAACATGCTGTCTAGGTCCCAGGTTCCAGTGTAGGTCATCCCTAGATCCTCTGATCTTTCTAGGGGCATGCAGAAATTGGTATTAAAGCAACAGTTTATAAATCTGGGGAACTGAGAACTGTTTGGGATTATTTCGGGAGCCACTAACCAGGGCCAAGTACAATCTGTGATAATGTGATTGGGATAAAATAATTATAATATTATATTTAAATTACATATTTATAGTATTTATTTGAAGAAATAAAGCAATCATTGGGATCTGGCTTCCTTGTTTGGTAGTTTTAAAAATCTTAAAGCACCACTCAGCAATTTCTGTGCTGCTCACATCTTTTTCATTAGCAGCTTGCAGCAAAGTGAAATAGAGCTGTCACTCATGAAATTGAACTGTGTTCACCTCCCTTACACTGATGCCCTTTATTTTTCTTGTATAAATAATGCACAAATCCTGCTTTATTTGTCATCTTCTGTCTCCTCCTTTACTGACTCTCAAGCTCACCTCCGATCACGCTTCCACTCACCTGTATTATTTTTTTATGTGCCCCACACACAAAAAAACACATGTAATCCCTCTGCCTACATCCTCTGTTCTCCCTGCTGTCTGGATCCTTTACTAACAGTCTGAATCTACCTATCTTTTTAGGTTATTATTTCTATCAAGTAAGGATTTTGAGAGACAGTGATTTTAAGTTTACAGTATTACATATATTCAAAATAGTTACATTGTAAAGCATTAACTCCCCTAAAATGATATAATTTTCTCCTGTACTTTTTCTCAGGAACATCCCTCTTAAGGGTTCAACAGTAATCAGCAAGCATTGCTGGACTCCACTTGCCCTGGTACCAATTTTCCATTTTGGAAATGTCCTGGTAGAAACATTTACCATGTTCATCACAGACTTCCTCGAGATTTGCTGGAAGGAATCCAGGTGCAAATCCAAGAAATTGATTTTCAAAGACATGTTACATCCCATGGTCTTGTAAGATTGCAAAAGATCATCCACTATTTCTTTGTAGTTGTCTGCCTTATCATTCCCTAAGAAGTTCTGGCAAACACTCTTGAAAGATTTCCATGCAGCCTTTCAGCCTGGTTCAACTGACTATCAAAGTTCCCATCTTTAATCAGTTGTCTTATTTGAGGTCCTACAATGATCCCCTCTTTGATATTTGCATTACTGATCCTTGGGAATTTATTTCTTAAATATGTAAATCCAGGTCCACTTCAATACATTGCTTTGACAAAGTTCTTCATATTCATATTCATATTCTTCTTTATATGGAGTGGAGGTAGGTACACTTTTTCTGGATCAAACAAGTGGTGTATTGACAACATTCTTCTGTCCTGGAGTTAGTGATGTTCGTTTTGGCCACTGTTTCTGAGTGTAATGATTTCTTCTGTCTCTCCTGTTCCACTCACAAGAAAACAGCTGTACTTTGTGTGACCAAGTTGTAGTCCAAGCAATAGAGCGACTACTTTCAACTCACCACAGATATTACATTTGTATTCTTAATTTTTGATTTTTTCAAGCACAAGTTTTATGCTTTCATAAGTTTCTTTGATATTGGCAGCATGAGCTAGTGGCACTGATGGAAACTTATTTCCTTTGTGGAGAAGCACATCTTTCAAGCTAACTTTAGAAGAATTGATAAATAAATGCCAATCCTCTGTTTTGTACTCTTGACCAAGGGCTTCCATGACAGAATAAACATAATTGCAAAAAACAAGTTCATCTTCAAGGTAAAATAAATCTTTAAAGTCACTATGCCTATCTCTAAAAAACAAACTTTAGTTTCCTTATGGAGAAGATGTCAGCCTTTCAACCTGGAGCCTAAAAGTTCTGCTTGCGTTTTAGATAGGTTCAAGTCTTGGAAGAGGTCCTTGAGATCTCCTTGGGTAAGGAAAAGTGGTTGTAATGATAAACAGGAAGCCTCAAAAGTTTGAGCAAGACTTATATCGACATCACCGTGCATACAGGATATTTTTTTCTTGTTCATCATCACTAATTATTATTTCTTCTGGAGTCGTTGGTGCAGGCAATTCTTCACTATTCAGCACTGGCCTGATGGCAGATGGTAAATTAGGATATATGTCACAGAGTGCTATAATTTAAGACTGATGCCTGAAATGTTTGTAAGGCAAAAGTAACAATCTGTGGAGTGATCTTTTTGTTCTCATTAAATCATTGGAACAGAAAAATGAATGTGCCAAGAACCCGTTGACCAACTTGTGAGAAGTCTGACACAGGTACTACAACAAAAATGAGGGGCCCAACTTTTATCTTGGTCACCGACTTTGCGTCCAAAGAAAAGCTCATAATACTTCTGAATGGAGTAAAACCACTTTTATGATTTTTAAATACCATATTTATCAGCATATAACACGCACCGGCGTATAACACGCACCTCATTTTAAGAAGGGAATTTCAGGAAAAAAAAAATTCAAATAAAGATCTTTGAAGCAAAATCCTCAACCTCAACCTCCCTCCTCATCATCAACACCCTCCTCAACCTCCCTCCTCATCCTCCCTCCTCATCCTCCCTCCTCAACCCCCTCCTCAAACCCCCCATCCTCAACCCCCTCCTCCACCCCCATCCTCATCCTCCTTTCTCAACCCCCCTCCTCAACCTCAACCCCCCTCCTCAACCTCCCTCCTCATCCGCAACCCCCCTCCTCATCCTCAAACCCCTCCTCAACCTCCCTCCTCATCCTCCCTCCTCAACCCCCCCATCCTCAACCCCCTCCTCAACCTCCCTCCTCAAACCCCCTCCTCAACCCCCCATCCTCAAATCCCCACAAGCCCCCTCCTCAACCCCCCAATCCTCATCCTCCTTCCTCAACCCCCCTATCCTCAACCCCCTCCTCATCCTCAACCCCCCTCCTCATCCTCAACCTCCCTCCTCATCCTCAACCCCCTCCTCAACCTCCCTCCTCATCCTCCCTCCTTAACCCCCTCCTCAAACCCCCATCCTCAACCCCCTCCTCCACCCCCCCATCCTCATCCTCCTTCCTCAACCCCCCTCCTCAACCTCAATCCCCCTCCTCAACCTCCCTCCTCATCCTCAACCCCCTCCTCAACCTCCCTCCTCATCCTCCCTCCTTAACCCCCTCCTCAAACCCCCATCCTCAACCCCCTCCTCCACCCCCCATCCTCATCCTCCTTCCTCAACCCCCCTCCTCAACCTCAATCCCCCTCCTCAACCTCCCTCCTCATCCTCAACCCCCCTCCTCATCCTCAACCCCCTCCTCAACCTCCCTCCTCATCCTCCCTCCTCAACCCCCCAATTCTTAACCCTCTCCTCAACCTCCCTCCTCAAACCCCCTGCTCAACCCCCCTATCCTCAACCTCCCTCCTCAAACCCCCTCCACAACCCCCCATCCTCAAATCCCCTCAACCCCCCTCCTCAACCCCCCAATCCTCATCCTGCTTCCTCAACCTCAACCCCCTCCTCAACCTGAACCCCCCTCCTCAACCTCAACCCCCTCCTCAACCTCCCTCCTTCTCCTCAACCCCCCTCCTCAACCCACCTATCCTCAACCCCCCTCCTCAACCTCAACCCCCCTCCTCAACCTCTCTCCTCATTCTAAACCCCCCTCTGCATTCTAAACCCCCCTCCTCCTCAACCAAATCCCCCCCTTAATATGCTAATGACGTAGCGCGCTGGCGCGCATGTGACGTCACCGGGTCAAGGAGCGGAGCGGAGGCGGAGCAGAAGCAGGTAAGTGAGGGGGAGGTATTAAGGGGGGTTTAAGTTGAGGAGAAGGGGGGTTTAGGTTGAGGAGGAGAGGGGTTTAGGTTGAGGAGGGGGGGTTAGAATGCGGAGGGGGTTTAGAGTGAGGAGGGAGGTTGAGGATGAGGAGGGGGGAGGGAATATCGGCATATAACACGCACCTATCATTTGCCCCCTATTTTCATGGAGAAAAAGTGCGTGTTATACGCTGATAAATACGGTATCACCTCACTGCAAATGTAGCAAAATGAGTTTGGATGATTAATACAATTCCTTGGCATTGTCCAACTTCGTATTTTGAGCATAAAATCTACATAGAACTACACAGATAGTTGATACTCACACCATTAGATGTTTCAAGAATGAACTCTTTACACCAACTGGCCAGGAACGCTGACTCATACAGTAAACAAGTAAACACGTGACTCATAATGCCTCAAGGGCATCACGTGACAGAATATGATTTAACTGTTTATTACTCTGGGACCTTTTTATGTTGACTAATCAGTAGAATTTACAACAATTAAAAATAATACTAGGATTTTACTGATGAAAAATGAACATATCTTAATGCTGTATGAATGTGTTATATAACACAATGTATTATATTAAAGAGGACGTAATTTAATACTATGGGTTAAAGAACAATTCTGAGACCATTTAAGAAATCAGGGGTTAAATTACACATAGCACAACCCTTATTTGCCCTTGTTTACTTATAAAGCATCACTATTTTTCATAGAATAGTATGGGACATAAATAATTTACAGAGAGCATGCAACACATAACAATACATCACATATAATAGTTGTCAAACTGTGATTCGTCGTCACGCTTGTGACAAATCGCTGTTTGACAACTACACATTGAGCAATGGGCCATGAATGTGCATAAGGCGGCGTAAGACACAGGGGGAGAGGGGGTAAAAGCACAGGGGGGAAGGGACACAAGGGAGGAAGTAGACAGAGGGAGAGACTCGCAATGAGCGCCAAAGGTGCTCATCGCAAGGCCCGTGATGAGCACCGAAGGCGCTCATCGTGAGGCCAGTAAAGTAGAGGGGAGAGGATCCCTTTGTGTGGCAAACAGCATTGCCAGGATTCACATTTTATTGCTGTCATATTTGATGGGCAAGTTACTAATTAGCAAATATTAGTACAAAATGTGAAGAAGTGCCTGTTCCTGAAAGCTTACATTCTAGAAAAGATTGTTAGAGAAGTGATACAAAAGGAATGGATGAGATGGGTAACTAGTACTAAGCTCAGGAGGTGGCTTTTTGTCGCTGTTTGTCGCAGAGGAGGGGGGAAGAGACACAGGGGAGTGAGAGTAGTTGGGGAGAGACACAGGGGAGTGAGGGGAGGGGGGAGAGACACAAAGGAGTGAGAGGAGGGGGGAAGAGACACGGCAGGAGACACAGAGGTAGGAGAGGAGGGGGTAGACACATAGGGGAGTGAGAGGAGGGGGGAGACACACAGAGGAGGGGAGAGACACAGGGGAGTGAGATGAGGGGGGAGAGACACACAGGAGTGAAGGGGGAGAGACAAAAAGGATTGAGAGGAGGGGGAAGAGACACCAAGGAGGAGGGGGAGACACACAGGGTAGGTAGAGGAGGGAGGAAGAGACAAAGGGGAAGGGGGAGACACACAGGGTTGGGAGAGGAGGGGGTTATACACACAGGGGAGGGAGAGGAAGAGACACAGGGGACTAAAATGGGGGGGAACAGACACGAGAGAGGGGGAAGAGAGATGGGGAAAGAGACACAGGGGGAGAAAAGAGACACAGGGGAGGGAGAGGGGGGCAAGACACACAGGGGAGGGGGGAAAAGAGACACAGGGGAGGGAGAGGGGGCAAGACACACAAGGGCGGGAGAGGGGGCAAGAGACACAGGGGAGGGAGAGGTGGGGAAAGAGACACAGGGGGACAGGGCAGAAAGACACAGGGGGGAGAGTGGGTAAAAACACACAGGGGGAGGAGACACAAGGGAGGGAGAGGGGAAATTAGACACAAGTGAGGAAGTAGACAGGGCGAGCGACTCACAATGAGTGCCAAAGGCGCTCATCACGAGGCTAGTAAAGTAGAGGGGGAGAGGCTTCCATTGTGTGGCAAATAGCATTGCCAGGATTCACATTTTATTGCTGTCATTCTTGACGGGCAAGTTGCTAGTTAACAAATATTAGTACAAAATGTGAAGAAGTTCATGTTCCTGAAAGCTTACATTCTAGAAGAGATTGTTAGAGAATTGATACAAAAGGAATGGATGAGATGGGTAACTAGTAGTAAACTCAGGAGGTGGCTGTTTGTCGCTGTAAGTGGTAGAACTTGTTACAAAAATCCTAATGGCGTTTGTCTAACATAAAATATAAAACGATAGTATAACACTGCCACCACCAACGCAATATAAGGTGTAACAACCCAAGGGTGGGTTTGGTTGCCCAGAGTTATAAAAGTCATACAAAATCATAATTTCAAAATAAGGGGAAACTTAACCCCGTACACAGTATAAAACATCTGTACAGTAAGGTGATGTTCTGAGAACACAGAGGCAAACCACAATAAATGGATATAGTATGTATAAGTACTCAGTATATTTGAACAATATAATAATAAAATGAGAAACAATGGTATTTAGTACAGGTAGGGTACCCAATTCCTGGAATTGGGTAATCTGGAATCTCCTTTAAATTTACACTTGGAAAGTAGCAGTCTGCATCATGCAGTCTCAATGTGGAATTTGGTATTCTGTACCGCAAGCCTGTTTGGAGCCTTTTCTAAGCAAATAGGACAATTGGAACACATTCTAAGCTTGTTTTGGATTCCCAGGTGGTTCAGTGGTTAGGATTCTGTGCTCTTCCAGTCAGGGCACCAGGAGGTCATACCACCCTGAAGCTATGCAGGGTTGGGCCTGATCAGTACTTGGATACAAGACCACCTAGGAATACCAGGAGCTGTATGCTCTGGCTCATTGGAGAAATAACTGGTAACCCACACCGGTATGACTGCCTTGAATACCAAGTGGAAGAGCATGAGGTCACGGAGGGTTTGACACAGCTGAAAAACACAAAAACAGAACAAGCTTATTTGGAGGACCTTTTGAGCCTATTTGACCTCCTGAGCCTATTTGACCTCCTGAGCCTAAAATTAGTATATTCTGAGCCTTTTTGTCATTCTGAGCCCTTTTGGAGTAAATACTGAACCTTTTTGTCTTTCTGAGCCTACATTTTGTACACATTAAAAGCTTGCTATGGCTTTGAACAAAGATGCAAGTGACAGTAGTAGTAGTGGCAAACACAAACACTGGTTCATAAAGATTAAAGATTAAAGAGTTGAACTGTTGAAAAAACCTGACCGTGTTGTTTCAGTGCGTAAGGTGTGTGAAATCTATGGTACTGGTTCATCATCTGTTTATGACATCAAGAAGCAAATGGAAACGCTATTGACATTCTATATAGACAGTGATTCTAAAGTGTAAAATACCATTAGAAAAAAATGAAAGATAGTAAGAATACTGATCATGACCGAGTGTTGATGTATGGGGTTCAACAGTGTTATAGTGACAAGTTAATTTACCTGGTGAGTACATTAATTAAAGGACTAGAAAAACGTAGCGCCTTTACAGCACAAGAACTAATGAGTTTGCATTCTTTGCTTTAAAAATTACCGAAGGTAAGAACCAAACAAACAAAGCAATTTTGTTTGGATGAAATGTTTAAAATTTTTGCGAAGAAGACTGTGTATTCTGTTGCTTCGTCTTCAAGTATCTCAGATGTCACACTGCCAGCATCAAAAATTCACAAAGAGCTATGCAACTATGAAACAGACAGTAATTAGGACAACTCTCTAATTCAAAAGCTTAGTGATTAGCTGATGAGGTCCACTGGACTTGCAGTTGATTGAGATTTATACGTACAGTAAACACTGTATGTAAACTTTTTGAGTTATCTTATGTATACCGGTATTACTCAATGTTCTTGTAAAGCATGCAGATCATCAAACCCCACTTCTCCTTTTCATTTAATAATGTTCTACTTGTCTTTGTCATTCTGTAAAGCTACAGTGATCTTTTTGAGTCAGTAAAATGTTTTTTCAAAACATCTTATGTGTTTTGGTCTCATTCATTATTAAGTATTTCTTTTAAAGTTTATGATAAATACATAAATGTCTCTTAAATACAAAGAATACAAAGTAATAGCTCAAACTGCAGTATTATTGCCTAAAACCAGCATTCCTTGCGAAAGCACCATTGGTTCGGCAAAAACGATTTTCCAGCAAAGCTCCAGAATGGATGATGCCATGAAACTGGTGCCCAACTTGCACATACATTTATTGAAATAAAACAAGAATAACAACATAGAAAATTGTATACCTCAGTTTAGTTATATGAGAGGCTGTGTGATGGAAGTTTGGTGGAAATTTAGATAGTTATCACTATGCCCCCCATCATGTCACCATATACAATGGAATGTTTATCTTCAGTCCATGTTACATGGGGTTGCAAGGATCAATCATAAATGTAACTGTTCTCTTCTTCCATCCAGACCCTGGGTCCCTGCAGCCATCCAATCCAGTACGTCCCTTTGAGAGGTCAGTGCATTTAGGGAGTGTGTCAGTGAGTGTATGTGACTGTTGTGTTGTTGAGTGTGTCTGTGTGTGATAGCATGTTAGTGAGTTATACAATGTGCATGTGTGTCAACTATCTGTGATAGTGTGTGCATCATGAGTCTGCTAGGTATGTAATCAGATGTATACCATTTTTTTACCCTTACTAGCTATGACTGAGTCTATAGGATGCTTGCTCTTGTTCTAATAAATGGCTGATTAATCTTCACCTGTCTGCAAATCAGACGCTCAGTCATTTGTCTGACGCCATTAAAGCATTTGTTATGGGCTTTAAGAGCCCACCAAACGTCATGGTAATAACAGTATGAAGTGAGCCTTTGATAAAGCCGTTGTATTTTGTGGCAAACTGCTCCATCAGGAAACAGAACCGATACTGCCATCACTAATATAGTTGTTGTGTGTGTGTAGCTATATATAGTAAATAAATAGTACATTTGTGTACACATTTGAATGTCTAAAACAAGTTAAAAAAAGTTTCATGCCCAGAATTCCGAGAAATACAGTTATTACACTGCACTCTGTGAACCTTGGCATGGACATGCAAATGTGTCCACAAAGGCTTCGCTCTTGCAATCCATAACCATTTTAAATATGGCTTCCCTTAAGCATATGCCCACTATATCAAACAGCTTTGAGCAAAGCGAGGGTTGGATTATACACAAGCTAAGGATCCCACCAACATACAGCTGTTTCAAGGTTACTGCCTGCCATCAGCGTGGGGCCAGTTCCTTGACTTGTGTAATGGATATTTTGAGGAGGTAGTTTACCACAACAATCATTTAATATATGGTGGGCAAAAGAGCGATAGAAGCCCTCCACCCTACATAGTACAGTAAACAAATAGTACATTTGTGTTCATATTTGAATTTCTAAAACAAGTAAAAAATCTTGTTTCATGCCCAGAATTCCTCAAACTACCTCCTCAAAATATCTACTACACATAAACTACCTTCTCAAAATATCCACTACGTAAGCTGAGGAACCGGAAGTAATCTTGAAACAGCTGTATGTGAATGGGAATCCTTGCTTGTGTGTAATCCAACCCTAGCTTTGCTCAAAACTGTTTGATACAGCGGGCACATGGCTAAGGGATGCCATTTTTAAAATGGTGAAGAGCAAAGCCTTTGTGGGCACATTTGCATGTGAGTGTAGTATAATATTAGTTTTTCTCGGAATTCTGGGCATGAAACAAGTTTTATAACTCATTTTAGACATTTAAATGTGAACACAAATGTACTATTTATTTACTGTACAGTGGACGGCTTCTATCACTCTTTTGCCCACCATATATTAAATCATATATATAAATGTGAACCAAGAATGTTGGTCATGGCAGGGCGGTTGGTCACGTTTGCGGCCCGCAAATGCAAGCCTTGCAAAGCGAGGCGACCTGTCGACCGCGAGCCTTGCAAAGCAAGCAGCTGACGCCTGCACCTAGAATGTTGCTCACGTTGTGGCCCTAGGGGCCACAACGGCAAGCCTCGCGAAGCCACTGAGAGGCCCGCAGGACTTTTAGGCTGCAATGCGCGCCAAAGGCGCTCATTGCAGGCCTCGCAATGAGCGCCGCAGGCACTCCCTGCAAGGCCCGTGGGACTTTGGCTGCAATGAGCTGTGGCACTCATCGTGAGCCCGTAGGACTTAGGATCAAAGCACGTAAAACGCCTGAACCACGCAACTGCAATCGCAAACCACGTAGCACTTAGGACCAAAGCACGTAAAACCCTGGAACCACGAAACTGGAAAGACCACCATATAAAACATAATTATGCCTCAAATTAACTTACACACTCACACACCACAGTGGGAAAGCCAGGGAGCCTATGAGTGAGGTTGCAAGTTTATTTGAGGCATATTTGCCATTTTTTCAGGATCGAAAATCGCCTAAGCAAGAAAAAAAAATGGATAGCGAAAAATGGAACACAACGAAAACGAGGCAGAAGGATGTAAAACTAGCTGAAAGAATTAAAACTATTCCGAAGGACAGAAAAACAAGCCCTAAGCAGTAACCCTTAATGCAAGCCAGTAACATTTAATCCAAGCCACTAACTTTTCACACAAGGCAGTAACTATATTTATACTATATTTATTTTTTAATGACACAAATATTTATATTGAGCTGTTAAGTGTCAAATAATGTTGAAATGTCATCATTTTCTATTGTTTTTCCATGCTACTGTATATGTCTCTTTAACTGCTGCTGCTGCACTCCTCAATTGCTTTAAAACCATTTCCAAGTGGTCTTTGGCACCCATAATATTTTCTTCAGGTTTTTGTAATGTCAACACTGCCCTATTTTATGAGTGATCCATAAAGCTTTCTTAGCACAGGGTTTTGGTATAAAAGTCTAAAAGAGTAATTCGTAAGCTCTTGCCACAGTCACTCATAGCAATTCTCTTGTAGAAAGGATGGGTGATTAAAATAGCTAGGGGGGTTTACTTTGCTCTTTAACATGGTGTAATTTGTGATATTGGGTATTAGCATAGAGGCCATGTTTTGGGGATTTTTTTAGGTGAAAATTAAAAGTTTTTGTGATTGATTGTATGTGAGAAATGAAAGAGATAGCAGGATCCAAAATAACCCCAAGACAACAGGCCTGGGTGTTGGGAGTGATGATGATATTGTGAATGGTGAGAGCCATGTGAGGATAGACTGAGAAGATTAGGAGCTCAGTCTTTGTTGACTCTTTGTTGTTTGAATTGACAGAGTGCATCCAGGAGCATATGCTAGAGAGTCAGTTAGCAATTTGGGCTAGAAGAGATGGGGATATTTTGGGTGCTGAAGATTTGAGTGTCAACTGCATATAGATACAAAAATATCCCAAATATTTTATTAGGGTACCAAAGAAGGATGTATATTTGGAGAAAAGGAGGGAGTCTATGACTGCACCTTGGGGTATACCAAAAGTAAGAGGGCAAGGTGAAGAAGAGGAGACACTAAATGTTCGATCATCCAGGTATTATGTGAACCATGAGAGAGCAGTGTCACAGATGCCAAGAGAGCTGAGAATTTGGATAAGAAGAAAGTGGTCAACTGTGTCAAAGGCACTAGAGAGATGCAGGAGAATTAGAATACAGAAATTACCCTTTGATTTGTCGGTGAGCAAGTCATTAGTGACTTTTGGGAGAACTGTCTCTGTGTATTGAGTGTTAGGACATGATTGGAAGAGGTCAAGGAGGGAGTTAAATAAATTGGCTAAGGAGATTGTAAACAATATGCTCAAGCAGTTTTGAAAACCAGGGGAAGTAGAGAGATAGGGCAACAGTTATAGGGCAACATGCAGAATGTGTAATTATCGTGTTTTTTAAAGATGAGAAACTTGCCAGTGTCTGGGGAAAGGTTCAATATATGTGTGAATGCTGGGATAAATGTGCTCGAGGCAGGGGGTTTAGCTGTGATGAAATAATATGAACAAGTTGTAAGATGAGAGATTGATAGAAGACTTGGATAATCAAAAAAAAAAAAATGATATAGAAGTCACCTGCAAATAAATGCATATAACTGCTAGGCTGAGAAAATATAAAAATTTAAAAAACTTTATTGATACAAAAGACAAAAAAAAAATACACTATTAAAATACATTGAAAAAATATATATAATAGTCCGCTCCTGTTATTGTACTAAACTATACTCAAGGATAGATATACAAATGAATTGGTAAGGTGAAACTCATCTACACTGGGTAGCAGAGTATGGAATAGGACCCACTGTTTGCCCTCTAAATAATGGATTAGGCAGATCCTGACTATACTGATTTAAATAATATAGTTCTGGCCTCTAAGGATTTAAATTAAAAAAATACATATAAGTTATCCAGAGTGGGTATAAGTTTCAAAAGTATATCAATTCCAATTTATATGTCATTTAAATATACAGTGGATATAAAAATTCTACACACCGCTGTTAAAATGTCAGATTTCTGTGCTGTTTATAGGTCACATTAAAGGTGGAAAGAGTTCTGAAATGATTTATCTTTGTTTAATTTTTTTACAGCACAGAAACCTGACATTTTAACAGGGGTGTGTAGACTTTTTATATCCACTGTAACTGTCAGTGACATAGTCTATTAATGTACAGATGTATTGTGCAAAATACGATTTATGCAATTCGCAGTCATTTGGGCATGGATTCCAATAGTACAAATGTCCAAAAGCATTTCAATTTGTATTGTATGTCTTAAGCATGAAAAAAATAAAGTATGACTGTCAGTGACATTATCTATTGCTATACAGATGTATTATGAAAACACATTTACACAATTCACAGTCACTTAGGCATACATTTCTAATAATACATATCCCAGACATAAAAAATATATTAGTGCAGTCATACACATTTGTATAGATCACAAACACAGACCAATGCCACAAAGCACAAAAATCCTGTCTTACGTCATCAGGAATGGACTGGATGGAAGCCCGACGCATACGTTTCACTAGTGAGCTTCTACTGAGGCTGTGGATGGACACATGAGACGCATCCATTTTAACAGGTTAACAGGTTCAATCTTTTAATTAACTCTTTCATGTCTTGTTAACTTATTGTATCTTTTAGATCCGGCCTGTGGAGAAGGTAAACAGTATCAGCACGTGGAGCATAGAGTACAGGACAACAGCAAAGCAGCTTATTGGTACATATTATAATGAGAATCACGTAGAAGCAGATTTAATTCATCATATTGTATTAACTGTCTCAGCATCTTAAATTGGGGTATATTCCAATAAATTAATAAACATATGAATTAAACATTTCACATAAAAGAAAATTATTATCAAATATATTGAATGTGAGATATAATAAAAATAATTAAATTATGTGTGTCAATGTGTATTGATTGGTGATTATGAGAAAAACAAAACATTATTCCAGATGAATATACATAGTATAGCCAGTATATATGTAAAGACTATGGGCCTCATTCTATTAGCGGCCGCAGCCGTTGCGGGGCCGCAAGGACCGGCCGCAAGCTATTCGGCTATTCTATTCCCTTACGGCCGGAGGCTCCGGCAGGCTTGCGGCCGGTGCCTTGCTATCTCTTGCGGCCGCTCGCGCCAGAGGAAAGCCTTTGATCTAAAACGGCCGCAAGAGTTTTGCAATTCAATTCCTCCGGGAAACCTCTCTGCAAGGCTAAAAGCGAGCCGCAGCTTACTTGCAGGAAAGAGGTCTCGCTAGCACCAATTAAGCACATAAAATAGCTCAAATAAAGCCATCCTGCACTTTGCGAAGACTATAAAGGGATTTTGGGTGTTAGAAAAAATAGCACATAATTATCCTGTACTCAAATCCGTAAAATATTTTATTTTTAATATCCGTAAAATATCCATGTAAAAAGTCCAGAGTGCTTGGAGCACCTCAGACACACCCACGCCGCAGCCGGAAAATAAACAGTTAATTTGAACTCGGGTTTGGGCAGATGTGCAAGCTTGAGAGTGGGTTACTTTTAATCCTCATGTCCCCCAATATGATCCCTAGCATTTACAGAGCTGTACAGTGCAGGCTTGAATTTATTTTTCAGTTTTTATATTTCTGAGATTACGGCCGGTTCCAAGATATGCGGCCGGCCGTAAAAGGAGATCCTTGCGGGGCCGTATAATAGAATCGCAAGTTAACTGAACCCCCGCAAGGAATCGCAGCCTTACGGCCTATTTACGGCCGCTAATAGAATGAGGCCCTATGAGACTACTATGTTAAAACTAATATGTTTTTGAACATAAAGTGAAGGAGTACATAAATAAATTAATATGAAATAAAAATGGATGAATACTCATTATATTGAATAGTCCCAAAAATTATAACTGATACTCTAATCACATATAATAGTTTTCAAACTACAAATCATCGTCACGCTTCGCGAAGCGAGGGGCCGCATTTGCGGAAGGTGGATGCCCCAATGTCGGCTGCAATGAGCCGCATTTGCGGAGGTGGAGGCTCTCTGGCGCCTCACAAAAAGTTACAAACACACACACAAGCGCCAAAATACAAACCGCGGCTCTTACAATGCAAAATTTACGGACTTAGCCAAAAAAAAAAGAGACGCGGGACTTAGAAAAAAAAACCATTCCAAACATGTAAAATTACGACCTTAACAACTGAACCGCGTGCACCTGAAAACATTAAAGCACAATAAACACACACAAAAAAGACATAAAAAGCTTACCCACAGCAAGGGGGGGGGGGGGGGCACCCAGTACCTCTGCAATTGAACTTACACCTCAGTTTAAGTCCAAATTCCGAGTTTAGACACATGAAAATGCCCTAAGCCAGAGAAAAAATGGCCCCCGGAAAAAAACTTAAACGAGGCTACACGACCCTAAAGCTGCAAAACAACACCAAGCATACACAGATTTTCAAAAAAGCCGTACAAGGTAAAGATACACTTTTAGCAAGTACGCTAAATCATCCACACATGTGTACCCCATACACATTTGCCGCCATTTTACAACACTGTGCGGAATACACAATGTGGAAGTACACAGCTACACTAACGGCTTTGCCTCGCGCAGCCTATTTACACTACACACTGCACACATTGCTGACACATACACCTCAGCTCCACAACAGTGCAAACCTACATTGTATGTTGCAGGAACATCAAAACAGATTGTCAGCTCTTCAGCACAATGCTTCCTGCATATATTACTTAACAATAAAAATAAATAGTCCACATTAAAAAGATCAATAGAGATCTAAAAAGGTTGAACTTGATGGACTAACTCTTTATTCATCCTCCAATACTATACTATTAATAATTATTTTATCAATAATTTAATTAATAACTAATCCGCATATTGCAGATCAGAGGAGATCTTAACAGGTTGAACTTGATGGACTGAGAGTCTTTTTTCAACCTTAATTACTATGTAACTATAAATAGGTAAAGTATATTCATTTATTCATTATTTAATTGGCATACAAAAATACATATACACAAAAAAAGTATTGCAATAAACACAAAAGGCTTTCACCGCACGCCTCACAACCAACGCCAACGCTGCTCATACCACACAAAATACACCAGGGGACAGCCTTGCAATAAGTGCAAAAAGCAGATCAACGCCGAAAGCCCCTCTAATAAAAAGAAAAAACATCCAACAGCCTCGCAATGAGCGCCGAAGGTCCTCAGGGTAAAAAACGGTTTACATTATGTCTCAACCAGCATTCCCTGGCTTACAATTTCATGCTTGTCATTTTTTGATGGGCAATTCGCTAGTAATACATAATATATATATATATATATATATAGTGAGATGTGAAAGAAGAAGGTTAATAAAAACCATCTAATAATTCATTATACCATTTATAGAAAACAGTGAATTAATACCTAATAATAACTGTGAGTGATAATCTAAATCCATATGCAGCTGTAAAAGTGCTCTAAACATATTGGTGTGATGATGTGAAAAAATATATATAAAGTTGTCAGTGAGAGATCATAGAGATTACTACCATACGTCCGACAGTCCTGAAAAAAAAGGACCTTCTCAGTTAGCATAACTAAAACAAGGGAAGGAAGGAAAAAGAGACATATATATCACAGTTAACCCAAATTCATTGACACATTCTAGTAGAATTGAATATCCTATGAAGATAATTATGAATGTCTCTTCCTATTGTCCTTCAGGATCTATTATCCTGCAGATCCTAATATGTCTGATATTCATAAATAACTGTGAAGATTAATATACTGATGGTAACATTATGGGAACATGGAGAAATTTAAATTTTTGTTTAAGCCAAAAGGCATAACAGTATTTAGTGACACAATACATCTTGTCTCAGCTTTTAGTAATTCTATATTCATATTGCCTTTCTTTTTTTTTTTGTTTTGTTTATTTTTATCTTTTTCATAAACACCATACAAGAGAGAATAATAGGCAATACACGAGTATACACATATCTGATATCTCTCCAGTTTAAACTTTACAATCAACAGAAAACAAAGGAGGGGGAAAAAGGGAAAAAAGAGGAGAAAAGAAAAAAGGAGAAGAAAAAAAAAAAAAAAAAAGGAAATTTCACTCACCTTACCTCTCCCTTGGTATTCGTCGCGGGAACATTGTCAATAGCTATCTCATCGCCCCCATTTATCTAGCTTGATATTAAATATTGGTCCCAGAGCTGCCATTTTATTATACGAGTGGCCTTAGGGATATTATCTCGGGAATTAACTAGCGGTTCTAGTTTCATCAATTCTCTATTTTTTGAGATAGTGTTCTCTAATTCTTTCCAGGAGGGTACTTGTGGTTGTTTCCAATATTTCAATAATAACCCTTTAGCAACTAGGCAAATGTGTGATATTAATAATCTTTCTCCTAATGGGAAGATTTCCATTTGTGAGTGTAAAATAAATATTATCGGATTACAAGGAATTTGTTTACCAATAAGAACCGAAAGTTCTTCACTTACTTTCGTCCAGAATATTTTAATTTTTTTGCAATCCCACCACATATGAATAGTTGTGCCTGATAGACCGCATTGTTTCCAACATAGGCCATCTAGGTTGTTATATATTGTTTTTAATCTATAAGGGACGTAGTACCATCTATGGATTAACTTGACCATCATTTCATTGTATGAAGAATTAATTGATGATTTCTTAACAATACTAAAAATTTTAGTCCAATCTTCCGCCAGTATTATGATTTTCAAGTCATCTTCCCAGGCTAATATACCCACACTCTTTTCAAAGGGAGTGTTTTCATCAATTATATTACTGAATTTGGAAATAATGTGTGACGATTCATCTTTTGATTAAATACTCTTCCATTTTCCAGATTTTATTCATATTAATATTTTTGTATCCTAGGGAAGTAAGGTGTCTTTGTAGACCTTCATAGTCTAACCAGGTAATTTTATATATATTAAATTTCTCTTTGAGTCTTTTCAATTCCATTAAGTTTCCTTTTTCAAATAGGTCTCCTACTTTTCTAATATTATATAGTTTTAGTAGGGATAGAAATAATCCATTCGAATTATTTTTAAGGAAATCTATTGGAGCTGCCAAAGAAGGGGACTGCACTATTGATAATTTTATTTTATTTTTGTGCCATATGTTGATAATATATTTAATATTAGGAGGCAATTCTAAATTCCCTTTCTGTTTGTACTCGGAAGTCCATAATATATTATCTATTGGGATTCTACCCGATAGGGAATCCTCTAATGTTAACCATCTAGGACTATTTTGTTTATAATTATATCCGGCTGCTTGTGTTAAAATAATTTTTTTATTTAACTCTTTAATAGAGGGAGCATTTAGACCCCCTTTCTCCAATTTCTTGCATATAGTAGATTTTTTAATTCTTGGTTTTTTCCCCAGATAAATATAGTCATCTATTATGTCTTGAATGTTCTTTATACAGTAAACCGGTATTTTACCTGGAAGACATCTCATTATATATGTAATTTTAGGAATTAAACTCATGTTAACTGCGTTTATTCTAGATAACCATGGTAGCTGTATAGATCTCCAATCATTCACCTGTTTTCTTATTTGTTTCGATATATCATTATAATTATCTTTAAAGATATTTTTTATATAGTCTGGGAATTTTACCCCCAGGTGTATTATATGGGAGGACTTCCAGCAGTAGGAATATGCATCCATTAACCTATTTTTTTCTTCTAATGGAATGTTATGGGTCAGAACTTCGGTTTTCTGTTGGTTAATTTTAAAATAGGAAAATTTACCAAATTCCTCCAGGCTGGTCTGAAGTGCTCTACAAGAGTGTTCAGGGTTTGTTATTGTTATAATAATATCATCCGCATATGCCATTATTTTATATTCCTCTTGTCCTATTTCGATCCCTCTTATTTCTGCCGAGTCTCTAATTTTAATCAATAAAGGTTCGAGAAATAAGACAAAGAGCAATGGTGACAGTGGACAACCCTGACGAGTACCGTTTGATATTAAAAATTTACCCGAACTAAATTGTGAAGATGAAATATGTGCTATAGTATTTACATAGAGGGGTTTTATTGCTGTTGACGCAAAACTTTTTAGGTCGAAACTCTACAGAACACTCTCTAGGAAGTCCCACCTGACCCTGTCAAAGGCTTTCTCTGCATCTAATGACAGGGTCAGGGAGGAGATCCTCTTTTTTTTTATATAGTACAAGATGTCTAACAGACGCCTAGTATTGTCCGACGCTTGTCTATTCGAGATGAAACCTGTTTGGTCTAAATGAATTAGGGAAGGTATAATCTTGCTTAATCTATTGGCCAAGATTTTAGAATAAATTTTAATATCAACGTTAATTAAGGAGATTGGGCGATAGTTTTTATAATCTTCAGGATTTTTCCCTTGTTTTAATATATTAATTATTCTTATTTCCGTTAATTCTGATGGAATCCTTACTTCTTGTTTTATCTCGTTAAAGAGGTTACATAGAGTACTGTTTAGTTCTTTACTTAAAAATCGATAAAATAAGTTATTAAATCCATCTACCCCAGGAGTTTTATTTTTTTTATTTTTGGACACAATTTCAGATATCTCCATACTTTCTATTTGCTTATTCAGGGAAGTAAGTTGGGCTTCCGATACTTTGGGGAATTTTATACTGTCTAGATATTGTTTAATCTCTTCTATTCCTGGCTTAATTAGTTGATGATCTTTCTCTAGATTATATAGGTTGCTATAATAATCCTGGAATACCAATCCTATTTTGTCTGGATGCGTTTGAGGGATATTATTAAGATCTAGAATTTTTTCGATGTTATTTTTAATGTACTGTTTCTTCAATTTATTAGCCAGAAATTTCCCTGATTTGCCCCCTTCAAAAAATTGTGTCTGCTGAAATTTCCATAGTATTTTATCTGATTGAAGCTGGAGAATGTTCTGAATTTGATTATTTATATCTTTTATTGCTTTACTATTTTCACTATTTGGTGTCTCCCTAAAGATATCTTTCATCTTGTTTAAATCCAGGTAGAGAGTCCTTAGAGACTTACCTCTTGACCTATTCATTTCAGCTGTTTTAGCAATAAATATACCCCTCATATATGCTTTATACGTACACCACAAGGTTATATTTGAATTCACGGATGGCTTGTTGATTTTCAAAAATTCCAGTGTTTCTTTTTTCAAGTATGCCACAAATTCTTCATCCTTCAGGAGCCAGGAATCCATCTTCCAACTACTCTTTTTTTTTTGGTTGTTTATATTTAAATCTTGTATAATTAATTCATTTAAAGAGTGATCTGACCATGGTGTAGGGTGGATATTTATCTTTTTAATTACTTTTAACGTTGGAAGATCAGTTAATATATAATCTATTCTGGAAAATGAGTTATGTCTATATGAGAAGTGGGTATATTCCCGTACACCTGGATGTAAGATCCTCCATGAGTCTATCAGATTATTATCTTCCTTAATTTTACGAAAAGCTTTTGAGATACAATTTGTTTGTGGCATCAGTTTCTTTGATCTAACTATTTGTTTATCTAAGTTATCGTCGAATGTCATATTGAAATCGCCACATATTATTAACAAACCTCCTTTAATTTTATTAACTTCTTTGAGCAGTTTCCTAAGGAAACCTATTTGACCTTTATTTGGTAGGTAGGTATTAACCAATGTTATTAGACACCCGTCGATCTGACCGGTCCATATAATATATCTGCCCTCTGGGTCTATCTTACTCCCTTCTTCTACTAGTTTCAAGCTATTTTTAAATAAGATAGAAACTCCTTTTGATTTTTTCTTAAAGGTAGAGTCTATTCTATTCACATATTTTGTATTATTCATATATTTTAAATTTTCCTGTTTTAAATGTGTTTCTTGCAAACAAAGAATTTCCGCATTTAGTTTATAATACTCTAAAAAGGCCGTTTTTCTTTTAGGTGGAGAATTGAGACCATTAACATTATGTGAAATTATTTTTATTTGTATTTTAATTTGTTAAAAGAGTATATGTAATGTTCCTCGATTACTTCCCTAACACGCGAGAGAGAAAGAGAGAGAGAGAGGGAAAGAAAGGAAAAAAAAAAAAAAAGGTAAACACACTGAAGGACCACCCTACAAGGATGTAGGGGTTGTCTCAAGACCAGCTGTAACTTAACAAAGGAAGTCAGCTGATCTTTAGCAAGACGCATTTGCTCTCGGGAAGTGAAAAATATATCGCTCTGTTACTGAGCGAGGGGGTGAGAACTAGGGTACCAAAATTTTTTTTAAAATAAGGGTTCAGGGGGACATAAACACTATAATACGTTTGCTACAGACCACCCTTATAGTGATTATCCTTTGTTCCTCGGACAGACTAGGGGGGAGAATCTCCCCAAGCATATATTATAATATTATCTGTTTTTTACTTAAATTTGGCTTCCCCCCCTATAATTATATCTACACAGTTCTGATTATGCCCATACCATCTGAGAACGGAAAGTGTTTATTAAATTTCAACTATCCGAGGAGAAAAGGATACCATGAGGTAAACATTTTTATAGGAGTCAAGGGAGTCTTCTCTATGTGATTCTATTTATCCGCTTAGATTTCTTTTAAAATATCCTATATTATATAGTGCAATTCCTGGAGGCACTTGCCTACCGGTTATTTATCAAAGTGCGTATAACCAATCTTAATTTAGTTGCTACACCCTACTATTGATTTTCTTATCCAGTGTTTCCGTATAGTGTTCAGTGTAGTTTCCATTCTGTACATAATAATTTACAAGTGAACTATCTCAGTGAAAAACATTTTTACAAGAGTCAATGGGGTCTTCTCTATGTGATTCTATTTATCCCCTTGATTGTCTTTTAAAATATCCTATATTATACGGTGCAATTTCTCTTCTGGAGGCACTTGCCTGCCAGTTATTTATCAAAGTGAATATAACCAATCTTAATTTAATTGCTACACCCTACTATTGATTTTCTTATCCAATGTTTCCATATAGTGTTCAGTGCAGTTTCTAATCTGTAGATAATAATTTACAAGTGAACTATCCCAGTGAATATCTCTAGTCTTCATTGATTATTATCAATTACTATTCCAACTATTTTACTTCTTCAAATGTAAAAAAATTGTTTACTTATCTCATCTGACTAATTTAGTTAAATTTTATGTGAAACATTAATGTTTTAAAATTTTATCTCAAACTCGTAAAAACGTGATTCTCTACCTATGATTTCTTTATAGAGATCTTTGTGTTTGACAATGTCTATCTCTCACCCAACCATTTTGACTTATATTCCATCAGAAGAAAAAATCATTATGACCCTCTAACTGTGGCCCTTTTATTTAATAATCTTTATGTTAACCGGTATTTGTCTGTCCCCCCACCCCTACTACCAGTATGTGAGCTTATTATTATTCTCTATACCTTGCATTAAACTTCCTACTCCCATATGTTCAAGTACCCATGTCTCAATTCTACAGTTGCCGGGGATTATATAAGATTTTTTTTCTTTTTCCAATCTAAGTTTCCTGCTTTCAGATCTAATTTTTTAGCTACCTCTATATTACTGTCTATATGTATATCCCATTCCTTTAATATTTCTATAGCTTCATGGGCTGAGTTTGTTTTAACCCATTTTGAATTTTTGTAAATTAATAAACCTGCTGGCTGAGCCCATTTATATCTAATTTCTTTTAACCTAAGTGTTCTAGTGATTTGTGTAAATTCCCTTCTTTTCCCCAATGTATACGTTGATAAATCTTGAAATATTTTTATATTGTCATATGGGTGGTCTAGCTGTTTCTTTAAGAAGGCGTTTTTTAAGACCAAATCCTTTGAAGAAAAAAAATGTAATTTTGATATAATGTCTCTAGGTATAGATTTGTCCATTGTTTTTGCTAGAGGAAGTCTGAACAGTTCATCCATTTTCCATTTATCTTTCTCTACTTCCGGTACCAAATGGTTAAACAATCCTTTAACATATGACTCCAGATCTTCTCCTTGGAGTGTTTCAGGTATCCCTCTTAAGCGCAAATTATTCTTTCTAGCTCTATTTTCCAAATTATTGATTTTTGTATAGATTTCCTCATTTTTATTTTCTAAGTCAGATAAACAATTGAGGATGGCATTATTGTCCGTTATAATTTTATCGCATACATTTTCATTGGCTTCAATTCTCAAAGATATATTGTTAATAGATTCAGTAATTTCAGACATTTGTTTTGAAAGGTCTCTTGTCAAGTTAACTTGAAATTCTTTCAGGATAGATTTTAGTTTAGAGCATGTAAGTGTTTCCTCTTCTTGAGTGGAATCGTCTTCCAGATTTTCCTGAGAGGGTTTTTCACAGTATTGGTTTTCTATAGGGTCTAAACTGTTATCCGTGTGAGAGGAGTCTGAGGTATTTCCTTTATTTCTAGGGGAAAAGAAGTTTGCTTGTTTTGTTGAATCTTTTATTTTCTCCTTTAGCTTTGTTTTATTAATTGTATTACTTTTTTTATTGGACATTATTAAGCTTTTGTAGTCCACTTGTTTTTACTTTAAAGTTTCCTTCTCCCCCTTCTCTCTCTCTCTTTCTTCTCCTCTCTCCTCCTTTTTCTTCTTCACTTGAGACCCTTTAGCCTCCACACCTTTGCTCTCTTTTCTCCCTCCTTCCTTCTCTTAGGCAAATAGTTCTTTTCTTTTTGTTTAATTTTTAACAATAGGTAGAGATATATATTCATTCATATTGCCTTTCAAAACTCCTAGTTGGATTCTTTCAAGAATCCATCATTTAAGTTCAGGATTTGAATTGTGTTTTGCATGGAAATGTCTCGCCACAGACGTCAACATTTTGCCTTTGTCGGATTGGCTTTTTCTAATATTGCATAAATGTTCTCCCAAACGTGTGCAGATTTTTCTGGTCGTCATACCTATTTATCTTAAATGACATGCACATTATATGCAATATATAACGCCTTCACTATTACAGTTATGAAAACCATTCAGCTTCTTAACCTTCCCTGTATGATCTTGTATTTCCTTGACATTGGCCATAAATTGGCAAACTAAACAATGTCCACATGCATGAGTGCCTTGAATAGTGGAACTTCTTTTTTCTTGTCTTAACAAAATTACTCCGGACTAGTTTGTATCACAGAGTAGTTGATTTGCGCCAGCAAACATTAATTCTGTCCCCAAGGAAGGTTTTAATTTGATCATCAGACTGCAAAATATTAATATGTCTGTTCAAAATCCTTGTAATATCTCTTCATTGTTGACTTAATGTTCCAATAAATCTCAAGGTACCCACTTTTCTTGATCTTTCTTTGGGTATTAATAAATGTTCTCTAGGCAAATGTAGGGCATGATGATAAGCCTTTTTGGTGATGCAACGACTGTAACCTCTTTTTTCCAATCTTGTTCGTAACTCCATGGCTCTTATTTTATATGACTCCTCTGTACAGTTTCTGCGTAGTCTTTTAAATTCTCCCCCAGTTTTTCCTCATTGGAGGACCTTTGTTTCTACAGTACCCCCATTTCCATCTGTCTCTTAGGTTCCTGAGTTCGGTTGGATCCATATGCGATTCTCTGATTCTCATATTTCTCATAGGTTATGGATCCAATAACTCTTCCCTTGTAGTTTGTATCTCTCTCCTGGGTGGTCTTCCCAAATGTGGTTCTAAAAAATGTCTTGAGGGTATTTCCAGATTCTGTCTCCAAATCCGATTTATTCATATCATCATCTGTAATTGAAGTATCTAAGTCGGATGACATCACTGTGTTAGAATCTCGTCCACCAATTGGTTTGGTTCTCCTCGTTTTGTTGTCCCTTTGTGACCATTCAAATATCTGACCATTTTCTAAATCTGACTGACGAGTTTGAATCTTTTGTTGTTGATAATCATTCTTTTTTTTTTTTGTCCAAGTCAGATTGCATATGGACATAGGATTTTTTAAAATCTTCCAACATTTCAAACCTTTTCCGATTTTTATTTAAGTCCATTATCTCTTTATTCAATTATATTAGTATTTCAGAATCATAGTCATATAGAATCTTCAATAATGTTTTGAAGCAGGTTATTAAGGATTGCTTCCACCTGTCCTTATAATGCCCAATATGGATCGAAATGAAGGAAAAACCTTAATACTTAATCTTCTAGGGATTAAGGGCCTCATTCTATTATCAGCCGTAAAACGGCCGCAAGGCTGCGATTCCTTGTGGGGGTTCCGTTACCTCGCAATTCTATTAAACGGCCCCGCAAGGATCTCCTCTTACGGCCGGCCGTATATCTTGCAACCGGCCGTAAGCTCAGAAATCTTTAAAGTCAAAAATAAATTCAAGACAGCACTGTAAAGCTCTGTAAATGCTAGGGATCATATTGGGGGACATGAGGATTAATAGTAACCCACTCTCAAGCTTGCACATCAGCCCAAATCCGAGTTTACATTAACTGTTTATTTTCTGTCCGCAGCGTGGCCAGGTCTGAGGTGCTCCAAGCACTCTGGACTTTTTCCATGGATATTTGACATATATAATAAAAAATGTATTTACGGATTTGAGTGTAGGGGAATGTTGTGCTATTTTTGCTAACACCTACAATCACTTTATAGTCTCCTCAGAGTGCAGGATGGCTTTATTTCTGCTTTATAATGTGCTTAATTGGTGCAAGTAAGCTGCGGCTCGCTTTTAGCCTTGCAGAGAGGGTTCCCGGAGCAATAGAATAGCAACCGGGCTTTTCTTGCGGCCGAAACTCTTGCGGCCGTTTTAGATCAAAGTCTTCACTCCGGCGCGTGCGGCCGCAAGGGATAGCAAAGCGCCGGCCCCAAGCCTGCCGGAATCCACGGCCGGAGGGGAATAGAATAGCAGAATAGCTTGCGGCCGGTCCTTGCGGCCCCGCATCTCCTACTGCCGATAATAGAATGAGGCCCTAAGTGTTCAACCAAGTACCTATCGTGCAACACTTTGTTTCAAAATGCCCCCAATTGTTTTTTAAGGAGTTTTTCCAATTGATTTAATCCTTCTCTCCAATCTTCACAAAATTCAAACACATAGTTTAATTATTTTTTCTCATATTTAATACATTTGATAATAATTTTCTTGTATGTGAAATTTATACTTTCATATGTTTAATGACTGTATTTTTTGGAACATACCCCAATTTAAGTTGCTGAGACAGTTAATACTATAAGATAAATTAAATATGCTTTTCTGCAATTCTCAAAATAATATGTACCAAAAATGTGCTTTGCTGTTGCACTGTACTCTATGCACCATGTGCTGATACCGTTTACCTTCTCCTTCAGAAAATATCACTACAGGCTGGATTAAAAAGAAACAATACATGAAAGAGTTAATTAAAATATTAAACTTACCTGTTAAAAGGGATGTGTCTCCTGCATCCATCCACAGCCTCTGTAGAAGCTCACTAGCGAAGAGAATGCGTCAGGATTCAATCCAGTCCACTCCTGATGACGTCAGACAGAATTTTGGCCCTTCGTGGTGTCCCAAACAAAGATCTGTGTTTGTGTTCTATGCACTAATATATTTTTTTATGTCTGTGAGATGTATAATTAGAAATGTATGCCTAAGTGACTGTTAAATGTGTAATATGTGTTTTCATAATACATCTGTATAGCAATAGTTAATGTCACTTACAGTCATGCTCTAAAGACATAGGGCCTCATTCTATTATCGGCCGTAAATCGGCCGTAAGGCTGCGATTCCTTGCGGGGGTTCAGTTAACTCGCGATTCTATTATACGGCCCCGCAAGGATCTCATCTTACGGCGGGCCGCATATCTTGGAACCGGCCGTAAGCTGTGAAATATAAAAACGCAAAAATAAATTCAAGCCTGCACTGTACAGCTCTGTAAATGCTAGGGATCATATTGGGGGACATGAGGATTAAAAGGAACCCACTCTCAAGCTTGCACATCTGCCCAAACCCGAGTTCAAATTAACTGTTTATTTTCCGGCTGCGGCGTGGGTGTGTCTGAGGTGCTCCAAGCACTCTGGACTTTTTACATGTATATTTTACGGATATTAAAAATAAAATATTTTACGGATTTGAGTACAGGATAATTATGTGCTATTTTTTCTAACACCTAAAATCCCTTTATAGTCTTCTAAAAGTGCAGGATGGCTTTATTTGAGCTATTTTATGTGCTTAATTGGTGCTAGCGAGACCTCTTTCCTGCAAGTAAGCTGCGGCTCGCTTTTAGCCTTGCAGAGAGGTTTCCCGGAGGAATTGAATTGCAAAACTCTTGCGGCCGTTTTAGATCAAAGGATTTCCTCCGGCGCGAGCGGCCGCAAGAGATAGCAAGGCACCGGCCGCAAGCCTGCCGGAGTCCCCAGCCGTAAGGGAATAGAATAGCCGAATAGCTTGCGGCCGGTCCTTGCGGCCCCGCAACGGCTGCGGCCGCTAATAGAATGAGGCCCATACAATACAAATTGAAATGGTTTGGGACATTTGTACTGTTGGAATTCATGCCCAAATGACTGTGAATTGCACAATGCACTTTTTGCACAATACATTTGTACTATTAGAATTAATGCCAAAGTGACTATGATTGCAAAATGCGTTTTTTGCACAATACATCTGTACATTTATTGACAATGTTACTGACAGTTGTATTCAAATGACATATAAATTGGAATTTATATACTTTTGAAACTTATACCCACTCTGGATAACTTATATGTATTTTTTGAATTTATATCCTTAGAGGCCAGAACTATATTATTTAGATCAGTATAGTTAGGATCTGCCTAATACATTATTTAGAGGGCAAGTAGTGGGTCCTATTCCAAACTCTACTACCCAGTGTAGATGAGGTTCCCCTTACCAATTAATTTGTATATCAATCCTTAAGTATAGTGTAGTGCAATAACAGGAGTGGACTATTATACATTTTTTTATACAACGTATTTTAATAGTGTATATTATTTTAATCTTTTGTATACATACATTTTTTATTTTATTTTAATATTTGCTCAGCCTAGCAGTTATATGCACCTATTTGCGGGTGACTTGTATATCATGTTTTTGTGTGATTTTTCTTGATTATCTATGTTAATTATACATTACCATGGTAAATTTCCCCATCCTTGTTTACATAATTTTGATTCTCCTTTAAGGAGCTTATACTATTAAGGAATTGGGAACAAGTCCCAAGTGAGAACTCTATTTTCTGATTTTGCTTATTGATAGAAGACTACTGACTTTGTCCTTCTTTACAGGGACAAAGGAGACTCTAATGGGTCTGGGGAAGGGTGAAGGCAGGGTGCAACATTTGTTGAGGAGAGGGTGAGTTAGGCCCACATTGAAAGGAGAGTTTGTTACTGATATTTTTGATTATCTTTAAAATGGCTAGGATAGACTTCAGCTGTGGGAGGGGAGAGAGATCGAGGTGTGCAGAGGAGAGTGTTGAATGTGGCAAAGAAATTTGGAGGACAAATTTGATTCTACTGATGAGAAGAAGCCCTGTTTGGCATGATTGAGGGAATAGAGATAGGAGGGTGGAATAAACTTGTAATGGGGAAAGTCTACTGATGTCACCAGAAAGTAAAGCCTTAGTGCTTTCTATTGGCTCCTAGAGCCATATTGTGCGTAAAACTTAGTCAGTGGGGTTAGGTAGTTAATTAGTGGGGCCAGGGAGGGGTCACTTTGGGTGCCAGGGAGTCCTGATCGGAACTCCCTGGACACTAGGGGTTGACTATAGGTGGCAGGGGGTCCTTAATCTAGACCCTCTGGCGCATGGTGATGAATTTTATGTGCAGGGGGGTTCTTTAAGAACCCATTTTGCAGGGGTTAACTTTATTTTCCATTGGGTCTGTATGGACACCTATGGTTATGTAGATGGTGGTTATGTGGGGAAGGTGACGATCGGGCAGTGAGAGGAGGTAGGGGATGCCTGAGGATTCCCTCCAGCCTGGATTTAAATGGAAAGAATTCCCAGGGCATGTTGTTAGGACTTTCTATTGGCTCCTAGAGCCTTTCTTACACGCAAAGCTTATTTTAGGTACTGAAATCTCTTCCTGACAAGGCAAGGATTTATGGATGTGGGCTGAGTGCCCTAAATTGGGGGAGCAAAAGAGCTACATAGAGCCCTATGTAAGAGCCCTATCTAAATCATGTGCTCTAAATTAGGGCACTACCATACATTGGCTGATGGAGCTTTTTTTCCTAACTTCGACACTAATGTAAATCTTTCACTCCCCAGATTAGAGCACTCAGTGCACAGCCGTAAATCCTGCCTTAGCCACAAGCAGATTTTTGTGCAGAGAGTAGGATGAGACAGGTCTGCAGGAGCCAATTGGAAATGCGAACATCATAAATCTTATAATGAGTGGGAAGTGCCATAACAACTACCTGTAACTGCAGCTTCAAGGAAACATTAGTTATATATAGAAAGGTATTCTTTTTTAATTAAAAATATATTTTGAAATTTAAAAAAAATTATAATTTGTTCCTAGGCAACATGGTTTTGTGATGTGTATTAACCCCTTGAGTACTGGGTTGTGGGTTCCCCTGGATTTTATATCATAAAACGGGCTTAATGCTAACATACCATATTTTTTAATTACACATATGTTGATATGGGACTGTTAAGTGTCAAACAATGTTTAAATGTCATCATTTTGTAGTGCTTTTTGTGCTATACTGTCACTTTAAATGCTTCTGGGGGACTCAGCAAAGGTTTTAAAACCAGTTGTGATTGGTCTTTAGTACTCGTAAATCTTTCTTCTGCTTTTTGCAATTACAGCAGTATCTTTATTTGCAAGTGATCCATAAAATCTAATTAGCATAGGGTTTGGGTGTCAGAGTGTAAGGGAGTAACTCATAATTTATTGTCAGTGCAAAACTCAATGGAGATTTATGTCTTGCCTTTCGCCTTTGTCTTGAAGTTCACTGGTAGCAGTGACCTGTAGAAGTTTGCTTGCAATGTTTCGGAATGGGTGATTAACTATGCTGCTACGGCACTTGTAATTTATTTTTGGGGGATTTGCATAGGGCCACTAGTGTTTTAAATTGGGGAAAAAAAGCTACCGCAGACAATTCACGGCAGTGCATTGTGTTAGAGCACTTGATTTACAAGGAGGCCATGGTTTGTTCTTTAATCTATTTCATACACCTTTTGCATGTCACAGATTAGGAGGAAAAAGAAAATAATCTTACAGAATGATACAAAATGTTGACGTCTGGGAGTCCCAGGGAAATATGTTGTTTTAAAAATATACACATGACAAATGGAGAATATATGTGCAGAATATAAATATCACAAAATATGAGCAAATAAAAAAACAAGACTAAATCTGACTAAAATCTATATTGGTAGGCTATTTAGAGAGGCTTTATGTACAAATAAAGCGGCTTTGTTCACCCTTTGATACAGGTGAAAGGAGAGTAGAAGTGACATGTAAACTGGACATTTGGTAACTGTCTTCAAATGCGCTAATGAGATTTGCCAGTGGAGTTATTGAATCAGTATTTTCTGTGGTCCATGAATCAAAAAGATACAGGAAACAGCTTTAAGAAATCTGTACAGACTATTGACACAATCATTTATACATGTGATATGTAATTTATCGCTTTATATAATTTCTCCCCAGTTTTTTTAAAGAAATATAATTTATTTAATTAATAGTAGATAATATAAGGACAGGAAATAAAGATAGTTCACTGACGTTTTTATACTACTAGATTTTGGAACATACATGGGAAAATAATCATATTTTGTTAAGGATAATACCATGCCTACAAAATCTTATCTGACAAATGGTTATCTCTACATGCACTATAAATCATCCACACCTACACCATTAAATTATAAAATTCATCCTCATATCAAGCAATTCATCTTTTTCCTGTGCTTGATAAGTGATAGATATATTGATGGATAGTACAATTCTTAAACCAATTTACTGTTTCCATAAATGTAAAAAAAGAATATTTTTATATTCATATTAAGTGCCAAAGTCAAAGGAGAATAATTTTTATGATAATATGTGACAAGTCTCATTACTGAAGTAAAATTGTAGAACTTCAATAATAATTTTCTAATTCTCAATTTAATACCAAGATTTGTACTTTGTTCTTGATAAATAAAAGTATGCTAGAATTGGGAGATCAGAACATAATTTAGACAAAAACATTACTGAAAATATTCTTTTTTCTCAGACATGTATTATTCTTATATTAATGAAATTAACTAAAGGTACATAAAGGAAAGTTTAGTTTAGCTCGGGAAGGGGCACTTTGGCTGACTTTTCCTCCCTCACTGGTGCTTTGGGATGGGGGACTATTATCTTAACCATTATCTTATAAATCTACCTTTCCTACCCCTCACACCCCTCCATCTAATGCTGGCTACATTTTCTAGCCTCTACAAGCCCTCTAGGCTAGAAGGTTACATTTAAGTAATGGAGCAGTCAAGCACAATGTACAGTAGGCACTTCATTAAAAGCACTACATTAAAAGCTGTTACATTTCTACAAACATTTTGCTATTTTCCAAACTCGTTTAAAAAAAAGGTATATTGTAAATAAGATTTCAGCTGTTTTTAAGCTCACAATATTAAATTAAAGTTTTTGTTAGTAAAACAAGACTAAAAGGCATTACTCACAAGCTACTAGTGCTAAATCACAGAAATCTCAGATGTGCATTTGCATTGTAGTGCAACTGCACATGCACAGCATCGCTCAATGGTGCATGCGCAACAGAGAAGCGCAATGGCACACAGAGTTCGGGGGAAGAGAGCATGAAAGACAGAGGCACATGAGGGAGAGGATAGGAAGGAGTGAGGGAAGAGAGAGAAAGGGAGAGGATGGGAAGAGAGGGTGGGAAGGAGTGAGGGAAGGGAGAGAGAGAAGATGGGAAGGGAGTGTGGAAAGGAGTGAGGGAAAGGAGAGGATGTGAAGGAGCGAGGGAAGGGAGAGGGAGATGGTAGGAAGGAGTAAGAGAATGGAGAGAGGGGAACAGTGGGAAGGGAGAGAGGGAGAGGGTGGGAAGGAGTGAGAGAAAGAAAAGTGTGGGGAGTAGTGAGAGAAGGGAGAAAGGTAGAGGGTGGGAAGGGAGTGACAGAAGGCGAGGGTGGGAAGGGAGAGAAAGGGGGGAGAGTCAGAAGGAGTAAGATAATAAAGAGAGGGAGCAGGTGGAAAGGGAGAGAGAGTGAGAGGGGAGAAATAGAGACAAGATAGAGACAAACAGTAGACACTGGGAGGGAGCGAGAGAGAGAGTAGACATAGGGAGAGAGAGAGAGAGAGATAGAAGAGAGAGAGACAGACAGACACAGAGCATAGGGAGAGAGAGAGAGAGGGAGGGAGAAGGACAGGAGAGAGAGACATATAAGAGATAGACAAAGGAGAGAGAAAGACAATAAAGAGAAAAATAAAATTATATGATACCATCATTTATGACAGGCATGGTACTACTTATATAAAACAGCTTTTGAAACTTCATTTTCAAATTGTGTTTTGAACTTCAGCATGCAATGTACATTAAAGATAAAATGTTACAGGGTAATATATCGCTCCTCAGGTGGTTCTGATGGTTTAGTTTTAGGGTCAACAATCACTCAGATTCTTGATCTTGTATTCTTTTGTTTAAATATGCATAATATGTTCAATAATCACATATATAGTTGTGGCCTCCGAGATTTTGTGTAACGCTCGCAATTACACACAACGCTTGCAATTACCGCCACAACTTGCGAATTGCGCATGCGCATTGCACATTGGGATCCGCGCATGCACACTGTGCAACGGGATCGGGAGGGCGAGGGAGGGCGATCTAGCGTACTAGATCCTAGTGCAGATAACCAAGGTGTAAAGATCCCACACTTTTATTTATTTTTTAAAATACTAACACATGAAAACACAGATAGGACAGAAGCATTATGCTGTGCTCTTGGATAATGCCAGGTCTACACTATAAAGTCATAAAGGCATATCTTTTTACATTTCATATGTTTTTTTTTTCATTTGATTTTTATTTTTGTAAAGTGTTTTTATAACTATTAAGTACACTCACATATATATCCTGAACCATGTTCAATGTGCCATATTGACTATAGGTATATTTTGCTTTGAGATAATACATTGATCTTGTTTATACTCACACATCATTATTTATCAATAGCAATATAGCATTTTCCTTACATTGGAAACTTACACGTTATGCTGATACCCATATTGCACTATATGGAGCATAGGACGAGATGCTCGTAAGTTGAAGAAGTCCCAACCGAGAGGTCAACACATGTTGGGAAGTCCTTGATATACATCATGAATTGAGCTTATAGAAGGTGAGATGCGAACTTAATCTACAATTAGTCAAACATACATTAAATTATGTCATGGGTAACCAGAGACTCACACATATTTTAGCAGACTCAGTTTCTATATTATTACAGATTGGCTAAACTCCTCAGATAGCATCTCCCTAGAATGACCATTGATTATACACAATAAAACACCCTAATCCTCTGTATCATGTAGGAGTACCTGGAAGAGGTCTGGCATCTGGACAGGGAATAAGAGAGCTTCAACAGAAGGTAAGATACCCTTCCGTTCATAAGATACAAATAATCGAGAAAAAATGATGATGGCGAATTGCTGCTACCCCTTACCCACTTTTCTTTATGTTTTTTTTTGTGTATTTTATGTCCCCCTACCGATTTATTATTTTTCTTTTCATAATAAATATTAACAAATGATTATCTTCTTGTTACTTTGTATATTAATGTTAAGTTCCTATTTTAGAAAAAAGGAAAAAGGAGAGATAGAATAAGAGACTATCCTTAAAAAAGAGAACACAAGTTCATATTGAAATGTAATCTTTATTATCTTTTTGTTAAGACATTAAATCATAACAGAAATTAAAGTTATAATGTTCTTCATATTATAAAATGTTAAACAACTTAACCTGCAAAGTGTAATCTCAAAAAAACTGTTTGAAAAAAATAAATAATATTGTATAAGCAGAGTGTAAAAACAATTTTTTGACCCTCTTCCTCTCCATAACGTGATGGTGACAAAAAGCATAAGTACTTTATATTTGTGCAGGTCAGCAGAAATAACTATCATTGTATACAAAATATACAAAATACATTATTTCAAGCTTTAGCTAGAATAAATCTTTTTGCCAATTATATCTGTGTTATCAATAATTGTTCTTCTTTGGGTAGATTAATAACACAAAGACACAAAAAGAGAGCTTCAGTTAAAGTTTTAGTAATGTTCTTGCCCACCAAATTCTTAATTATTGATGTTTCATTTGACATTCCCATAACATAAGACATCTTGAGAATGGAAAAAATGTTGTATACTATTTGGTGCGATATACCATTTCGTGTTTCTCTTGTATGTGCTTTCCCTAGCAATAGTAATAATCAATGAGGTATTCACAGATTTTATAATTCATTTACTTTTTATTTTATTCAAATAATTAAATTTTAGCATACTTGGTAATTTCTCTGCTGTATTTTGGTTGATCAAATGTGTTATAGTCTGGAAATAGTTCCTGGGGGTTTTGGTGCATGAACACAAAAATATTCAAATGGAGATTTAGGGCCTCATTAAATTATCCCTCATAGTTCTCTCGGTCCACGCAAAAGGCAGTTTTTTTGCTGTTTGCGAGGACCGAATCCTTTGCAGCCTGCTTTGCAAGATGACTCAGAAAAATGACCAAGAATAGGCTCCGAGAGAGCTACCGAGTCACACGAAGCCTTAAATCTATGAGGTGAATCTCGCAACTCGGAAGAATCCCTACGGGCACAAAAAGTGCCCACAAAGGATCCTAAAGCCTCTACATGCTGCCTCGGAGCAGCCTGAGACAGCAGTGTGAGGCTCCCCACTGCTCCCTATACACATCCCCATGCTGCAGGGGTCCCTATTGGGCTCGCCGCACACTATTAACAATCCCAGCCTCGGCAAATAAAATTAACCCCCCTCTATGCTGGGGGTCCCCATCGGGACACCCACAGTGTCCCCAAATTAACCCCTTGCAACGGGGGACCCCGATCTGCATAGATCAGGCCCCCGCTGCAATAAAAAAAATAAAATTCCCTTCCACGACTCCTTAAAGGACCTGCAGCACACTATTAATAATCCCGGCAGCTGCACCTAAAATGAACCGCCTTCTATGCTGGGGGTCTTCATCGGGACCCCTGAAGTGTACCCACATTAACCCCTTGCTGCAGGGGTCTATAGGGCCCCCGCAGCCCCCCCACATTAACCCCTTGCAGTGGAGGTACACGATCGGCACCAATCATGAGCCTGCTGCAATTAAATTTGGAAATTTCCCACCTCGCGGGACCTTAAAGGACCATTAATTAACCCCATAACTCATGGGGGTCAATACAAACCCCCATAAGGCCTTAATTAACCCTGTCACTCATGGGGTCAATACAGACCTCCATAAGGCCTTAATTAACCCCATAACTCATGGGGGTCAATAGAGACCCCCATAAGCCAATAATTAACCCTGTCACTCATGGGTGTGAAAACAGACCCCTATAAGCCAAAAATTAACTCTGTAACTCATGGGGGTCAATACAGACCCCCATAAGGCCAATAATTAACGCTGTAACTCATGGGGCTCAATACAGAACCATCATAAGGTCAATAATTAACCCCATTATTCATGAGGGTCAATACAGACCCCCATAAGGCATTAATTAACCATGTCACTCATGGGGTCAATACCGTACCCCATAAGGTTAATAATTAACCCTGTCACTAATGGGGGGTCAATACAGACCTCCATAAGCCAATAATTAACCCTGTCACTCATGGGTGTGAAAACAGACCCCTATAAGCCAATAATTTACCCCTAATCCTCATGGGGGTCAATACAGACCCCCATAATCCAATAATTAACCCTGTCACTCATGGGGGTCAATACAGATGCATATAAGGCCAATAATTAACCCTATCAATCATTGGAGATGAATACAGACCCCCATAAACCAGAAATGAATCACATAACTCATGGGGGTCAATACAGACCCCCATAATCCAATAATTAACCCTGTCACTCATGGGGGTCAATACAGACCCCCATAAGGCCAATAATTAATGCTGTAACTCATGGGGCTCAATACAGAACCCTCATAAGGTCAATAATTAACCCCATTATTCATGAGGGTCAATACAGACCCCCATAAGGCATTAATTAACCCTGTCACTCATGGGGGCCATTCCAGACTACCATAAGCCAATAATTAACCCTGTCACTCATGGCGGTCAATACAGAACTCCATAGGGCCAATAATTAACCCCATAACTCATGGGGGTGAATACAGACCCCTACAATCCAATAATTAACCCTGTCACTCATGGGGGTCAATACAGACACCAATAAGGCCAATAATTAACCCCATAACTCATGTGGGTCAATACAGACCCCCATAAGACCTTAATTAACCCTGTCTCTAATGGGGGTCAATACAGACTCCATAAGACAATAATTAACCCTGTCACTTATGGGGGTCAATACAGACACCAATAAGGCCAATAATTAACCCTGCCACTTATGGGGGTCAAAACAGTCCCCCATGAGGCCAATAATTAACCCCATAACTCATGGGTTTCAATACAGACCCGCATAAGGCCTTAATTAACCCTGTCACTCATTGGGGTCAATAAAACCCCATAAGCCAATATTTAACCCTGTCACTCATGTGGGTCAATACAGACCCCCATAAGGCCAATAATTAACTCTGTCACTTATGGGGGTCAATACAGATGCCATAAGGCCAATAATTAACCCTGTCAATAATTGGAGGTGAATACAGACCCCCATAAGCCAACAATTAACCCCATAACTCATGGGGGTCAATACAGACCCCCATAATCCAATAATTAACCCTTTCACTCATGGGGGTCAATACAGACCCCCATAAGGCCAATAATTAATGCTGTAACTCATGGGGCTCAATACAGAACCCTCATAAGGTCAATAATTAACCCCATTACACATGAGGGTCAATACAGACCCCCATAAGGCATTAATTAACCCTGTCACTCATGGGGGCCAATACAGACTCCCATAAGCCAATAATTAACCCTGTCACTCATGGCGGTCAATACAGAACCCCATAAGGCCAATAATTAACCCCATAACTCATGGTGGTCAATAAAGACCCCCATAAGGCCAATAATTAACCCCATAAATCATGGTGGTCAATACAGACCCCCCATGAGGCCTTAATTAACCCTGTCACTCATGGGGGTCAATACAGACCCCCATAAGGCCAATAATTAACCCTGTCACTCATGGGGGTCAATACAGACCACCATAAGCCAATAATTAACCCTGCCACTCATGGGCATCAATACAGACCCCCATAAGCCAATAATTAACCCCATAACTCATTGGGGTCAATACAGACCCCCATAATCCAATAATTAACCCTGTCACTCATGGGGGTCAATACAGATGCATATAAGGCCAATAATTAATCCTGTCAATTATTGGAGGTGAATACAGACCCCCATAAGCCAGCAATTAACCCCATAACTCATGGGGGTCAATACAGACCCCCATAATCCAATAATTGACCCTGTCACTCATGAGGGTCAATACAGACCCCCATAAGGCCAATAATTAACGCTGTAACTCATGGGGCTCAATACAGAACCCTCATAAGGTCAATAATTAACCCCATTATTCATGAGGGTCAATACAGACCCCCATAAGGCATTAATTAACCCTGTCACTCATGGGGGCCATTCCAGACTACCATAAGCCAATAATTAACCCTGTCACTCATGGCGGTCAATACAGAACTCCATAGGGCCAATAATTAACCCCATAACTCATGGGGGTGAATACAGACCCCTACAATCCAATAATTAACCCTGTCACTCATGGGGGTCAATACAGACACCAATAAGGCCAATAATTAACCCCATAACTCATGTGGGTCAATACAGACCCCCATAAGACCTTAATTAACCCTGTCTCTAATGGGGGTCAATACAGACTCCATAAGACAATAATTAACCCTGTCACTTATGGGGGTCAATACAGACACCAATAAGGCCAATAATTAACCCTGCCACTTATGGGGGTCAAAACAGTCCCCCATGAGGCCAATAATTAACCCCATAACTCATGGGTTTCAATACAGACCCGCATAAGGCCTTAATTAACCCTGTCACTCATTGGGGTCAATAAAACCCCATAAGCCAATATTTAACCCTGTCACTCATGTGGGTCAATACAGACCCCCATAAGGCCAATAATTAACTCTGTCACTTATGGGGGTCAATACAGATGCCATAAGGCCAATAATTAACCCTGTCAATAATTGGAGGTGAATACAGACCCCCATAAGCCAACAATTAACCCCATAACTCATGGGGGTCAATACAGACCCCCATAATCCAATAATTAACCCTTTCACTCATGGGGGTCAATACAGACCCCCATAAGGCCAATAATTAATGCTGTAACTCATGGGGCTCAATACAGAACCCTCATAAGGTCAATAATTAACCCCATTACACATGAGGGTCAATACAGACCCCCATAAGGCATTAATTAACCCTGTCACTCATGGGGGCCAATACAGACTCCCATAAGCCAATAATTAACCCTGTCACTCATGGCGGTCAATACAGAACCCCATAAGGCCAATAATTAACCCCATAACTCATGGTGGTCAATAAAGACCCCCATAAGGCCAATAATTAACCCCATAAATCATGGTGGTCAATACAGACCCCCCATGAGGCCTTAATTAACCCTGTCACTCATGGGGGTCAATACAGACCCCCATAAGGCCAATAATTAACCCTGTCACTCATGGGGGTCAATACAGACCACCATAAGCCAATAATTAACCCTGCCACTCATGGGCGTCAATACAGACCCCCATAAGCCAATAATTAACCCCATAACTCATGGGGGTCAATACAGACCCACATAAGGCCAATAATGAACCCTGTAACTCGTGGGGGTTAACACAGAATCCCATAAGGCCAATAATTAACCCCATAACTCATGGGGGTCAATACAGACCCCCATAATGCCTTAATTAACCCTGTCACTCATGGGGGTCAATACAGACCCCCATAAGGCTAATAATTAACCCTTTAACTCATGGGGGTCAATACAGACTCACATAAGCCAATAATTAACCCTGTCACTCATGGGGGTCAATACAGACCCCCATTAGGCTAATAATTAACCTTGTAACTCATGGGGGTCAATACAGACTCACATAAGCCAATAATTAACCCCATAACTCATGGTGGTCAATACAGACCCCCATAAGTCCTTAATTAACCCTGTCACTCATGGGGGTGAATACAGACCCCCATAAGGCCAATAATTAACCCTGTCACTCATGGGGGTCAATACAGACCCCCAAAACCAATAATTAACCCTGTCAATAATTGGAGGTGAATACAGACCCCCATAAGCCAACAATTAACCCCATAACTCATGGGGGTCAATACAGACCCCCATAATCCAATAATTAACCCTTTCACTCATGGGGGTCAATACAGACCCCCATAAGGCCAATAATTAATGCTGTAACTCATGGGGCTCAATACAGAACCCTCATAAGGTCAATAATTAACCCCATTACTCATGAGGGTCAATACAGACCCCCATAAGGCATTAATTAACCCTGTCACTCATGGGGGCCAATACAGACTCCCATAAGCCAATAATTAACCCTGTCACTCATGGCGGTCAATACAGAACCCCATAAGGCCAATAATTAACCCCATAACTCATGGTGGTCAATAAAGACCCCCATAAGGCCAATAATTAACCCCATAAATCATGGTGGTCAATACAGACTCCCCATGAGGCCTTAATTAACCCTGTCACTCATGGGGGTCAATACAAAGCCCCATAAAGCGAATAATTAACCCTGTCACTCATGGGGGTCAATACAGACCACCATATGCCAATAATTAACCCTGCCACTCATGGGGGTCAATACAGACCCCCATAAGCCAATAATTAACCCCATAACTCATGGGGGTCAATACAGACCCCCATAAGGCCTTAATTAACCCTGTCACTCATGGGGGTCAATACAGACCCCCATAAGGCTAATAATAAACCCTGTAACTCATGGGGGTCAATACAGACGCCCATAAGCCAATAATTAACCCTGCCATTTAAGGGGGTTAATACAGACCCATATAAGCCCTTAATTAACCCTGTCACTCATAGGGGTCAATACAGACCCCCATAAGTCCTATAATTAACCCTGTCACTCATGGGGTTCAATACAGACCCCCATAAGACCTTAATTAACCCTGTCACTCCTTGGGGTCAAAACAGATCCTTATAAGGCCAATAATTACCCCTGTCACTTATGGGGGTCAATACAGACCCCCATGAGGTCAATAATTAACCCTGCCACTCATGGAGGTCAATACAGACCCCATAAGGCCAATAATTAACCCCATAACTCATGTGTGTCAATACAGACCCCCATAAGACCTTAATTAACCCTGTCACTCATGGGGTACAATACAGACCCCCATAAAATCAATAATTAACCCCATAACTCATGGCGGTCAATACAGACCCCCATAAGGCCAATAATTAACGCTGTAACTCATGGGGCTCAATACAGAACCCTCATAAGGTCAATAATTAACCCCATTACTCATGAGGGTCAATACAGACCCCCATAAGGCTAATAATTAACCCTGTCACTCATGGGGGTCAATAAAGACCCCCATAAGGCTAATAATTAACCCTGTAACTCATGGGGGTCAACACAGAATCCCATAAGGCCAATAACTAACCCCATAACTCATGGGGGTCAATACAGACCCCCATAAGGCTAATAATTAACTCTGTAACTCAAGATGGTCAATACAGACACCCATAAGGCCAATAATTAACCCCATAACTCATGGTGGTCAATACAGACCCCCATAAGGCTAATAATTAACCCTGTCACTCATGGGGGTCAAAACAGACCCCCATAAGCCAATAATTAGCCCCATAACTCATGGGGGTCAATACAGACCCCCATAAGGCCTTAATTAACCCTGTCACTCATGGGGGTCAATACAGACCCCCATAAGGCTAATAATTAACCCTGTAACTCATGGGGGTCAATACAGACCCCATAAGCCAATAATTAAACCTGTCACTCATAGGGGTCAATACAGACCCCCATGAGTCCTATAATTAACCCTGTCACACATGGGGTTTAATACAGACCCCCATAAGACCTTAATTAACACTGTCACTCATGGTGGTCAATACAGATCCCCATAAGGCCTTAATTAACCCTGTCACTCATGGGGGTCAATAAAGACCCCCATAAGGCCAATAATTAACCCCATAAATCATGGTGGTCAATACAGACCCCCATGAGGCCTTAATTAACCCTGTCACTCATGGGGGTCAATACAGACCCCCATAAGGCCAATAATTAACCCTGCCACTCATGGGGGTCAATACAGACCCCCATAAGCCAATAATTAACCCCATAACTCATGGGGGTCAATACAGACCCCTATAAGGCCCTAATTAACCCTGTCACTCATGGGGGTGAATACAGACCCCCATAAGCCAATAATTAACCCTGTCACTCATGGGGGTCAATACAGACCCCCATAAGGCCAATAATTAACCCCATTATTCATGGTAATCAATACAGACCCCCATAAGGCCCTAATTAACCCTGTCACTCATGGGGGTGAATACAGACCCCCATAAGCCAATAATTAACCCTGTCACTCATGGGGGTCAATACAGACCCCCATAAGCCAATAATTAACCCTGTCACTCATGGGGGTCAAAACAGACCCCCATAAGCCAATAATTAACCCCATAACTCATGGGGGTCAATACAGACCCCCATAAGGCCTTAATTAACCCTGTCACTCATGGGGGTCAATACCGTACCCCATAAGGTTTATAATTAACCCTGTCAATCATTGGAGGTGAATACAGACCCCCATAAGCCAGCAATTAACCCCATGGCTCATGGGGGTCAATACAGACCCCCATAATCCAATAATTAACCCTGTCACTCATGGGGGTCAATACAGACCCCCATAAGGCCAATAATTAACCCTGTAACTCATGGGTTTCAATACAGACCCCCATAAGGCCAATAATTAACGCTGTAACTCATGGGGCTCAATACAGAACCCTCATAAGGTCAATAATTAACCCCATTATTCATGAGGGTCAATACAGACCCCCATAAGGCATTAATTAACCCTTTCACTCATGGGGGCCATTACAGACTACCATAAGCCAATAATTAACCCTGTCACTCATGGGGGTCAATACAGACACCAATAAGGCCAATAATGAACCCCATAACTCATGTGGGTCAATACAGACCCCGATAAGGCCTTAATTAACCCTGTCTCTAATGGGGGTCAATACAGACCCCATAAGACAATAATTAACCCTGTCACTTATGGGGGTCAATACAGACACCAATAAGGCCTATAATTAACCCTGCCACTCATGGGAGTCAAAACAGACCCCCATGAGACCAATAATTAACCCGATAACTCATGGGGTTCAATACAGACCCCCATAATGCCTTAATTAACCCTGTCACTCATTGGGATTAATAAAACTCCATAAGCCAATAATTAACCCTGTCACTCATGGGGGTCAATACAGACCCCCAAAACAAATAATTAACCCTATAACTCATGGGGATCAATACAGACCCCCATAAGCCAATATTTAACCCTGTCACTCATGGGGGTCAATACAGATGCCATAAGGCCAATAATTAACCCTGTCAATAATTGGAGGTGAATACAGACCCCCATAAGACAACAATTAACCCTATAACTCATGGGGGTCAATACAAACCCCAATAATCCAATAATTAACCCTTTCACTCATGGGGGTCAATACAGACCCCCATAAGGCAAATAATTAATGCTGTAACTCATGGGGCTCAATACAGAACCCTCATAAGGTCAATAATTAACCCCATTACACATGAGGGTCAATACAGACCCCCATAAGGCATTAATTAACCCTGTCACTCATGGGGGCCAATACAGACTCCCATAAGCCAATAATAAACCCTGTCACTCATGGCTGTCAATACAGAACCCCATAAGGCCAATAATTAACCCCATAACTCATGGTGGTCAATACAGATCCCCATAAGGCCTTAATTAACCCTGTCACTCATGGGGGTCAATAAAGACCCCCATAAGGCCAATAATTAAGCCCATAAATCATGGTGGTCAATACAGACCCCCATGAGGCCTTAATTAACCCTGTCACTCATGGGGGTCAATACAGACCCCCATAAGGCCAATAATTAACCCTGCCACTCATGGGGGTCAATACAGACCCCCATAAGCCAATAATTAACCCCATAACTCATGGGGGTCAATACAGACCCCTATAAGGCCCTAATTAACCCTGTCACTCATGAGGGTCAATACAGACCCCCATAAGGCCAATAATTAATGCTGTAACTCATGGGGCTCAATACAGAACCCTCATAAGGTCAATAATTAACCCCATTACACATGAGGGTCAATACAGACCCCCATAAGGCATTAATTAACCCTGTCACTCATGGGGGCCAATACAGACTCCCATAAGCCAATAATAATCCCTGTCACTCATGGCTGTCAATACAGAACCCCATAAGGCCAATAATTAACCCCATAACTCATGGTGGTCAATACAGATCCCCATAAGGCCTTAATTAACCCTGTCACTCATGGGGGTCAATAAAGACCCCCATAAGGCCAATAATTAACCCCATAAATCATGGTGGTCAATACAGACCCCCATGAGGCCTTAATTAACCCTGTCACTCATGGGGGTCAATACAGACCCCCATAAGGCCAATAATTAACCCTGCCACTCATGGGGGTCAATACAGACCCCCATAAGCCAATAATTAACCCCATAACTCATGGGGGTCAATACAGACCCCTATAAGGCCCTAATTAACCCTGTCACTCATGGGGGTGAATACAGACCCCCATAAGCCAATAATTAACCCTGTCACTCATGGGGGTCAATACAGACCCCCATAAGGCCAATAATTAACCCCATTATTCATGGTAATCAATACAGACCCACATAAGGCCCTAATTAACCCTGTCACTCATGGGGGTGAATACAGACCCCCATAAGCCAATAATTAACCCTGTCACTCATGGGGGTCAATACAGACCACCATAAGCCAATAATTAACCCTGTCACTCATGGGGGTCAAAACAGACCCCCATAAGCCAATAATTAACCCCATAACTCATGGGGGTCAATACAGACCCCCATAAGGCCTTAATTAACCCTGTCACTCATGGGGGTCAATACAGATGGCTATAAGGCTAATAATTAACCCTGTAACTCATGGGGGTCAATACAGACCCCCATAAGCCAATAATTAACCCTGCCACTTAAGGGGGTTAATACAGACCCCCATAAGCCCTTAATTAACCCTGTCACTCTTAGGGGTCAATACAGACCCCCATAAGTCCTATAATTAACCCTATCTCTCATGGGGTTTAATACAGACCCCCATAAGACCTTAATTAACCCTGTCACTCCTTGGGGTCAATACAGATCCCCATAAGGCCAATAATTACCCCTGTCACTTATGGGGGTCAATACAGACCCCCATGAGGTCAATAATTAAGCCTGCCACTAATGGGGGTCAATACAGACCTCATAAGGCCAATAATTAACCCCATAACTCATGGGGGTCAATACAGACCCCCATAAGGCCTTAATTAACCCTGTCACTCATGGGGGACAATACAGACCTCCATAAGCCAATAATTAAACCTGGCACAAATAAGGGTAAATACAGACCCCCATAAGGCCTTAATTAACCATGTCACTCATGGGGGTCAATACCGTACCCCATAAGGCCAATAATTAACCCCATAAATCATGGTGGTCAATACAGACTCCCATAAGCCAATAATTAACCCTGTCACTCATGGCGGTCAATACAGAACCCCATAAGGCCAATAATTAACCCCATAACTCATGGTGGTCAATACAGATCCCCATAAGGCCTTAATTAACCCTGTCACTCATGGGGGTCAATAAAGACCCCCATAAGGCCAATAATTAACCCCATAAATCAAGGTGGTCAATACAGACCCCCATGAGGCCTTAATTAACCCTGTCACTCATGGGGATCAATACAGACCCCCATAAGGCCAATAATTAACCCTGCCACTCATGGGGGTCAATACAGACCCCCATAAGCCAATAATTAACCCCATAACTCATGGGGGTCAATACAGACCCCTATAAGGCCTTAATTAACCCTGTCACTCATGGGGGTCAATATAGACCCCCATAAGGCTAATAATTAACATTGTAACTCATGGGGGTCAATATAGACTCCCATAAGCCAACAATTAACCCTGTCACTCATGCGGGTCAATACAGACCACCATAAGGCCAATAATTAACCCCATAACTCATGGTGGTCAATACAGACCCCCATAAGGCCCTAATTAACCCTGTCACTCATGGGGGTGAATACAGACCCCCATAAGGCCAATAATTAACCCTGTTACTCATGGGGGTCAATACTGACCCCCATAAGCCAATAATTAACCCTGTCACTCATGGGGGTCAAAACAGACCCCATAAGCCAATAATTAACCCCATAACTCATGGGGGTCAATACAGACCCCCATAAGGCCTTAATTAACCCTGTCACTCAAGGGGGACAATACAGATCTCCATAAGCCAATAATTAACCCTGTCACTAATAGGGGTAAATACAGACCCACATAAGGTCAATAATTTACCCCATAACTCATGGTGGTCAATACAGACCCCCATATGGCCTTAATTAACCATGTCACTCATGGGGGTCAATACCGTACCCCATAAGGCCAATAATTAACCCTGTCACTCATGGGGGGTCAATATAGACCCCCATAAGCCAATAATTAACCCTGTCACTCATGGGTGTGAAAACAGACCCCTATAAGCCAATAATTTACCCGTATAACTCATGGGGGTCAATACAGACCCCCATAATCCAATAATTAACCCTGTCACTCATGGGGGTCAATACAGATGCATATAAGGCCAATAATTAATCCTGTCAATTATTGGAGGTGAATACAGACCCCCATAAGCCAGCAATTAACCCCATAACTCATGGGGGTCAATACAGACCCCCATAATCCAATAATTGACCCTGTCACTCATGAGGGTCAATACAGACCCCCATAAGGCCAATAATTAACGCTGTAACTCATGGGGCTCAATACAGAACCCTCATAAGGTCAATAATTAACCCCATTACTCATAAGGGTCAATACAGACCCCCATAATGCCTTAATTAACCCTGTCCCTAATGGGGGTTAATACAGACCCCCATAAGGCTAATAATTAACCCTGTAACTCATGGGGGTCAATACAGACTCCAATAAGCAAATAATTACCCTGTCACTCATGGGGGTCTATATAGACGCCCATAAGGCCAATAATTAACCCCATAACTCAGGGTGGTTAATACAGACCCCCATAAGACCTTAATTAACTCTGTCACTCCTTGGGGTCAATACAGATCCCCATAAGGCCAATAATTACCCCTGTCACTTATGGGGGTCAATACAGACCCCCATGTGGTCAATAATTAACCCTGCCATTTAATTAACCCTGTCACTCATAGGGGTCAATACAGACCCCCATAAGTCCTATAATTAACCCTGTCACTCATGGGGTTTAATACAGACCCCCATAAGACCTTAATTAACCCTGTCACTCCTTGGGGTCAATACAGACCCCATAAGGCCAATAATTAACCCCATAACTCATGGTGGTAAATACAGACCCCCATAAGGCCTTAATTAACCCTGTCACTCCTGGGGGACAATACAGACCTCCATAAGCCAATAATTAACTCTGCCACTAATGGGGGTAAATACAGACCCCCATAAGGTCAATAATTAACCCCATAACTCATGGTGGTCAATACAGACCCCCATATGGCCTTAATTAACCATGTCACTCATGGGGGTCAATACCGTACCCCATAAGGCAAATAATTAACCCTGTCACTCATGGGGGGTCAATACAGACCCCCATAAGCCAATAATTAACCCTGTCACTCATGGGTGTGAAAACCGACCCCTATAAGCCAATAATTAACCCCATAACTCATTGGGGTCAATACAGACCCCCATAATCCAATAATTAACCCTGTCACTCATGGGGGTCAATACAGATGCATATATGGCCAATTATTAAAACTGTCAATCATTGGAGGTGAATACAGACTCCCATAAGCCAGCAATTAACCCCATAACTCATGGGGGTCAATACAGACCCTCATAATCCAATAATTAACCCTGTCACTCATGGGGGTCAATACAGACCCCCATAAGGCCAATAATTAACCCTGTAACTCATGTGGGTCAATACAGACCCCTATAAGGCCAATAATTAATGCTGTAACTCATGTGGCTCAATACAGAACGCTCATAAGGTCAATAATTAACCCCATTACTCATGAGATTTAATACAGACCCCCATAAGGCATTAATTAACCCTGTCACTCATGGGGGCCAATACAGACTACCATAAGCCAATAAATAACCCTGTCACTCATGGAGGTCAATACAGACCCCCATAAGCCAATAATTAACCATGCCACTCATGGGGGTCAATACAGACCCCTATAAGCCAATAATTAACCCCATAAATCATGGTGGTCAATACTGACCCCCATGAGGCCTTAATTAACCCTGTCACTCATGGGGGTCAATACAGACCCCCATAAGACCAATAATTAACCCCATAACTCATGGGGGTCAATACAGACCCCCATAAGCCAATAATTAACCCCATAACTCATGGGGGTCAATACAGACCCCCATAAGCCAATAATTAACCCCATAACTCATGGGGGTCAATACAGACCCACATAAGGCCAATAATTAACCCTGTAACTCATGGGGGTCATCACAGAATCCCATAAGGCCAATAATTAACCCCATAACTCATGGGGGTCAATACAGACCCCCATAAAGCCTTAATTAACCCTGTCACTCATGGGGGTCAATACAGACCCCCATAAGGCTAATAATTAACCCTGTAACTCATGGGGGTCAATACAGATTCCCATAAGCCAATAATTAACCCTGTCACTCATGACGGTCAATACAGAACCCCATAAGGCCAATAATTAACCCTGCCACTAATTGGGGTCAATACAGACCCCCATAAGGCCTTAATTAACCCTGTCACTCATGGGGGTCAATACAGATCCCCATAAGGCTAATATTAACCCCATAACTCATGGTGGTCAATACATACCCCCATAAGGCCTTAATTAACCCTGTCACTCATGAGGGTCAATACAGACCCCCATAAGGCCAATAATTAACCCTGTCACTCATAGGGGTGAATACAGACACCAATAAGGCCAATAATTAACCCCATAACTCATGGGGGTCAATACAGACCCCCATAAGGCCTTAATTAACCCTGTCACTCATGGGGGACAAGACAGACCTCCATAAGCCAATAATTAACCCTGGCACTAATAGGGGTAAATACAGACCCACATAAGGTCAATAATTAACCCCATAACTCATGGTGGTCAATACAGACCCCCATATGGCCTTAATTAACCATGTCACTCATGGGGGTCAATACCGTACCCCATAAGGCCAATAATTAACCCTGTCACTCATGTGGGGTCAATGTAGATCTTTCTGCCACTCTAACATACCTTTCGTTGGATTTACTTTATCCTGTGGCGTTAGAATCTTATGACATCTTGAAATTCTATGCGGTAACGCCTTCTGATATAGCATACTTTCAAAGTCAGTAATCGAATAGCTAATCTTTTTACCATATCCCTTTGTTTTCACCAAGGATTGTAAGGATCTAAATGCCAACCATTGGTTGTTCTTAAGTTTATATTTTTGTTTCAAGTTAGACCAGGATAGTTGGACACCAGATGCGTAGAGATCATCTATAAAGGATATTCCCTGCAATTTCCATCCACCTATTAAGTCAACATTGAACGGTGATAAGAGACACTCTATAGGGGCACCTAACGAAGGATATCTCGAAAGGTTCAATTTATCTCTATTTGTCACCCAGAATTTTAACAATGTTCTTACTCCTCTGGGTAGCCGTTCACTCTTGACATCATTTAACCCATCAATCCACAGCAATGTATTAGGAGTGTCTATATTTAATATATCGTATTCTAAGGACCTCCAACCTGGATTAATGGCAGGAGTACTCCATATCATAATTTGAGAGAGGGCAATAGCATTATATAAATCTCTTATCGAGGGTGATGCCAATCCACCCTTAAGCATGGGTCTTTTGGTAATTGAAAGAGGGATTCTAGTTCTTTTACCACCCAAAATAAATGCATCTATACCTCTTTGCAGTTTAACAATCCAATATTTTGGCGGAACTTCCGGAATTGTTCTAAGGATATAAGTGATTTTAGGGATCAATATCATCTTACTAATTGCGATTCTAGCTGACTATGAAAATTTTACATCTTTCCACTCTAAGAGGATTTTCTGAATCTGTTTCCATATCTTTTCTAGATTAGATTTCAAAATCTTATTAACCTTAAATGATAGGTCTATACCCAGATGACTTATTTTATTAGAGTTCCATTTAAAATTAAATTAGCTTTTTAAACTTGTAATTTCTTCAAAGGAGAGATCCCTCCATATAATATCGGATTTCTCATGGTTGACCTTATAATAAGAGAGTCTTCCAAATTCTTTAAAGATGATATCAAGAGCTCCCAAAGATTGAATAGGGTTCTTCAAAATAACTATCAGATCATCTGCATATATAGCAATTTTATACTCTTTAAGACCGACTTTTACTCCCTCAATATCCTTTGCTTCCCTTATTTTCAATAGAAGAGGCTCCACATAAAGATTAAATAATATGGGAGACAAGGGACAGCCCTGCCTAGTTCCATTTTTTATGGGAAAAAAAGATGTTTCATAATTAGGCCCACTAATCTTAGCTGTAGGGTTAATATAAAGAGCCATAATTGCTTCAGAAGCAAATTCCTCTAGTCCATAACATTCCAAGGCAATCTTGAGGAAGTCCCAGCTGACTCTGTCGAAGGCTTTCTCTGCATCTATCGACAGAGCCAAACTGGGGCCCCCATCACTCTTCCCTATAGAGAGAATATCTATCAATGTTCTTATATTATCCCCTCCTTGTCGGGACTTAACAAATCCTGTCTGCTCTGGATTAATCAACTGCGGAATTAAAGGGATCAAACGATTAGTTAACACCTTAGAATATATTTTTAAATCATAATTAATAAGAGAGATAGGTCTATAGCTCTTCCTATCTTCCGGGTCTTTTCCTTCTTTTAGTATATTTATAATTTTTGCTTCAGTTAACTCCTCTCTAATAATGCCGCTGTTCTTAATCTCATTAAACATACTGGCCAATAAAGGGGCCAGCTGGTCTTTAAACGTTGTATAGAATAGTTTATCTAGGCCATCAATACCAGGGGCCTTATTGTTTTTTGTTTCAATAATAACCTTTATTATCTCTTTCTCCGTTATTGGTTCATTTAGATATAATAATTCTTCGTCTGATATCTTAGGGAATTTAATATCCTTCAAAAAGTTTTTTTATCTCACTCAAACTAGGTTTCTGAAAATCTTCTCCCCTGAGTCCCTGGATATGGTTTTGAATTTTTTGATTCTTAACTTTATTGGCCAAATATTTCCCCATTTTTCCTCCCATGAGGTAATTGTTTTGTTGTGCTTTCCAAACCATTCTATCTTGAATTAACTGAAAGATCTTTTTAATTTGTAAATTGATATCTTTAATTTTTTCCATCTTTGGCATAGATGGAAGATTTTTATTGCTATTCTGTAATATATCTAACTGAATATAAAGATTTCTTAGGGTTGTTCCCCTAGCTCTCTTCATTTGCGCTTCTTTTTCTATTAGAATGCCTCTAACAAATGCTTTTAATGTACACCATATGAGTGAAGGAGATGATACTGAATCTATATTTAAGCGCATAAATTCTCTAATAGCTGTTCTTATTTCTTCTATATATATCTTATCTTTTAAAATCAGAGGTTATATTCTCCACTTTCTTATTTTACCATAGGTTTCAACCCCTTTTAGTTCCAACATCAGTGGAAAGTGATCTGATAGTGCAGTAGATAAGATAGTTATTTTTTTGTATCGTATACGACTGAAGGATCCCCCAAGAAATAATCTATTCTAGAGTATACATTATATTTCTTTGAGTGATATGTAAACTCTATCTTTTCTGGATTAAATGTTCTCCAAATATCAAAGAGGTCAAGCTCTATCATTAGTTTTTTAATTCTTAATCTTAAATAACTCAAAGTATTATTATTTTTCTTATATTTAGATTTTGATCTATCCTGAACTGGATCCATAGCTAAATTTAAGTCTCCACATATAATAACTTTTCCTTTTTTATATTTATGAACTAACTTCAATATTTTTATAAGAAATCTCTCTTGATTCTTATTTGGGGCATATATATTTACAATTGTGTAGATGCTTTTATTTATTTCTCCTACCCACAATATATATCTAACCTCTATATCAATCTTTTTAAACTCTTCCTCCACCACTAAGTTAGCTTTAAATAATATCGAGACTCCCCTCATTTTACTAGTATAATTAGCATCTACTCTCTTCAAAAAAGATTTATTATTTAATAGATGGTTATGCTTCATTTTCAGATGTGTTTCTTGTAGGCAGATTATTTCTGCACCTGATTTATTATATTCTGAAAATGCATTTTTTCTTTTAATGGGCATATTCAATCCATTGGTGTTATGTGATATTATCCTTAATGACATAGTTTCTTTATTGACTTAATTCCTCTTAACCTATGTTTCCCCTTCCTATCCTCACTATTTATATTTGTGCTTCTCTGTTCCTTTAAACATATATACTGACTACAAACATACCGAATATGACCCATCCTATCTCTCATGTTGGGTCGAATTCCTATGGGCTGATTAGCCAGTGTTTAGAAGTGGTAGGTGAACCTTTCTAATGGAGGCAGCTACCTCCCAATCTCTCCAAAACCTATAAGCATCTATCTATGCAGGATTATTAAAGCATTTCTGACAAAATCTTTACCTCAGAATTTGAGGGAACAAACAAAAAAAAAAAAATGAAACACAAATCCAAAAACGGAAAAGTGAAATGTATTAACAAGCCCTTCACATCCTATACACATACATACTTATATATATACATACATATATATATACACATATATATATACATATATATACATATATATATACATAAACGGCCTCTATTGCCCAATTCCAACTCTGTGTAAATTTCTTATAGTCAGGTGTCAACACTTCATTTGTTGAGATTTCTTAAGTCATCCTTATAACTACATTTTTATCATTAAATATGACAGTGCCAAATCCTATCTATAAACATATCTGTGAAACTTTTAACCTCTTAATTAAAGTGACCGGTGCTAACATTGTATCTAAGACCTTATATTATCCTCTATGTATATTTCCCTTCTTTAATAGAAGGCTATTTCTCTACCACCAATAAGGAAAAAAAAAAGAAAAAAAAAAGGACAAATCCAATATATGCATATTTCCATCCCCTCTTTCACCCCTTCCTCAGTCTTCTCCCCCCCAACCAACCCATCCCCTATCCGCCCTCCATATGTCACTACTTAATGTCCTATGGATTCTAACCCCCTTCCTTTAAGGCTATATGTGAAATTTTATAACCCCTACCTATTGTAAAGGCAGGAGATTTATTAAGACCTTTAGAGGTTAATTAATCTAAAAGTGCAAAAATGTTACCATTATTATAAATTTACCTAAGCTCTCATCCACGAGATCTACTTCTCTTCCCTCCTTACATTTTTATAAAACATAGGAGGGACGGAGGGGTTGGATGTAGGGGGAGAGAACACCATATAAAGGAAAGATGAAAAGGAGTGATCTAAATAAAAATAAAAATAAAATAAAAAACATTTTAAAATCCAATTATCAGAAGCTGCAATTATCCTCTATCGTGAGGATCTAATGTCACTCTTCTAGATAGATCTTCAAATTCCTCAGGCAATCTATTCCCTCTTTGACTGAGTGAATTCTATACCATCTAGCGTCTTTAGTTATTGCAAGACCCTGTGGGAATATCCATTTATAGCGTATATTTTCTTTTCTCAGCGCCAGAGTTATTCTAGAATATTCTTTACGTTTATTTAGCGTGTATGCTGATATATCCCCAAATATTTGGATATTCTGGTATGGTGGTTTCAAGATCTTCTCTCTATAGTTTGCACGCATAATGTCTTCTTTGTAATTTAACAAATGCACTTTGACCATGACATCTCTAGGTCTTCCATTCTCTTTATTTCCTGATGTCTGAATTCTATGCAATAGATCAAATTTGTTTGGTACTGTCTCAAAATCTGGAACTAGCGAAGAGAGGAGCTTTATTATATATTTAGTCAAATCTGTGTCTTTAAGATCTTCTGAGATTCCTTTTATTCGTAAATTATTCCTTTTAGATCTATCTTCCAGGCTGGAAATGTTATTTGTTAAATCTTGTATTTTTTCTTCTAGTTTTTTATTCTGTGTCTGAAGCGTGTTATTTTCCATTATTTGTTTATCCATTGCTATTTCTATGGCCGTGACTTTAGTGACGCAGTCCTTAATGGCCTTAGTATTAGAAATTATTTGTTTTTTAATTTCTGCCAGAAAATTAAGCTGGAACTCCTCTAATAAGGTTTTCATTCTAGTCACCGTTAGTAGCTCTTCCACCTCTGGTGATATTTCTCTTATCTCAGTATTATCTTCTATACTGCCCAGACTTTGGTTCGGGGTCAAATCTGGAATTTGATCTATCTCAGATAACTCCATTCCCCCTTTTCCTTTTCCATTTGATTCTAGTTTCGGCGAAAACATATTATCAATTTTTTGCAGTTTCTTCTCTTTCTTCTCTTTATTTTTAGAGTTCCTCATCCTGAGTTGTAGATGCAATGTATATTTATTCCAGCACTTTGACACATATACCCTTGTATAAGCTTGCTTTTCCTCTCTTTTCTTTCCCTCTTCCGTTTTGTTTCCAGATAAGGCCAATAGCCGTGCTCAGTTACTATACTAACAGTAAAGAGAGATATACCAATATGCAAATGTCTCTAATAACATTGATTCTGATTCTTTGTATTACCGTCAGTAACTATACAAGACATATAGCATTTTTATCTGGCTCTGTTCCTTTAAGAAAGCTGTTACCATATCATTCAGCATTTCAGTCCACCATGTGCAGTATCCCAAAAAATAAAAATCCATCCACTCACCATTATAGTCCTTTCCTTTTACAGTTTCTTGCTTATGTCTGGATATGTTTTTAAGATACAGGAGTTCCCTTTATGATATGTGTTCAGGCATAGAGTATCATATACAGCGTATTTTGTTATAATGGGAGTGCCCCAGGGACTAATATCAATCCCATTACTCACCCCCCGCTGCCTTCCTCAGCCTGCCAGCCACCTGATATCTCACAGTGTGAGTCCTGAGTCACTATAGTTTGTTGCTCCACTTGATAGTGCTATTAGATGTTGCACACTGGAGATCCCAGCTCCTCTTTCTCCCGGACCTGCAGATTCACTGAGATGGTATTCTGGGCTATGTTAGCCCCCTTCGTTTGGTACTCCTGCTCCTGAGTGGTGAGTGGGGGCTATACAATTTCGCCTGAGGCTGAAAGTCCTCTCAAGTAACGTTGCTTTTTTTTCTGGCTCTGTTTCTTTAAGAAAGCTGTTACCAAATCAGTCAGCATTTAAATCAGCCAAGTGAAGTATCCCAGAAAATGAGAAGCCACTCTCACCATTATAGTCCTTTCCTTCTACAGTTTCTTGTTTTTGTCTGAATATATTTTTTAAGATACAGGAGTTTCCTTTATAATATGTGTTCAGGCATAAAATAAATACAGCGTATTTTGTTATAATGGGAGTGCCCCAGGGACTAATATCAATCCCATCACTCACCCCCTGCTGCTTTCCTCAGCCTGTCAGCCATCTGATGTCTCACAGTGTGAGTTCTGAGTCTCCAGAGTCCGTTCTCTCTCCCAGACCTGCAGATTCACTGTGATGGTATTCTGGGCTATATTAGCCCCCTTCGTTTGGTGCTCCTGCTCCTGAGTGGTGAGTGGGGACTATGCAATTTCACCTGCGGCTGAAAGGGCTAAGGGGATTTTATAATTCCTCTCTCTCAGGTGCCTGTTACCTCAGGCAGGAGAGTAGCTGCCTCCATTTACCTCCAGCTGCTATTCACAGCAAACTACATCACTTCCGGTCTCCGCCCCTCCCTCGTGTTATTCAAAAATTCTTATCTTAAAAATTCCTTATAAACAGAAGACCAACTATACCCACATTCTATTCTATACCAAAAATACATAAAAGCCTAACAAATCCCCCCGGAAGACCCATTGTGTCAGGGATAAACAGCATAACCCAAAATCCAAGTGTATATATAGATGAAATTCTAAAGCAATATGTAATAACTCTGCAATCATTTGTCAAAGACACAAAAGACACATTGAGGAGAATAGATGGAATAACAATACAAAACAATTCCCTATTGGTAACAATGGATGTAGAATCACTCTACACAAGCATTAAACATGAACATGGATTACAAGCGGTGAAAGCATACCTAGATTCAAAATATATTTACCATAAAATTATTGGAATTTGTTTTGGATAACAATTATTTTATCTTCAACAAACAATGGTATAAACAGATTAGGGGCACGGCAATGGGGACGCCGTATGCCCCTAACTACGCAAATTTATATTTAGGCCACTGGGAAAATAATATAGTATTCTCAGAAAACAATGAATCTTATACACAAAAAATAGAACTATGACCCTTATGGGGCTGTTAAAACCCTAACATTAACCACATAAGTGCCATGACGGTCCTCAAGGACCATCATGACACTAACTACAAACACTGGCACTATAACCCCCAATAAACCATTAAATCTAAACTAACCCCCTCTACACTAATCTATTACCACTTACACTACCTACCTACACTACCTACTCCCTAAAAAAAAAAAAATACTCTAATGACAGAAAATCAAGAAACCTAAGTCACCAAAAATAAAAAAACCTACATTACAGAAAATAAAAAACCTAAGTCACCAAAAATAAAAAAATCTACATTACAGAAAATAAAAAAAATACATTACAACCCCACAATAGAATACATACATACAATTCATTACATGCAATACATTACAATACATTACATTAGTGATGTCCCGAACAGTTCGCCGGAGAACTATTTGCGCCGATTTTCGCATGTTCGCGTTCACAACAAACGGGAACACATGCGCTTTTCGGTCCGCCCCCTATTCTTTATCATTGAGGAAACTTTGACCCTGCACCTTACAGTCAGCAGACACATTCCAGCCAATCAGCAGCATACACTCCCTTTCAGAGCCTTCCATCTGAATGACAGACTTCATTTTAGAATCATTCTGAAGCTACATTCGTTGAGAGAGGACATATATTCTACCTGCTGCTGATTTAATAGGGAAATAGATAGCCAGGCTGTGTATTTAGCTTTCACTACACACCTGAAGGACTCATTTGATATCTGCTGCAAGGACAGTAACCCAAAAAGCCCTTTTTAGGGCTAGAACATCATTTATTTTATTTTATTATTTTTTTCTGCTGATTTAATAGGGAAATAGATAGCCAGGCTGTGTATTTAGCTTTCACTACACACCTGAAGGACTCATTTGATATCTGCTGCAAGGACAGCAACCCAAAAAGCCCTTTTTAGGGCTAGAACATCATTTATTTTATTTTATTATTTTTTTCTGTGTAATCTAATTGCATATGCCTGCCTGCTAGCGTGTGTGTGCGGCCTATTGCATCTACTCTGCCAACCTTTGCCAATGCACAGTGACACTCATATCTAGTGCAACCGTAGTGTACAGTGAAATAAAAGAACCCTTTTTTGACTGTAATCGATTGAATATCAGTTGCCTGCCTACAGGCGTGTGTGTAAGGCCTATTGCATCTACTCTGCCAACTTTTGCCAGTGCACAGTGAAACTCCTATCTAGTGCAACCGTAGTGTACAGTGAAATAAAATAACCCTTTTTTGACTGTAATCGATTGAATATCAGTTGCTTGCCTACAGGCATGTGTGTGAGGCCTATTGCATCTACTTTGCCATCTTTTGCCAGTGCACAGTGACACTCATTTCTAGTGCAACCGTAGTGTACAGTGAAATAAAAGAACCCTATTTTGACTGTAATCGATTGAATATCAGTTGCCTGCCTACAGGCGTGTGTGTGAGGCCTATTGCATCTACTCTGCCAACTTTTGCCAGTGCACAGTGACACTCATATCTAGTGCAACCGTAGTGTACAGTGAAATAAAAGAACCCTTTTTTGACTGTAATCGATTGAATATCAGTTGCCTGCCTACAGGCGTGTGTGTAAGGCCTATTGCATCTACTCTGCCAACTTTTGCCAGTGCACAGTGAAACTCCTATCTAGTGCAACCGTAGTGTACAGTGAAATAAAATAACCCTTTTTTGACTGTAATCGATTGAATATCAGTTGCCTGCCTACAGGCCTGTGTGTGAAGCCTATTGCATCTACTCTGCCAACTTTTGCCAGTGCACAGTGACCCTCATATCTAGTGCAACCGTAGTGTACAGTGACATAAAACAAGCCTTTTTTGACTGTAATCGATTGAATATCAGTTGCCTGCCTACAGGTGTGTGTGTGAGGCCTATTGCAACTACTCTGCCAACTTTTGCCAGTGCACAGTGACACTCATATCTAGTGCAACCATAGTGTACAGTGAAATAAAAGAACCCTTTTTTGACTGTAATCTATTGAATATCAGTTGCCTGCCTACAGGCGTGTGTGTGAAGCCTATTGCATCTACTCTGCCAACTTTTGCCAGTGCACAGTGACACTCATATCTAGTGCAACCGTAGTGTACAGTGAAATAAAAGAACCCTATTTTGACTGTAATCGATTGAATATCAGTTGCCTGCCTACAGGCATGTGTGTGTGAGGCCTATTTCATCTACTCTGCCAACTTTTGCCAGTGCACAGCGACACTCATATCTAGTGCAACAGTAGTGTACAGTGAAATAAAACAACACTTTTTTTACTGTAATCGATTGAATATCAGTTGCCTGCCTACAGGCCTGTGTGTGAAGCCTATTGCATCTACTCTGCCAACTTTTGCCAGTGCACAGTGACACTCATATCTAGTGCAACCGTAGTGTACAGTGACATAAAACAAGCCTTTTTTGACTGTAATCGATTGAATATCAGTTGCCTGCCTACAGGTGTGTGTGTGAAGCCAATTGCATCTACTCTGCCAACTTTTGCCAGTGCACAGTGACACTCATATCTAGTGCAACCGTAGTGTACAGTGAAATAAAAGAACCCTTTTTTGACTGTAATCGATTGAATATCAGTTGCCTGCCTACAGGCGTGTGTGTAAGGTCTAATGCATCTACTCTGCCAACTTTTGCCAGTGCACAGTGACACTCATTTCTAGTGCAACCGTAGTGTACAGTGAAATAAAAGAACCCTATTTTGACTGTAATCGATTGAATATCAGTTGCCTGCCTACAGGCGTGTGTGTGAAGCCTATTGCATCTACTCTGCCAACTTTTGCCAGTGCACAGTGACACTCATATCTAGTGCAACCGTAGTGTACAGTGAAATAAAAGAACCCTATTTTGACTGTAATCGATTGAATATCAGTTGCCTGCCTACAGGCGTGTGTGTGAAGCCTATTGCATCTACTCTGCCAACTTTTGCCAGTGCACAGCGACACTCATATCTAGTGCAACCGTAGTGTACAGTGACATAAAACAACCCTTTTTTGACTGTAATCGTTTGAATATCAGTTGCCTGCCTACAGGCGTGTGTGTGTGAGGCCTATTGCATCTACTCTGCCAACTGTTGCCAGTGCACATTGAAACTCATATCTAGTGCAACCGTAGTGTACAGTGAAATAAAAGAACCCTTTTTTGACTGCAATCGATTGAATATCAGTTGCCTGCCTACAGGCGTGTGTGTGATGCCTATTGCATCTACTCTGCCAACTTTTGCCAGTGCACAGTGACACTCATATCTAGTGCAACCGTAGTGTACAGTGAAATAAAAGAACCCTATTTTGACTGTAATCGATTGAATATCAGTTGCCTGCCTACAGGTGTGTGTGTGAGGCCTATTGCAACTACTCTGCCAACTTTTGCCAGTGCACAGTGACACTCATATCTAGTGCAACCATAGTGTACAGTGAAATAAAAGAACCCTTTTTTGACTGTAATCTATTGAATATCAGTTGCCTGCCTACAGGCGTGTGTGTGAAGCCTATTGCATCTACTCTGCCAACTTTTGCCAGTGCACAGTGACACTCATATCTAGTGCAACCGTAGTGTACAGTGAAATAAAAGAACCCTATTTTGACTGTAATCGATTGAATATCAGTTGCCTGCCTACAGGCATGTGTGTGTGAGGCCTATTTCATCTACTCTGCCAACTTTTGCCAGTGCACAGCAACACTCATATCTAGTGCAACCGTAGTGTACAGTGAAATAAAACAACACTTTTTTGACTGTAATCGATTGAATATCAGTTGCCTGCCTACAGGCCTGTGTGTGAAGCCTATTGCATCTACTCTGCCAACTTTTGCCAGTGCACAGTGACACTCATATCTAGTGCAACCGTAGTGTACAGTGACATAAAACAAGCCTTTTTTGACTGTAATCGATTGAATATCAGTTGCCTGCCTACAGGCGTGTGTGTAAGGTCTAATGCATCTACTCTGCCAACTTTTGCCAGTGCACAGTGACACTCATATCTAGTGCAACCATAGTGTACAGTGAAATAAAAGAACCCTTTTTTGACTGTAATCTATTGAATATCAGTTGCCTGCCTACAGGCGTGTGTGTGAAGCCTATTGCATCTACTCTGCCAACTTTTGCCAGTGCACAGTGACACTCATATCTAGTGCAACCGTAGTGTACAGTGAAATAAAAGAACCCTATTTTGACTGTAATCGATTGAATATCAGTTGCCTGCCTACAGGCATGTGTGTGTGAGGCCTATTTCATCTACTCTGCCAACTTTTGCCAGTGCACAGCGACACTCATATCTAGTGCAACCGTAGTGTACAGTGAAATAAAACAACACTTTTTTGACTGTAATCGATTGAATATCAGTTGCCTGCCTACAGGCCTGTGTGTGAAGCCTATTGCATCTACTCTGCCAACTTTTGCCAGTGCACAGTGACACTCATATCTAGTGCAACCGTAGTGTACAGTGACATAAAACAAGCCTTTTTTGACTGTAATCGATTGAATATCAGTTGCCTGCCTACAGGTGTGTGTGTGAAGCCAATTGCATCTACTCTGCCAACTTTTGCCAGTGCACAGTGACACTCATATCTAGTGCAACCGTAGTGTACAGTGAAATAAAAGAACCCTTTTTTGACTGTAATCGATTGAATATCAGTTGCCTGCCTACAGGCGTGTGTGTAAGGTCTAATGCATCTACTCTGCCAACTTTTGCCAGTGCACAGTGACACTCATTTCTAGTGCAACCGTAGTGTACAGTGAAATAAAAGAACCCTATTTTGACTGTAATCGATTGAATATCAGTTGCCTGCCTACAGTCATGTGTGTGTGAGGCCTATTTCATCTACTCTGCCAACTTTTGCCAGTGCACAGCGACACTCGTATCTAGTGCAACCGTAGTGTACAATGAAAAAAAACAACCCTTTTTTGACTGTAATCGATTGAATATCAGTTGCCTGCCTACAGGCCTGTGTGTGAAGCCTATTGCATCTACTCTGCCAACTTTTGCCAGTGCACAGTGACACTCATATCTAGTGCAACCGTAGTGTACAGTGACATAAAACAAGCCTTTTTTGACTGTAATCGATTGAATATCAGTTGCCTGCCTACAGGTGTGTGTGTGAAGCCAATTGCATCTACTCTGCCAACTTTTGCCAGTGCACAGTGACACTCATATCTAGTGCAACCGTAGTGTACAGTGAAATAAAAGAACCCTCTTTTGACTGTAATCGATTGAATATCAGTTGCCTGCCTACAGGCGTGTGTGTGAAGCCTATTGCATCTACTCTGCCAACTTTTGCCAGTGCACAGCGACACTCATATCTAGTGCAACCGTAGTGTACAGTGACATAAAACAACCCTTTTTTGACTGTAATCGATTGAATATTAGTTGCCTGCCTATAGGCGTGTGTGTGAGGCCTATTGCATCTACTCTGCCAACTTTTGCCAGTGCACAGTGACACTCATATCTAGTGCAACCGTAGTGTACAGTGAAATAAAAGAACCCTATTTTGACTGTAATCGATTAAATATCAGTTGCCTGCCTACAGGTGTGTGCGTGAGGCCTATTGCATCTACTCTGCCAACTTTTGCCAGTGCACAGTGACACTCATATCTAGTACAACCGTAGTGTACAGTGAAATAAAAGAACCCTTTTTTGACTGTAATCGATTGAATATCAGTTGCCTGCCTACAGGCGTGTGTGTGAGGCCTATTTCATCTACTCTGCCAACTTTTGCCAGTGCACAGCGACACTCATATCTAGTGCAACCGTAGTGTACAGTGAAATAAAACAACCGTTTTTTGACTGTAATCGATTGAATATCAGTTGCCTGCCTACAGGCCTGTGTGTGAAGCCTATTGCATCTACTCTGCCAACTTTTGCCAGTGCACAATGACACTCATATCTAGTTCAACCGTAGTGTACAGTGACATAAAACAAGCCTTTTTTGACTGTAATCGATTGAATATCAGTTGCCTGCCTACAGGCGTGTGTTTGAAGCCTATTGCATCTACTCTGCCAACTTTTGCCAGTGCACAGTGACACTCATATCTAGTGCAACCGTAGTGTACAGTGAAATAAAAGAACCCTTTTTTGACTGTAATTTATTGAATATCAGTTGCCTGCCTAAAGGCGTGTGTGTGAGGCCTATTGCATCTACTCTGCTAACTTTTGCCAGTGCACAGTGACACTCATATCTAGTGCAACCGTAGTGTGCAGTGAAATAAAAGAACCATTTTTGACTGTAATTGATTGAATATCAGTTGCCTATCTACAGGTGTGTGTGTGAGGCCTATTGCATCTACTCTGCCAACTTTTGCCAGTGCACAGTGACACTCATATCTAGTGCAACCGTAGTGTACAGTGAAATAAAAGAACCCTATTTTGACTGTAATGGATTGAATATCAGTTGCCTGCCTACAGGCGTGTGTGTGAGGCCTATTGCATCTACTCTGCCAACTTTTGCCAGTGCACAGTGACACTCATATCTAGTGCAACCGTAGTGTACAGTGAAATAAAAGAACCCTTTTTTGACTGTAATCGATTGAATATCAGTTTCCTGCCTACAGGCGTGTGTGTGAAGCCTATTGCATCTACTCTGCCAACTTTTTCCAGTGCACAGCGACACTCATATCTAGTGCAACCGTAGTGTACAGTGACATAAAACAACCCTTTTTTGACTGTAATCGATTGAATATCAGTTGCCTGCCTACAGGCCTGTGTGTGAAGGCTATTGCATCTACTCTGCCAACTTTTGCCAGTGCACAATGACACTCATATCTAGTTCAACCGTAGTGTACAGTGACATAAAACAAGCCTTTTTTGACTGTAATCGATTGAATATCAGTTGCCTGCCTACAGGTGTGTGTGTGAAGCCAATTGCATCTACTCTGCCAACTTTTGCCAGTGCACAGTGACACTCATATCTAGTGCAACCGTAGTGTACAGTGAAATAAAAGAACCCTTTTTTGACTGCAATTGATTGAATATCAGTTGCATGCCTACAGGCGTGTGTGTGAGGCCTATTGCATCTACTCTGCCAACTTTTGCCAGTGCACAGTGACACTCATATCTAGTGCAACCGTAGTGTACAGTGAAATAAAACAAGCCTTTTTTGACTGTAATCGATTGAATATCAGTTGCCTGCCTACAGGTGTGTGTGTGAAGCCAATTGCATCTACTCTGCCAACTTTTGCCAGTGCACAGTGACACTCATATCTAGTGCAACCGTAGTGTACAGTGAAATAAAAGAACCCTTTTTTGACTGTAATCGATTGAATATCAGTTGCCTGCCTACAGGCGTGTGTGTGAGGCCTATTTCATCTACTCTGCCAACTTTTGCCAGTGCACAGTGACACTCATATCTAGTGCAACCGTAGTGTACAGTGAACTAAAAGAACCCTATTTTGACTGTAATGGATTGAATATCAGTTGCCTGCCTACAGGCGTGTGTGTGAGGCCTATTGCATCTACTCTGCCAACTTTTGCCAGTGCACAGTGACACTCATATCTAGTGCAACCGTAGTGTACAGTGAAATAAAAGAACCCTTTTTTGACTGTAATCGATTGAATATCAGTTTCCTGCCTACAGGCGTGTGTGTGAAGCCTATTGCATCTACTCTGCCAACTTTTTCCAGTGCACAGCGACACTCATATCTAGTGCAACCGTAGTGTACAGTGACATAAAACAACCCTTTTTTGACTGTAATCGATTGAATATCAGTTGCCTGCCTACAGGCCTGTGTGTGAAGGCTATTGCATCTACTCTGCCAACTTTTGCCAGTGCACAATGACACTCATATCTAGTTCAACCGTAGTGTACAGTGACATAAAACAAGCCTTTTTTGACTGTAATCGATTGAATATCAGTTGCCTGCCTACAGGTGTGTGTGTGAAGCCAATTGCATCTACTCTGCCAACTTTTGCCAGTGCACAGTGACACTCATATCTAGTGCAACCGTAGTGTACAGTGAAATAAAACAACCGTTTTTTTACTGTAATCGATTGAATATCAGTTGCCTGCCTACAGGCCTGTGTGTGAAGGCTATTGCAACTACTCTGCCAACTTTTGCCAGTGCACAATGACACTCATATCTAGTTCAACCGTAGTGTACAGTGACATAAAACAAGCCTTTTTTCACTGTAATCGATTGAATATCAGTTGCCTGCCTACAGGCGTGTGTTTGAAGCCTATTGCATCTACTCTGCCAACTTTTGCCAGTGCACAGTGACACTCATATCTAGTGCAACCGTAGTGTACAGTGAAATAAAAGAACCCTATTTTGACTGTAATCGATTGAATATCAGTTGCCTGCCTACAGGCATGTGTGTGTGAGGCCTATTTCATCTACTCTGCCAACTTTTGCCAGTGCACAGCGACACTCATATCTAGTGCAACCGTAGTGTACAGTGAAATAAAACAACCCTTTTTTGACTGTAATCGATTGAATATCAGTTGCCTGCCTACAGGCCTGTGTGTGAAGCCTATTGCATCTACTCTGCCAACTTTTGCCAGTGCACAGTGACACTCATATCTAGTGCAACCGTAGTGTACAGTGACATAAAACAAGCCTTTTTTGACTGTAATCGATTGAATATCAGTTGCCTGCCTACAGGTGTGTGTGTGAAGCCAATTGCATCTACTCTGCCAACTTTTGCCAGTGCACAGTGACACTCATATCTAGTGCAACCGTAGTGTACAGTGAAATAAAAGAACCCTTTTTTGACTGTAATCGATTGAATATCAGTTGCCTGCCTACAGGCGTGTGTGTAAGGCCTAATGCATCTACTCTGCCAACTTTTGCCAGTGCACAGTGACACTCATTTCTAGTGCAACCGTAGTGTACAGTGAAATAAAAGAACCCTATTTTTACTGTAATCGATTGAATATCAGTTGCCTGCCTACAGGCGTGTGTGTGAGGCCTATTGCATCTACTCTGCCAACTTTTGCCAGTGCACAGTGACACTCATATCTAGTGCAACCGTAGTGTACAGTGAAATAAAAGAACGCTTTTTTGACTGTAATCGATTGAATATCAGTTGCCTGCCTACAGGCGTGTGTTTGAAGCCTATTGCATCTACTCTGCCAACTTTTGCCAGTGCACAGCGACACTCATATCTAGTGCAACCGTAGTGTACAGTGACATAAAACAACCCTTTTTTGACTGTAATCGATTGAATATCAGTTGCCTGCCTATAGGCGTGTGTGTGAGGCCTATTGCATCTACTCTGCCAACTTTTGCCAGTGCACAGTGACACTCATATCTAGTGCAACCGTAGTGTACAGTGAAATAAAAGAACACTATTTTGACTGTAATCGATTGAATATCAGTTGCCTGTCTACATGTGTGTGTGTGAGGCCTATTTCATCTACTCTGCCAACTTTTGCCAGTGCACAGCGACACACATATCTAGTGCAACCGTAGTGTACAGTGAAATAAAACAACCGTTTTTTGACTGTAATCGATTGAATATCGGTTGCCTGCCTACAGGCCTGTGTGTGAAGCCTATTGCATCTACTCTGCCAACTTTTGCCAGTGCACAGTGACACTCATATCTAGTGCAACCGTAGTGTACAGTGACATAAAACAACCTTTTTTTGACTGTAATCGATTGAATATTAGTTGCCTGCCTATAGGCGTGCGTGTGAGGCCTATTGCATCTACTCTGCCAACTTTTGCCAGTGCACAGTGACACTCATATCTAGTGCAACCGTAGTGTACAGTGAAATAAAAGAACCCTATTTTGACTGTAATCGATTGAATATCAGTTGCCTGCCTACAGGTGTGTGCGTGAGGCCTATTGCATCTACTCTGCCAACTTTTGCCAGTGCACAGTGACACTCATATCTAGTGCAACCGTAGTGTACAGTAAAATAAAAGAACCCTTTTTTGACTGTAATCGATTGAATATCAGTTGCCTGCCTACAGGCGTGTGTGTGAGGCCTATTGCATCTACTCTGCCAACTTTTGCCAGTGCACAGCGACACTCATATCTAGTGCAACCGTAGTGTACAGTGAAATAAAACAACCGTTTTTTGACTGTAATCGATTGAATATCAGTTGCCTGCCTACAGGCCTGTGTGTGAAGCCTATTGCATCTACTCTGCCAACTTTTGCCAGTGCACAATGACACTCATATCTAGTTCAACCGTAGTGTACAGTGACATAAAACAAGCCTTTTTTGACTGTAATCGATTGAATATCAGTTGCCTGCCTACAGGCGTGTGTTTGAAGCCTATTGCATCTACTCTGCCAACTTTTGCCAGTGCACAGTGACACTCATATCTAGTGCAACCGTAGTGTACAGTGAAATAAAAGAACCCTTTTTTGACTGTAATCGATTGAATATCAGTTGCCTGCCTACAGGCGTGTGTGTGAGGCCTATTGCATCTACTCTGCTAACTTTTGCCAGTGCACAGTGACACTCATATCTAGTGCAACCGTAGTGTGCAGTGAAATAAAAGAACCATTTTTGACTGTAATTGATTGAATATCAGTTGCCAGCCTACAGGCGTGTGTGTGAGGCCTATTGCATCCACTCTGCCAACTTTTGCCAGTGCACAGTGACACTCATATCTAGTGTAACCGTAGTGTGCAGTGAAATAAAAGAATCCTTTTTTGACTGTAATCTATTGAATATCAGTTGCCTGCCTACAGGCGTGTGTGTGAGGCCTATTGCATTTACTCTGCCAACTTTTGCCAGTGAACAGTGACACTCATATCTAGTGCAACCATAGTGTGCAGTGACATAAAACAACCGTTTTTAACTGTAATCGATTGAATATCAGTTGCCTATCTACAGGCGTGTGTGTGAGGCCTATTGCATCTACTCTGCCAACTTTTGCCAGTGCACAGTGACACTCATATCTAGTGCAACCGTAGTGTACAGTGAAATAAAAGAACCCTATTTTGACTGTAATGGATTGAATATCAGTTGCCTGCCTACAGGCGTGTGTGTGAGGCCTATTGCATCTACTCTGCCAACTTTTGCCAGTGCACAGTGACACTCATATCTAGTGCAACCGTAGTGTACAGTGAAATAAAAGAACCCTTTTTTGACTGTAATCGATTGAATATCAGTTTCCTGCCTACAGGCGTGTGTGTGAAGCCTATTGCATCTACTCTGCAAACTTTTTCCAGTGCACAGCGACACTCATTTCTAGTGCAACCATAGTGTACAGTGAAATAAAAGAACCCTTTTTTGACTGCAATTGATTGAATATCAGTTGCCTGCCTACAGGCCTGTGTGTGAGGCCTATTGCATCTACTCTGCCAACTTTTGCCAGTGCACAGTGACACTCATATCTAGTGCAACCGTAGTGTACAGTGACATAAAACAACCCTTTTTTGATTGTAATCGATTGAATATCAGTTGCCTGCCTATAGGCGTGTGTGTGAGGCCTATTGCATCTACTCTGCCAACTTTTGCCAGTGCACAGTGACACTCATATCTAGTGCAACCGTAGTGTACAGTGAAATAAAAGAACCCTATTTTGACTGTAATCGATTGAATATCAGTTGCCTGCCTACAGGTGTGTGCGTGAGGCCTATTGCATCTACTCTGCCAACTTTTGCCAGTGCACAGTGACACTCATATCTAGTGCAACCGTAGTGTACAGTGAAATAAAAGAAACCTTTTTTGACTGTAATCGATTGAATATCAGTTGCCTGCCTACAGGCGTGTGTGTGAGGCCTATTTCATCTACTCTGCCAACTTTTGCCAGTGCACAGCGACACTCATATCTAGTGCAACCATAGTGTACAGTGAAATAAAACAACCGTTTTTTGACTGTAATCGATTGAATATCAGTTGCCTGCCTACAGGCCTGTGTGTGAAGCCTATTGCATCTACTCTGCCAACTTTTGCCAGTGCACAATGACACTCATATCTAGTGCAACCGTAGTGTACAGTGAAATAAAAGAACGCTTTTTTGACTGTAATCGATTGAATATCAGTTGCCTGCCTACAGGCGTGTGTTTGAAGCCTATTGCATCTACTCTGCCAACTTTTGCCAGTGCACAGCGACACTCATATCTAGTGCAACCGTAGTGTACAGTGACATAAAACAACCCTTTTTTGACTGTAATCGATTGAATATCAGTTGCCTGCCTATAGGCGTGTGTGTGAGGCCTATTGCATCTACTCTGCCAACTTTTGCCAGTGCACAGTGACACTCATATCTAGTGCAACCGTAGTGTACAGTGAAATAAAAGAACCCTATTTTGACTGTAATCGATTGAATATCAGTTGCCTGCCTACAGGTGTGTGCGTGAGGCCTATTGCATCTACTCTGCCAACTTTTGCCAGTGCACAGTGACACTCATATCTAGTGCAACCGTAGTGTACAGTGAAATAAAAGAACCCTTTTTTGACTGTAATCAATTGAATATCAGTTGCCTGCCTACAGGCGTGTGTGTGAGGCCTATTGCATCTACTCTGCCAACTTTTGCCAGTGCACAGCGACACTGATATCTAGTGCAACCGTAGTGTACAGTGAAATAAAACAACCGTTTTTTGACTGTAATCGATTGAATATCAGTTGCCTGCCTACAGGCCTGTGTGTGAAGCCTATTGCATCTACTCTGCCAACTTTTGCCAGTGCACAGTGACACTCATATCTAGTGCAACCGTAGTGTACAGTGACATAAAACAAGCCTTTTTTGACTGTAATCGATTGAATATCAGTTGCCTGCCTACAGGCGTGTGTGTGAAGCCTATTGCATCTACTCTGCCAACTTTTGCCAGTGCACAGTGACACTCATATCTAGTGCAACCGTAGTGTACAGTGAAATAAAATAACCCTTTTTTGACTGTAATCGATTGAATATCAGTTGCCTGCCTACAGGCGTGTGTGTGAGGCCTATTGCATCTACTCTGCCAACTTTTGCCAGTGCACAGTGACACTCATATCTAGTGCAACCGTAGTGTGCAGTGAAATAAAAGAACCATTTTTGACTGTAATCGATTGAATATCAGTTGCCTGCCTACAGGCGTGTGTGTGAGGCCTATTGCATCTACTCTGCCAACTTTTGCCAGTGCACAGTGACACTCATATCTAGTGCAACCGTAGTGTACAGTGAAATAAAAGAACCCTTTTTTGACTGTAATCGATTGAATATCAGTTGCCTGCCTACAGGCGTGTGTGTGAGGCCTATTGCATCTACTCTGCCAACTTTTGCCAGTGCACAGTGACACTCATATCTAGTGCAACCGTAGTGTACAGTGAAATAAAAGAACCCTTTTTTGACTGTAATCGATTGAATATCAGTTGCCTGCCTACAGGCGTGTGTGTGAGGCCTATTGCATCTACTCTGCCAACTTTTGCCAGTGCACAGTGACACTCATATCTAGTGCAACCGTAGTGTACAGTGAAATAAAAGAACCCTTTTTTGACTGTAATCGATTGAATATCAGTTGCCTGCCTACAGGCGTGTGTGTGAAGCCTATTGCATCTACTCTGCCAACTTTTGCCAGTGCACAGTGACACTCATATCTAGTGCAACCGTAGTGTACAGTGAAATAAAAGAACCCTTTTTTGACTGTAATCGATTGAATATCAGTTGCCTGCCTACAGGCGTGTGTGTGAGGCCTATTGCATCTACTCTGCCAACTTTTGCCAGTGCACAGTGACACTCATATCTAGTGCAACCGTAGTGTACAGTGAAATAAAACAACCCTTTTTTGACTGTAATCGATTGAATATCAGTTGCCTGCCTACAGGCGTGTGTGTGAGGCCTATTGCATCTACTCTGCCAACTTTTGCCAGTGCACAGTGACACTCATATCTAGTGCAACCGTAGTGTACAGTGAAATAAAAGAACCCTTTTTTGACTGTAATCGATTGAATATCAGTTGCCTGCCTACAGGCGTGTGTGTGAGGCCTATTGCATCTACTCTGCCAACTTTTGCCAGTGCACAGTGACACTCATATCTAGTGCAACCGTAGTGTACAGTGAAATAAAAGAACCCTTTTTTGACTGTAATCGATTGAATATCAGTTGCCTGCCTACAGGCGTGTGTGTGAGGCCTATTGCATCTACTCTGCCAACTTTTGCCAGTGCACAGTGACACTCATATCTAGTGCAACCGTAGTGTACAGTGAAATAAAAGAACCGTTTTTTGACTGTAATCGATTGAATATCAGTTGCCTGCCTACAGGCGTGTGTGTGAGGCCTATTGCATCTACTCTGCCAACTTTTGCCAGTGCACAGTGACACTCATATCTAGTGCAACCGTAGTGTACAGTGAAATAAAAGAACCCTTTTTTGACTGTAATCGATTGAATATCAGTTGCCTGCCTACAGGCGTGTGTGTGAGGCCTATTGCATCTACTCTGCCAACTTTTGCCAGTGCACAGTGACACTCATATCTAGTGCAACCGTAGTGTACAGTGAAATAAAAGAACCTTTTTTGACTGTAATCGATTGAATATCAGTTGCCTGCCTACAGGCGTGTGTGTGAGGCCTATTGCATCTACTCTGCCAACTTTTGCCAGTGCACAGTGACACTCATATCTAGTGCAACCGTAGTGTACAGTGAAATAAAAGAACCTTTTTTGACTGTAATCGATTGAATATCAGTTGCCTGCCTACAGGCGTGTGTGTGAAGCCTATTGCATCTACTCTGCCAACTTTTGCCAGTGCACAGTGACACTCATATCTAGTGCAACCGTAGTGTACAGTGAAATAAAAGAACCCTTTTTTGACTGTAATCGATTGAATATCAGTTGCCTGCCTACAGGCGTGTGTGTGAGGCCTATTGCATCTACTCTGCCAACTTTTGCCAGTGCACAGTGACACTCATATCTAGTGCAACCGTAGTGTGCAGTGAAATAAAAGAACCATTTTTGACTGTAATCGATTGAATATCAGTTGCCTGCCTACAGGCGTGTGTGTGAGGCCTATTGCATCTACTCTGCCAACTTTTGCCAGTGCACAGTGACACTCATATCTAGTGCAACCGTAGTGTACAGTGAAATAAAAGAACCCTTTTTTGACTGTAATCGATTGAATATCAGTTGCCTGCCTACAGGCGTGTGTGTGAGGCCTATTGCATCTACTCTGCCAACTTTTGCCAGTGCACAGTGACACTCATATCTAGTGCAACCGTAGTGTGCAGTGACATAAAACAACCGTTTTTGACTGTAATCGATTGAATATCAGTTGCCTGCCTACAGGCGTGTGTGTGAGGCCTATTGCATCTACTCTGCCAACTTTTGCCAGTGCACAGTGACACTCATATCTAGTGCAACCGTAGTGTACAGTGAAATAAAAGAACCCTTTTTTGACTGTAATCGATTGAATATCAGTTGCCTGCCTACAGGCGTGTGTGTGAGGCCTATTGCATCTACTCTGCCAACTTTTGCCAGTGCACAGTGACACTCATATCTAGTGCAACCGTAGTGTACAGTGAAATAAAAGAACCCTTTTTTGACTGTAATCGATTGAATATCAGTTGCCTGCCTACAGGCGTGTGTGTGAGGCCTATTGCATCTACTCTGCCAACTTTTGCCAGTGCACAGTGACACTCATATCTAGTGCAACCGTAGTGTACAGTGAAATAAAAGAACCCTTTTTTGACTGTAATCGATTGAATATCAGTTGCCTGCCTACAGGCGTGTGTGTGAGGCCTATTGCATCTACTCTGCCAACTTTTGCCAGTGCACAGTGACACTCATATCTAGTGCAACCGTAGTGTACAGTGAAATATAAGAACCCTTTTTTGACTGTAATCGATTGAATATCAGTTGCCTGCCTACAGGCATGTGTGTGAGGCCTATTGCATCTACTCTGCCAACTTTTGCCAGTGCACAGTGACACTCATATCTAGTGCAACCGTAGTGTACAGTGAAATAAAAGAACCTTTTTTGACTGTAATCGATTGAATATCAGTTGCCTGCCTACAGGCGTGTGTGTGAGGCCTATTGCATCTACTCTGCCAACTTTTGCCAGTGCACAGTGACACTCATATCTAGTGCAACCGTAGTGTACAGTGAAATAAAAGAACCCTTTTTTCTGTGATCAATTGAATATCAGTTGCCTGCCTACAGGCGTGTGTGTGAGGCCTATTGCATCTACTCTGCCAACTTTTGCCAGTGCACAGTGACACTCATATCTAGTGCAACCGTAGTGTACAGTGAAATAAAAGAACCCTTTTTTGACTGTAATCGATTGAATATCAGTTGCCTGCCTACAGGCGTGTGTGTGAGGCCTATTGCATCTACTCTGCCAACTTTTGCCAGTGCACAGTGACACTCATATCTAGTGCAACCGTAGTGTACAGTGAAATAAAAGAACCCTTTTTTGACTGTAATCGATTGAATATCAGTTGCCTGCCTACAGGCGTGTGTGTGAGGCCTATTGCATCTACTCTGCCAACTTTTGCCAGTGCACAGTGACACTCATATCTAGTGCAACCGTAGTGTACAGTGAAATAAAAGAACCCTTTTTTGACTGTAATCGATTGAATATCAGTTGCCTGCCTACAGGCGTGTGTGTGAGGCCTATTGCATCTACTCTGCCAACTTTTGCCAGTGCACAGTGACACTCATATCTAGTGCAACCGTAGTGTACAGTGAAATAAAAGAACCCTTTTTTGACTGTAATCGATTGAATATCAGTTGCCTGCCTACAGGCGTGTGTGTGAGGCCTATTGCATCTACTCTGCCAACTTTTGCCAGTGCACAGTGACACTCATATCTAGTGCAACCGTAGTGTACAGTGAAATAAAAGAACCCTTTTTTGACTGTAATCGATTGAATATCAGTTGCCTGCCTACATGCGTGTGTGTGAGGCCTATTGCATCTACTCTGCCAACTTTTGCCAGTGCACAGTGACACTCATATCTAGTGCAACCGTAGTGTGCAGTGAAATAAAAGAACCATTTTTGACTGTAATCGATTGAATATCAGTTGCCTGCCTACAGGCGTGTGTGTGAGGCCTATTGCATCTACTCTGCCAACTTTTGCCAGTGCACAGTGACACTCATATCTAGTGCAACCGTAGTGTGCAGTGAAATAAAATAATCCTTTTTTGACTGTAATCGATTGAATATCAGTTGCCTGCCTACAGGCGTGTGTGTGAGGCCTATTGCATCTACTCTGCCAACTTTTGCCAGTGCACAGTGACACTCATATCTAGTGCAACCGTAGTGTACAGTGAAATAAAAGAACCCGTTTTTGACTGTAATCGATTGAATATCAGTTGCCTGCCTACAGGCGTGTGTGTGAGGCCTATTGCATCTACTCTGCCAACTTTTGCCAGTGCACAGTGACACTCATATCTAGTGCAACCGTAGTGTACAGTGAAATAAAAGAAACCTTTTTTGACTGTAATCGATTGAATATCAGTTGCCTGCCTACAGGCGTGTGTGTGAGGCCTATTGCATCTACTCTGCCAACTTTTGCCAGTGCACAGTGACACTCATATCTAGTGCAACCGTAGTGTACAGTGAAATAAAAGAACCCTTTTTTGACTGTAATCGATTGAATATCAGTTGCCTGCCTACAGGCGTGTGTGTGAGGCCTATTGCATCTACTCTGCCAACTTTTGCCAGTGCACAGTGACACTCATATCTAGTGCAACCGTAGTGTACAGTGAAATAAAAGAACCCTTTTTTTGACTGTAATCGATTGAATATCAGTTGCCTGCCTACAGGCGTGTGTGTGAGGCCTATTGCATCTACTCTGCCAACTTTTGCCAGTGCACAGTGACACTCATATCTAGTGCAACCGTAGTGTACAGTGAAATAAAAGAACCCTTTTTTGACTGTAATCGATTGAATATCAGTTGCCTGCCTACAGGCGTGTGTGTGAGGCCTATTGCATCTACTCTGCCAACTTTTGCCAGTGCACAGTGACACTCATATCTAGTGCAACCGTAGTGTACAGTGAAATAAAAGAACCCTTTTTTGACTGTAATCGATTGAATATCAGTTGCCTGCCTACAGGCGTGTGTGTGAGGCCTATTGCATCTACTCTGCCAACTTTTGCCAGTGCACAGTGACACTCATATCTAGTGCAACCGTAGTGTACAGTGAAATAAAAGAACCCTATTTTGACTGTAATCGATTGAATATCAGTTGCCTGCCTACAGGCGTGTGTGTGAGGCCTATTGCATCTACTCTGCCAACTTTTGCCAGTGCACAGTGACACTCATATCTAGTGCAACCGTAGTGTACAGTGAAATAAAAGAACCCTTTTTTGACTGTAATCGATTGAATATCAGTTGCCTGCCTACAGGCGTGTGTGTGAGGCCTATTGCATCTACTCTGCCAACTTTTGCCAGTGCACAGTGACACTCATATCTAGTGCAACCGTAGTGTACAGTGAAATAAAAGAACCCTTTTTTGACTGTAATCGATTGAATATCAGTTGCCTGCCTACAGGCGTGTGTGTGAGGCCTATTGCATCTACTCTGCCAACTTTTGCCAGTGCACAGTGACACTCATATCTAGTGCAACCGTAATGTACAGTGAAATAAAAGAACCCTTTTTTTCTGTAATCAAATTTAATATCAGTTGTCTGCATACATGCGTGTGTGTGAGGCCTATTGCATCTACTCTGCCAACTTTTGCCAGTGCACAGTGACACTCATATCTAGTGCAACCGTAGTGTGCAGTGAAATAAAAGAACCATTTTTGACTGTAATCGATTGAATATCAGTTGCCGGCCTACAGGCGTGTGTGTGAAGCCTATTGCATCTACTCTGCCAACTTTTGCCAGTGCACAGTGACACTCATATCTAGTGCAACCGTAGTGTACAGTGAAATAAAAGAATCCTTTTTTGACTGTAATCGATTGAATATCAGTTGCCTGCCTACAGGCGTGTGTGTGAGGCCTATTGCATTTACTCTGCCAACTTTTGCCAGTGCACAGTGACACTCATATCTAGTGCAACCGTAGTGTGCAGTGACATAAAACAACCGTTTTTAACTGTAATCGATTGAATATCAGTTGCCTACCTACAGGCGTGTGTGTGAGGCCTATTGCATCTACTCTGCCAACTTTTGCCAGTGCACAGTGACACTCATATCTAGTGCAACCGTAGTGTACAGTGAAATAAAAGAACCCTTTTTTGACTGTAATCGATTGAATATCAGTTGCCTGCCTACAGGCGTGTGTGTGAGGCCTATTGCATCTACTCTGCCAACTTTTGCCAGTGCACAGTGACACTCATATCTAGTGCAACCGTAGTGTGCAGTGACATAAAACAACCGTTTTTAACTGTAATCGATTGAATATCAGTTGCCTAGCCTACAGGCGTGTGTGTGAGGCCTATTGCATCTACTCTGCCAACTTTTGCCAGTGCACAGTGACACTCATATCTAGTGCAACCGTAGTGTACAGTGAAATAAAAGAACCCTTTTTTGACTGTAATCGATTGAATATCAGTTGCCTGCCTACAGGCGTGTGTGTGAGGCCTATTGCATCTACTCTGCCAACTTTTGCCAGTGCACAGTGACACTCATATCTAGTGCAACCGTAGTGTACAGTGAAATAAAAGAACCCTTTTTTGACTGTAATCGATTGAATATCAGTTGCCTGCCTACAGGCGTGTGTGTGAGGCCTATTGCATCTACTCTGCCAACTTTTGCCAGTGCACAGTGACACTCATATCTAGTGCAACCGTAGTGTACAGTGAAATAAAAGAACCCTTTTTTGACTGTAATCGATTGAATATCAGTTGCCTGCCTACAGGCGTGTGTGTGAAGCCTATTGCATCTACTCTGCCAACTTTTGCCAGTGCACAGTGACACTCATATCTAGTGCAACCGTAGTGTACAGTGAAATAAAAGAACCCTTTTTTGACTGTAATCGATTGAATATCAGTTGCCTGCCTACAGGCGTGTGTGTGAGGCCTATTGCATCTACTCTGCCAACTTTTGCCAGTGCACAGTGACACTCATATCTAGTGCAACCGTAGTGTGCAGTGAAATAAAACAACCTTTTTTGACTGTAATCGATTGAATATCAGTTGCCTGCCTACAGGCGTGTGTGTGAGGCCTATTGCATCTACTCTGCCAACTTTTGCCAGTGCACAGTGACACTCATATCTAGTGCAACCGTAGTGTGCAGTGAAATAAAAGAACCCTTTTTTGACTGTAATCGATTGAATATCAGTTGCCTGCCTACAGGCGTGTGTGTGAGGCCTATTGCATCTACTCTGCCAACTTTTGCCAGTGCACAGTGACACTCATATCTAGTGCAACCGTAGTGTGCAGTGACATAAAACAACCGTTTTTAACTGTAATCGATTGAATATCAGTTGCCTACCTACAGGCGTGTGTGTGAGGCCTATTGCATCTACTCTGCCAACTTTTGCCAGTGCACAGTGACACTCATATCTAGTGCAACCGTAGTGTACAGTGAAATAAAAGAACCCTTTTTTGACTGTAATCGATTGAATATCAGTTGCCTGCCTACAGGCGTGTGTGTGAGGCCTATTGCATCTACTCTGCCAACTTTTTGCCAGTGCACAGTGACACTCATATCTAGTGCAACCGTAGTGTACAGTGAAATAAAAGAACCCTTTTTTTACTGTAATCGATTGAATATCAGTTGCCTGCCTACAGGCGTGTGTGTGAGGCCTATTGCATCTACTCTGCCAACTTTTGCCAGTGCACAGTGACACTCATATCTAGTGTAACCGTAGTGTACAGTGTAATAAAAGAACCCAATTTTGACTGTAATCGATTGAATATCAGTTGCCTGTCTACAGGTGTGTGCGTGAGGCCTATTGCATCTACTCTGCCAACTTTTGCCAGTGCACAGTGACACTCATATCTAGTGCAACCGTAGTGTACAGTGAAATAAAAGAACCCTTTTTTGACTGTAATCGATTGAATATCAGTTGCCTGCCCACAAGCGTGTGTGTGAGGCCTATTTCATCTACTCTGCCAACTTTTGCCAGTGCACAGCGACACTCATATCTAGTGCAACCGTAGTGTACAGTGAAATAAAACAACCGTTTTTTGACTGTAATCGATTGAATATCAGTTGCCTGCCTACAGGCGTGTGTGTGAGGCCTATTGCATCTACTCTGCCAACTTTTGCCAGTGCACAGTGACACTCATATCTGGTGCAACCGTAGTGTACAGTGAAATAAAAGAACCCTTTTTTGACTGTAATCGATTGAATGTCAGTTGCCTGTCTACAGGCGTGTGTGTGAGGCCTATTGCATCTAGTCTGCCAACTTTTGCCAGTGCACAGTGACACTCATATCTAGTGCAACCGTAGTGTGCAGTGACATAAAACAACCGTTTTTAACTGTAATCGATTGAATATCAGTTGCCTGCCTACAGGCGTGTGTGTGAGGCCTATTGCATCTACTCTGCCAACTTTTGCCAGTGCACAGTGACACTCATATCTAGTGCAACCGTAGTGTACAGTGAAATAAAAGAACCCTTTTTTGACTGTAATCGATTGAATATCGGTTGCCTGCCCACAGGCGTGTGTGTGAGGCCTATTTCATCTACTCTGCCAACTTTTGCCAGTGCACAGCGACACTCATATCTAGTGCAACCGTAGTGTACAGTGAAATAAAACAAACGTTTTTTGACTGTAATCGATTGAATATCAGTTGCCTGCCTACAGGCCTGTGTGTGAAGCCTATTGCATCTACTCTGCCAACTTTTGCCAGTGCACAGTGACACTCATATCTAGTGCAACCGTAGTGTACAGTGAAATAAAAGAACCCTTTTTTGACTGTAATCGATTGAATATCAGTTGCCTGCCTACAGGCGTGTGTGTGAGGCCCATTGCATCTACTCTGCCAACTTTTGCCAGTGCACAGTGACACTCATATCTAGTGCAACCGTAGTGTACAGTGAAATAAAAGAACCCTTTTTTGACTGTAATTGATTGAATATCAGTTGCCTGCCTACATGCGTGTTAGTGAGGCCTATTGCATCTACTCTGCCAACTTTTGCCAGTGCACAGTGACACTCATATCTAGTGCAACCGTAGTGTGCAGTGAAATAAAAGAACCATTTTTGACTGTAATCGATTGAATATCAGTTGCCGGCCTACAGGCGTGTGTGTGAAGCCTATTGCATCTACTCTGCCAACTTTTGCCAGTGCACAGTGACACTCATATCTAGTGCAACCGTAGTGTGCAGTGACATAAAACAACCCTTTTTTGACTGTAATCGATTGAATATCAGTTGCCTGCCTATAGGCGTGTGTGTGAGGCCTATTGCATCTACTCTGCCAACTTTTGCCAGTGCATAGTGACACTCATATCTAGTGCAACCGTAGTGTACAGTGAAATAAAAGAACCCTTTTTTTACTGTAATCGATTGAATATCAGTTGCCTGCCTACAGGAGTGTGTGTGAGGCCTATTGCATCTACTCTGCCAACTTTTGCCAGTGCACAGTGACACTCATATATGGTGTCACAGTAGCTTTCACGCATAGTACCACTAATCGTAAAAAAAATGACAGGCAGAGGTAGGCGACCCCGCAGGGGCCGTCGTGGTCGTGGTGCTGTGATTCCCTTTGCCCCTAGAATATTGCCCAGTTTTCAGAGGCAACGTACCCTGAACTTGAACAGTTCTGAGGACATGGTTGACTGGCTAACACAGGACACCCAATCTTCTACAGCTTCCGCTCGGAACCTAGACACACCATCCTCCTCCAACTTAGCTTCGGGCACCTCTCCAGTTACCACTCGCCCGCCTGCCGCCACCACCAATACTAGCACCACAGCCGCTTCACTTGATCCTTTAGCAGAATTATTTACACATCCGTTGGAAGAAATGAGTGATGCACAAACATTAGTGCCAGAGGATGTAGATAACAGGGATATGTCCCAGTCAGGCAGCATTACACACATGGACGTACGGTCTGATGATGATGATGATGTTGTACCCGGTGCTGCTTCCTTTGTTGAGTTGTCAGATACAAGTGAAGCGGTTGATGATGACGATGCAGCCGTGGATGTCACGTGGGTGCCCGCTATAAGAGAAGAAGAACAGGAGAAAATTTCAGATGGGGAGACAGAGAGGAGGAGGAGACGAGACATGGGAAGTCCAACACCCACCTAGGTACAACTTCTTTGCGAAGGCACATGATGTCACAACACAAACGCCAAGGGATCAACACATCAGTACAAGCAGCATACAAAGTCAAAGCCGCCATCCTCCTCCTGGTCCAGCATCTTCAGCAACGTCAACCACTGCTGACCTGCTTGCCCCCTCTCAACCATCCGCCACTCCGTGTCTCGCCCTGAGCAGTCCCTGCTCATCTGCCCACAGTCAGGTGTCTGTCAAGGACATGTTTGAGCGTAAGAAGCCAATGTCACAAAGTCACCCCCTTGCCCGGCAACTGACAGCTGGCTTGTCTGAACTCTTAGCCGCCAGCTTTTACCATACAAGCTGGTGGAGTCTGAGGCGTTCAAAAAATGTGTAGCTATTGGGACACCGCAGTTTAAAGTAACCGGACGAAATTTCTTTGCACAAAAGGCAATCCCCAACCTGTACTCGATTGTGCAAAAGAAAGTAATGGCATCTCAGGCACACAGTGTTGGGGCAAGGGTCCATCTGACTACTGATACCTGGTCTTCAAAGCATGGTCAGGGCAGGTATATCACCTACACTGCGCATTGGGTAAACCTGGTGACGTCTGCCAAGCATGGAATACGTGGCTATGCAGAGGAGTTGGTGTCACCGCCACAACTTGCAAGCAGGCCTGCTGCCACCTCCTCTACTTCTCCTACTCCATCCTCTTCCATAACCTCCTCGGCTGAGTCCTCTTCTGCTGCTGCTCTGTCTTGCTCCACATCAACGGCACCCCACCAGCTCACAGGTACTATTCCACATCCCGGATACGGCAGTGTCACGCCGTCTTGGGGTTGACTTCCCTGAAAGCAGAGAGTCACACCGGACCAGCACTCCTTTCCGCCCGGAACGCACAGGTGGATCAGTGGCTGACTCCGCACCAACTAGAGATCGGCAAAGTGGTTTGTGACAAAGGAAGAAATTTGTTGGCGACATTGAATTTGGGCAAGTTGACACATGTGCCGTGCATGGCACATGTGTGTTATCTGATTGTACAACGCTTTATGCATAAGCACCCAGGCTTACAGGACGTCCTTAAGCAGGCCAGGAAAGTGTGTGGCCATTTCAGGAATTCCTACACAGCCATGGCGCATTTTACAGATATCCAGCGGCGAAACAACATGCCAGCGAGGCACATGATTTTAGAAAGCCCGACACGTTGGAATTCAACACTCCTAATGTTCGACCGCCTGCTCCAACAAGAAAAGGCCTTTAACGAGTATTTGTATGACCGGGGTGCTAGGACAGCCTCTGCGGAGCTGGGGATTTTTTTGCCACGTTACTGGACACTCATGCGCAATGCCTGTAGGCTTATGCGTCCTTTTGAGGAGGTGACAAACCTGGTCAGTCGCACCCAGGGCACCATCAGCGACATCATACCATTTGTTTTCTTCCTGGAGCGTGCCCTGCGAAGAGTGCTGGATCAGGCCGTAGATGAGCGTGAAGAGGAAGAAGAAGAGTTGTGGTCACCATCACTGCCAGAAACAGCCTTATCAGCATCGTTTGTTGGACCTGCGTCAATGCTGGAAGAGGATTGTGAGGAAGAGGAGTCAGAGGAGGAATGTGGCTTTGAGGAGGAGGAGGAAGACCAACCACAACAGGCATCCCAGGGTGCTTGTTGTCACCTATCTGGTACCAGTGGTGTTGTACGTGGCTGGGGGGAAGAACATACCTTCAGTGAGATCACTGAGGACGAGTAATGGGACATGACTAGCTCGGCATCCAACCTTGTGCAAATGGGGTCTTTCATGGTGTCGTGCCTGTTGAGGGACCCTCGTATAAAAAGGATTAGGGGGAACGACCTGTACTGGGTGTCCACGCTACTAGACCCCCGGTATAAGCAGAAAGTGCCTGAAATGTTACCGAATTACCACAAGTCGGAAAGGATGCAGCACGACCAAAATAAATTAAAAAGTATGCTTTACACAGCATTTAAGGGTGATGTCACAGCACAACGGCAATCTAACAGCGGAAGAGGTGAACATAATTCTCCTCCTCCCACGACCACGCCGGCAAGGAGAGGACGCTTTACAGATGTGTTGTTGATGGAGGACATGTAGAGCTTTTTAAGTCCTATGCATCGCCACAGCCCTTCGGGGTCCACCCTCAGAGAACGACTCGACCGTCAGGTAACAGGCTACCTCGCCATAACTACAGATATCGACACTATGAGGAGCGATGAACCCCTTGACTACTGGGTGTGCACGCTTGCCCTGTGGCCTGAGCTATCCCAATTTGCCATAGAACTTCTGTCCTGCCCCGGTTCAAGTGTCCTGTCAGAAAGGACCTTCAGTGCAGCAGGAGGTTTTGTCACTGATAAGAGAAGTCGCCTAGGTCAAAAAAGTCTAGATTACCTCACCTTTATTAAGATGAATGAGGGATGGATCCCGAAGGGACTGACAGTGGGCGATACATTCGATTAAAAAAGGCATGATAGATGAGCTGCCTTGAGCTAATAATGGTCCACAAACTAACATCAATTTTTCTGGTCGCTGCAACAATACCTAATTTTTGCATTTAAATTCTTTTATTGTCAGAAGGCGTACAGCATGTAATGAAAAATAAAGCATTTTTGAACAGTCTTGCATAACAGTTGTGCAAAAATACATATTTACAATAAAGACATTTTGTGAAAGTTAGCTGGTTATTCCTTCTTATTTTAACTTTTTAGGTTAATAATTTTTCTTATTTTTTACTGTGATTGCAATTTAAGAGATACCTAAAACATGGCAATAGTAAAGAGTATATCTGCAGGGAACACCAAAGCCCTATTAGCTATCATCCCTCCAGCTGTATTAGCTTATTATTTACAATATCTAACCTGGGCAATCACCCTTGGGTTACCCTAGGGCAGGCTTCAGTAAGCGACCTCTCCTTTTCTGGGATGATTTTGCCGCCGGTTGCTTCTGAAGGGTCTCCAGGGCTCCCCCACTCCGGTCCTTCCCCCAGTGTCGCTTCAACCAGTAACAAATGTTTTATATTTGTAAAGCGACCCAATGATCCCCCCTTGATAGAGGTTTATCTTTACAAATTTTGGGGAACCAATTTAAGACCGGTGTCCCCTGTTTCTGGGTCAGGGAGTGTGTGAAATGCCTCTGCCTACAGTAATTGTAATGTTCTGACAGCGGTAGCTCATGCTTGTCCCTTAGTTTCTCATAGGTGAGCATCTGGCCCTTTACTAATCAGTCTCCCAGTCTATCTAGTTTCCTTGACCTCCACCAGTGTTGTGATGTTGTGCTCATGTGTTTCGGGGCCTGAGGGTGGTCAAGAATTGGGGTCATTTGGGTGGATCCATGGAACAAACCTGTGTGTTTCTTGGCCCATTTCTAGTATGATAGTGAGTGTCTGATTAGGGGGTTTGGCGAGTTTTTAAGGCTCTAAAGGCAATTCTGATAGCCAAGCCACCTTGTCCCAGGTTAAGGGCCTTAAAGTGTGGTTCTCTAAATACACCCAGGCCGGTTGATGACATATAGAATGTGCTATTGGGAGGAAAGATAGGTGACGGAACAGGTATTAAACTGATAGGAAGTGGGAGGACCGACCAAGCATCTTTTTCCATCTCCCTGTTCCAAAAATCCATGCCATATACACGTCCCCTGATAGGTGACGTAACAGGTATTAAACTGATAGGAATGAGTAGTACAACTTAATACACCACTCCAATCTGGTGGCACCTTAGATTGCACGCGCAGTGCCCCAAATTCGAAGTGGGAGGACCGACCAAGCATCTTTTTCCATCTCCCTGTTCCAAAAATCCATGCCATATACACGTCCCCTGATAGGTGACGTAACAGGTATTAAACTGATAGGAATGAGTAGTACAACTTAATACATCACTCCTATCTGGTGGCACCTTAGATTGCACGCTCAGTGCCCCAAATTCAAAGTGGGAGGACCGACCAAGCATCTTTTCCCATCTCCCTGTTCTAAATATCCATGCCATATACACATCCCCTGATAGGTGACGTAACAGGTATTAAACTGATAGGAATGAGTAGTACAACTTAATACACCACTCCTATCTGGTGGCACATTACATTTCACGCGCAGTGCCCCAAATTCGAAGTAGGAGGTCAGACCAAGCATCTTTTTCCATCTCCCTGTTCCAAAAATACATGCCATATACACGTCCCCTAATAGTGGACGTAACAGGGATAAAACCAATAGGAATAGTACTACTTAACAGTACACACCTTATAATAACGCAGACAGAGGCAACGCAGAGAGAGGAGTCTGAAGAAGAGGAGTCAGAGGAGGAAGGTGGCTTTGAGGAGGTGGAAGACCAAACACAGCAGGCATCCCAGGGGGCTTGTTGTCACCTTTCGGGGACCCTTGGTGGCTGGGTGGAGGAAGAGACCTTCAATGACATCAGTGAGGACAAGGAACGGGACATGGCTAGCTTGGTATCCAACCTTGTGCAAATGGGGAGTTTGCGGTTGTGCAAAGGGACTGTTTGCGGTTGTTTGCGGTGCATTAAATGGGAAGATTGGTCTGTTACTGTGAAGCGGGTGTAACCCTTACACTACCTGATCAATACAACATCATACCTGATGTTTTAAAGCATGTTATTCCAAACAATTTAGGAATGTTAGGTGATTTATGCCTTTTATGGCTTAAAACCAGACTCTGCATCAACTATGTAATTTTCTGTGGGAGTTTTGCCATGGACCCCCTCCGGCATGCCACAGTCCAGGTGTTAGTCCCCTTAAAACAACTTTCCCAAAACTATTGTGGCCAGAAAGAGTCCCTGTGGGTTTTGAAATTCGCCTGCCCATTGAAGTCTATGGCGGTTTGCCGATGTTCGTTCGTTCGCAAACATTTGATGGAATTCGCGTATGCAATTCGCGAACCGAAAATTTGATGTTTGCGACATCACTACATACAATACATTACATACAATACAAATAAAATACAATACCCCCTATCTATCTAACTGACTGACATTGACAACAGACAATGTGAAAGCGCAGATGTCTTCAGCCAATCACTCCGTGCGGGTGTATCCCAGTGTGATTGGCTGAAGGCATCTGCGCCTTCTGATTTTTTAAAATAAAGATTGACAGGTGCGTTAGCCAATCAGGGTGGGATTTTGGGGTGTATCCCATCCTGATTGGCTCACACATTGACGACTTCTGATTGGCTGACGTTTGATAGACAGCTTTTTCAGCCAATCAGAAGCCGCCATTGCCAATTTCCTTCCGGAAAAGACTCTGGGAGGCTCATTAGCGTCAGGGAGGTCTGTGAGTGCATACATCTGTTATTTTTTTATTTTTTTTACGGCGCAGGTGTTTCAGGGCCCAGCCGGGGCTGAAGAGGAGGAGGCCGGGGACATCGCCGGGAGGTAAGCTGAATGTATATTTATATGTTTATATTTTTATTTTATGTTATTTTGTGTGTATATGTTGTAGTCATGTGTTTTTTTTAACAGGGCCGCGCCGGAGAAGAACAGAAGAAGGACGGGACATGCTGGAAAGGTGAGTAGAATATTTAGAATGTGTATAATGTTTATAATGTTTATTTATTTTATGTTAATGTGTTGCACTCATTTTTTTTTTACCCCTATGTTGGTGATCTGAAGGGACATCTTAAAGGTAAGTGGTCTTAATTATTTTATTTTAGCTTAGAATTAGGGTTTGTGTATGTAGTTAGGATTTATATTATTTTATTTTAGCTTAAAATTAGGGTTTGTGTATGTAGTTAGGATTTTAATTATTTTATTTTAGCTTATAATTAGGGTTTGTGTATGTAGTAATTTTTTTAATTATTTTATTTTAGCTTGGAATTAGGGTTTCTGTATGTAGTTAGGATTTATTATATATTAGATAAATGAGGGGATGTATTTGATATAGTTTGGATTTATTGTATATTAAATAGATTGGCCCTCATTCAATTGCAATTTGGCCAATTGAATAAGGCTCTAAATAAGCACATAACATATTTTTTTAAGGAAGTTTTTAGCTAGTAAACATCTATCCAAAAGCAAGGTTTTCACTGACTAAAAACTTCTTTAAAAAAAATATGCTATGTGCTTATTTAGAGCCCTATTCAATTGGCCAAATTGCAATTGAATGAGGCCCATTGTATGTTAGATAGGGGGTATTGTATATTATTTGCATTGCATGTATTGTATGTAATGTATTGTATGTATTGTAATGTATTGTATGTAATGTAATGTATTGTATGTATGTATTGTATTGTGAATGTCTGTCTTTCCTTTTCAGGTGTGTATTTTTTTTTCTGTAGTGGGGGGGGGGGGGTTGTAATGTATTTTTTTATTTTCTGTAGTGTAGGTTTTTTTATTTTTGGTGATTTAGGTTTTTTATTTTCTGTAATGTAGTTTATTTTTTATTTTTGGTGACTTAGGTTTTTTATTTTCTGTAATGTAGCTTTTTTTATTTTTGGTGACTTAGTTTTTTAAATTTTCTGTCATTAGAGTGCTGGGGGGGGTTTATTAGCGGGTAGGTAGTGTAGGTAGGTAGTGTAAGTGGTAATAGATTAGTGTAGTGTAGAGGGGGTTAGTTTAGATTTAAACGTTTATTGGGGGTTATAGTGTAGTGTTTGTAGTTAGTCTCATGATGGTCCTTGAGGACCGTCATGGCACTTATGTGGTTAATGGTAGGGTTTTAACAGCCCCATAAGGGTCATAATATACCTGATGGGACTGATGGGGTTAATTAAGGCCTTATGTGGGTCTGTATTGACCTCCATGAGTTAGAGGGTTAATTATTGGCCTTATGGGGGTCTGTATTGACCCCCATGAGTGACAGGGTTAATTATTGGCTTATGGGCATCTGTATTGACCCCCATAAGTGACAGGGTTAATTAAGGCCTTATGGGGATCTGTATTGACCCCCATGAGTGACAGGGTTAATTATTGGCTTATGGGGGTCTGTATTGACCCCCATTAGTGACAGGGTTATTTATTGGCCTTATGGGGGTCTGTATTGACCCCCATGAGTTAAGGGGTTCATTTTAGTTGCCTGGGGTTAATATTTTTTAGTGTGTTTCCTTTCAGGACCTTTAAGGACCCGGGAGGCGGGAAATGTAAAAATGTAAATGTAGCGGGGTCACGATCATTTCCAATCGGGGACCCCCGCTGCAAGGGGCTAATGTGAGAGGGCTGCGGGGGTCCTTTTGGACCCCTGCAGCAAGGGGTTAATGTGGGTACACTTTGGGGGTCCCGATAGGGAGCCCCAGCATAGAGGGGGTTTCATTTTAGGTGTCGCCGCCGAAATTGTTAATAGTGTGCCGCGGGCCCTTTAAGGAGCCGCAGCTGGGAATTGACATTTTTTAAATGCAGTGGGGGCCTGATTGGTGCCGATCGGGGACCCCCGCTGCAAAGGGTTAATGTGGAGACACTTCGAGGGTCCCGATGGGGTCCCCCAGCATAGAGGGGGGTTAATTTTATTTGCCTCAACCGGGATTGTTAATAGTGTGCCGCAGGCCCTTTAAGGAGCCGCGGCGGGGAAGTTATTTTTTTTAAAAAGCAGCGTGGGCCTGATGGGTGCCGATTGGGGACCCCCGCTGCAAGGGGTTAAAGTGGGGGGGCTGCGGGTGTCCCTATGGACCTCTGCAGCAAGGTGTTAATGTGGGGACACTTAGGGGTTCCCGATGGGAACCCCCGCATAGAGAGGGGTTAATTTTAGGTGCCGGGGGGGTAGTTGGAGTACCCCCATGGCAGGGCTTATGTGGGGGATTGCCGCGGAGGTACCGTTTAGGACCTCTGCACTAATTGATGAGGCGTGGGAGCCTGCGAGATCATCTTGCAGGCTGTCACTCCTCATGTACATTTTCGCAGTGTTCATACGGACGGCCCTGCTGCATAGCTCACACGTTGCTCGCAGCAGGGCTAATTTAATAGCGTTGTAACTTTGAGAAATTTTGCAGTATGTAGGATTTAAGTAGAAGCCTCTTATTTACAAGGCTGGAATTTAATAAGGCTGTTAGTTTTGAATTTGTTAAGTAGTGATATGTTAATTAATTACAGCAAAATTAAGTAATTCCTTCTCTGGCACTTATTCTTCAAACTTTTATTATTGACGATGTAGCCATATTTGTTAAGATGTCTGCTATTGTTAACAATTAACATATTTCAAATCCTCCAAATAAACTGGCGATGAGTTTGATCTCTAGCAGCCCCATTAAATCTGCCTTACAGAGCTATTAAATTAGACCATGTGCGAGTTACGGGCTTGAGACCGATTGCGGTATAACGCAGTGCCACACAGGCCGAGCAGTCTATAGAAAGTGGGACACCGCAATTAACGCCGCAGAAAGGGTTCAAAAGGGAGTTAAAAACATAAATCATTGACTGTGCTATAGCTGAGCAAGTGAACACACAGGTCTGGTGGGTTTGTGAGCATTGGAGAGAGAGAGAGAGAGAGAATGAAGGAGCATGGTAAGTTTTTGATATTTTTAGCTCTAAGATAGTTTAACCCTTAATTAACAACACACATAATTACTGATATCACATAATTCACACACATAGATTAATACGTACACATAGCTATACATAGTGGTAGGCCATAGCACATCTACACCAGCTCATACCCCCACCTACTACCCCCCTCCCCCATACATTACTATAACACACATAATACTCACATTCTTGTTTTACCACATCCACATATATATTATAATTATTTATCCTTATTTTGATTTCATATATCATAGGGGGGTAGATGCGGGTAGGAGGAAAGTGAGGAGAGAGAGGAGAGGAGGAGAGAGAGTGGAACACAAAGGGGGAGACCGAGGAGAGGAGGAGAGTGAGGATAGGAGGAGAGTGAGGAGAGTGAAGAAAGGAGGAGAGTGAGGAGAGCTAGAGGTATGGAGGGAAGGAGAACCAGGTCAGAGAGGTTAGGTGGAGGGATGTGCCCCCAGATGTAGGCACACAAGGTGGAGGGGCAGAGGGTCAGGGGCCTGATCCCAGGGGGGGAGGTAGTGTGGATGAGGGACCGGCCCTAGAAGGAGGACAGGGTGGCAAGGAACCCCAGGCACAGTTGGCAGGGCAAGAGGCTGTGGCAAAGTACAGTGCCCCAAATTATAGTCCAGAGCAGATGGATGTCCTCCTCAGGGAAATCCGTGCCTGCTATTGGATCATACATGGTGGGAGAGATGTGAGGGCAAGCCAGAAGCAAGAGGCCTGGTCCCAGACTGCTTCAGCTGTTGCGGCATTAGGGGTCGCTTATAGGGACATATGGTCTGTTAAACACAGATATGACAATTACCGGCCGAAGGTGAAGAGGAAAATGGCAGAGGAGGCAAGAGCAAGAGCAACCGGTGGTGGGCCTCCAGCAAACATCACATACTGTGGATGGAAGAAGACCCTGAGGGAGTGGATTAAGCCAGCAGCAGTGGTGGGCCTACCAGGACAGGTAGACACTAGTGTGCCAAGAACTATGCAAAGTGAGTATCATATCACACCACACCCAGTGGTGCATGAAATTGTGTGTGTGTGTGTGGGGGGAGGGGGGGGGAATACCCCACAGATATCATGATGTTTGTATATATGTATAAATTAGCTTGTACTCTGGCTAGTATATACAATAAGCTGTATCCTCTAGAATTGTACTGCCTCCTACACCCCTGCCTACATGCATAGATAACTGACAAACAATAGCACTGTGAGCCCTATAGTTATGACTGAAGATAAATGGGGCATCAATAACCATGTAAATTCTGGTAGCAAACATACTGTATCATTTTCATAATTTGTATCAATGAAATGTCTGGCCAATGCACTGCGGCATATGTGGATACAGACTCTGTAGGACTACATGTGCTTGTCATATACTCTCCCAACCTGGACCATGTCTCAGCTGCATGTTAAGAACTATTGCTGGGAACATGTCACAGATTGGTCATTCTCACACACATGTCTGATGCACATGCAGATGGCACACCACACCTACAGTACACATATTTATATTAGCCATGATCCACAATACTCATTATGCAGGCTGTAGTTCATCTGTGTAACACAGTCAATCACAGTTGACCATGATGTCAAGGATATGGAAACACATGCATAGCTGTTAATTGTGTAGGGAAACAAACTGAAATATATGTTTATTCCATTTCAGTACCCAGGAGGCCACAGCCTCTTGCCCTTTCTGTATTCACTCACACCACACCCATGATATTAATGCAAAGTCTTGTCCATTTCTGATTGTGCTCTGTGTATGAAATACATCTTTATTATACCGTTCTAACCGTGTCAGTGTGTTGTCAATGGTTGGGGCTATGGGATATCCACATACATCACATTTGTGTCACATTCCTATATATTAAAACTAATGAGCCCTAGTTACTATGCAATAGATCAATACCTATAATAATAAGAATAGTAATAATAGCATTAGATATCATATAATAATATATATCATATATAATCAACAAAAAAGGGTTAATACACATGCAAATGTCCAGTTAGTGATATTGTGGAGTATCAACATTCCCCTGAGGGCCTGATAGGAATATGACAGGTGATTCTGGAGTGGGTTTCCAGTTCCTCCTCTAGTGGACTGTGATTTTTCTGACCTCTCAGCTATGATGTGCCCAACTATACTGGCCCTACATGGTATAGCTCACAGCTTAATTCAGGTACACAAGCCCCTTCACCACCATAACTTAGAAATCCAGAGGAGGACCAGAGGAAAATACACCACACTAATGTAATTTGATGAATAGCAAAACATAATAGGAGGTGACCAAATGGGAATGGATATACATCATGGTACATGGCCACCAGTAATGATGTGGGACTTTTCAGGATGGGCGTAGCGTAGATTACCCCTGATGGAGGTGAGTTAGCTGTTGATCCAGGGGCCTCTGCACAGTCTCCATGTGTTTTTGCGGCCGTTCCTGATGTGTTAGCGTAGATTAGTATGGTGTATGTTCCCCTGGTCCACTTGTGGTTTGCTAAGTGGTGGGGGTGAAGGGGCTTGTGTACCTGAATGAAGCTGTGAGCTATACCATGCAGGGCCAAATATTAAAATGTTCCCCTGGTACTTGATATATGTGATGTGGCAGTAAAATATGCAAACTATTTGTTTTCCCAAATGTAGATGTGATGAGCGAGATGTATATGCAATTATATTTATATTTTAGTATCCACAACAGAGCCTCTGTGAGTGAGAGAGGGTTAATATGGCATGTGTTTCATTTTTTTATGGTTGCAATTTAATCAGGTAGTATGCATGTTGCAGCATGGCTTTTCATATTAGCATGTGCCTGACCATTCCAACATATGATAAAAAATTATATTTTTTAAATGCATTTTTTTATTGGGGGATTATTGTGCAAATAATTGTAATGCCTTTCATGCTTATCCCATATTTTGAAGTCCACTGGTGTGTTTATATTGTCTTTTACAGTGGTTAAAAGTTGTCAGTAAACCCTTTGCGGGTCCTATCTGGAGGTGTAATGTTTTTGCCTCCATTTACGAGTTACGGGCTTGAACGCCATGGCGTATTTGGAAATGTGTTGCAATTTAATAGCGAAATTGGAACGTAGCAGTTACAGGCTTGACAGATCAAAGGATTTGGAGCCCTGGAGTTCAATTTTCAACATCGCATAGTTTTTTTTTGCCCTTAACCCGCAAGTCGTTGGCAGGTTGCTTTACGGGGCCAATTTAATAGCCGCAAGTAGTGATGTCGCGAACATCAAATTTTCGGTTCGCGAACAGCGGACGCGAACTTCCATCAAATGTTCGCGAACGGACGAACCCAGACTTCAATGGGCAGGCGAATTTCAAAACCCACAGGGACTCTTTCTGGCCACAATAGTGATGGGAAAGTTGTTTCAAGGGGACTAACACCTGGACTGTGGCATGCCGGAGGGGCTTGCATGGCAAAACTCCCACGGAAAATTACATAGTTGATGCAGAGTCTGGTTTTAAGCCATGAAGGGCATAAATCACCTAACATTCCTAAATTGTTTGGAATAACATGCTTTAAAACATCAGGTATGATGTTGTATTGATCAGGTAGTGTAAGGGTTACACCCGCTTTACAGTAACAGACCAATCTCCCCGTTTAATGCACCGCAAACAACCGCAAACAGTCCCTTTGCACAACCGCAAACTCTCCATTTGCACAAGGTTGGATACCAAGCTAGCCATGTCCCGTTCCTTGTCCTCACTGATGTCATTGAAGGTCTATTCCTCCACCCAGCCACCAAGGGTCCCTAAAAGGTGACAACAAGCCCCCTGGGACGCCTGCTGTGTTTGGTCTTCCACCTCCTCAAAGCCACCTTCCTCCTCTGACTCCTCTTCTTCAGACTCCCAGAGACTGTGGGCTTCCATTGCCCAGCATGGAAGATTATACACAGGTCAGAGTCTGGGGGCTTCCACTGCACAGCATGGAAGATTATACGCGTTGCCTCTGTCTGCGTTATTATAAGGTGTGTACTGTTAAGTAGTACTATTCCTATCGGTTTAATTCCTGTTACATCCACTATCAGGGGACGTGTATATGGCATGGATTTTTGGAAGCGGGAGATGGAAAAAGATGCTTGGTCGGTCCTCCCACTTCAAATTTGGGGCACTGTGCGTACAATCTAAGGTGCCACCAGATATGAGTGTCACTGTGCACTGGCAAAAGTTGGCAGAGTAGATGCAATAGGCTTCACACACTCGCCTGTAGGCAGGCAATTGCTATTCAATCTATTACAGTCAAAAAAGTGTTGTTTTATTTCACTGAGCACAATATAAGCTGTGAGCCTGACACAGGCAGGCAACTGAAATTAGATTACAGGAAAAAAATGATTGTTTTCAATGTATGGTACACCACCAGGTATGAGTAGTGAAAATAAGCACAATATAAGCTGTTAGGCGTTAGCCTGTCACACACACACACACTGCCAGGCAGGCATAGATTACACAAAAAAAATTATAAAATAAAATAAATGATGTTCAAAGTTTCCTCAATGATAAAGTATAGGCGAACTGAAAAGGGTATGTGCTCGCCGTTCGCGGCGGACACGAACATGCGAAAATCGCCGCAAATAGTTCTCCGGCGAACTAGCCGCAAGTCTTACGGGTTACGTTACGGGCTATGGTTTTACAGGTTTAGGGGGATTTTAATCGAGCTGTTGCTCTATTAATTGTATCCCACAAGGGGGTGAGTCATAAGTCTGGGGTGTATTGCTTTACTTATATTGCACACTGATTTCAGACTTTTATAGAGTGGATTACACGGTGAAATAGAGATTATATTACACTGTGTGGTATTGATCTAAGGTCTGTTGTAATAATATATTATATTTTGAAAAAATATGAACTTCTAGTGTCACCCAGCATGGAAGGTTTGTTTGACTATACCATTTAGGTAATTGTGCTAATCTTGTAGCTTTGTGGTATGTCACTAAGTCTAAATGCTAAACATATTTTGTTTCTGTCATGTTTTTCTTATTGTTACAAGTATTTTTGTCTCGCTAAATGAAGAGAAGGTTTGCTTTTTGTAAATCTGATGTAACCATCTGATATAACTTTGTCCCGATTTGTGTAGACTTTTAATCCAATTACCTTTATTTGTGCTGTGGCAGTTGTTTCTCTTTTCTTTTTTGTTATTGGGTTTTACATAAAACGTATTAGGAGATTATATATTTGAATCTTAGTAGTTTGGGTCATGGTAATTAAAAACATAGACACCAGTAATGTATTGATAATGTTTACATATGACTATTAAAGGTCCACTGACACCCCTCCTAATGCTCTTGTCTATGTGACAGTGCATGTTATTATTAATATAAAAAGTTATTTTTTTTTTAAGTGTGATGATCAGGGGTAGGGGCTATTACTTTCAAGGGCCACCTGCTATAGACTACAGGCCAACTACCCACAAGGACCATTTGGATTCTTGGTAATCTCTGCACCAGCACTCTGATATTTGGCTTCTGTATTAGTCAGGGTCTTTCCATCAGGAATCAGCACTTCCAGGAGGCTCAGTAACCTTCCTGTGGTAGTGATCAGGACATGTTACTTAGAGGGTGGAGATAGGTTCAGTATCGCAGCCACCAGGAGCAAAATAAGAGACATATCATTGCTATATGTCTTCAGCAGTGAACTGTTTTATTTTGAAAAGTCAGCAATATTTATAGCAGTTAGATACAGAGGGGTGTACACAATGTAACATGGGGTCTAGCAGTACCGTGATAGCTGGCACCTAAGAACAATAGGGCTACCTTCTAATACACATCCTGCTGTCTCTGTATCTGAGTGGTCCATACCTTAGATAGAGTACATGGCAGATGTGATTAAAGTAATTTGTTACCAATGGGCCAGTAAAAGATAACAGTACAAAAGACATATCTGATCGCTGCAGACTCAGCACACCCTGTTTTAACCCCATCATGATCACTCAGTTTAAACGTAACACAGAATACACTAATATTACATGGGGAATTACATACGGTATACAGGATAAGGCAGAGATATATGCCATAAGAACACATGAAGCATGGTGGAAAACCATGGCACTATGTCTTAAGTAGGTTAAGTAACAGGCTATTCACTACACCACGACTTCTGCACATTTCCCATGTGCCAATATAGTTCTTATACCCATTTTCCAATGGGGCAGTCTGTCCTCTATGGTGGCTCAATGCACCAGGATCCATGCCCTGGAAAGGGTTCTGTGACATTAAGTTTTATTTATTTTTATAAATACTTTTAGTTTCCACTCTTTGTAATTTGTCAATTTTTATTTTGCCTTCTACTTAACCTTTGTTCAGTGCTACGGAATATGTTGGCTCGCTACAAATAAAGATAATAATAATAATGAGCAAGAATGCTAAGATAATTTCAGTGCACACGTGACCCCCCAGAGTTTACTCTTCCTTCTTGCCTCCCCCGGCCCCCCCAGAGCTTACCCCTCCTTCCTGCCCCCCCCCCAGCCCCCCAGAGCTTATTACTCCTTCTTGCCTTCATCTGGCCACCAGAGCTTACCCCTTCTTCCAGTCTACCACCAAGCCCACCCAGAGCTTAACTTCATGTGGGCTTCCTAAGGGGGATGCAGGGGGAGTTCATTGGTCATTCAGAAGTATACTAGGATATCTGCCCCTGCTGGAGCTTCTTTTCTGCAGGGCAGGCGATCCCTAATGACATCACTGTACCTAAATAGCACCTATGTCTCCAAGCAGGATTGCTATGCTACAGTGGCGTAGAAAAGGGGGGCAAGGGGGGCAGTCCAAACTTTATTGGGGCAGCAATAATGTCCCCAACTGGTGCCATCTGCCAGTTGCCCTCCTGCCCCCTTCCTCCTGGCCTGCAGTTCACTCCCCTGTGTACTTTGACCCAGGACAGGAGGAGCCACCAGCAGAGGTGAGAGACAGGGAAGAGAGGACAAGGTTGGAGGTAGAAAGAATGGGGGTGGGAGTGAGAGAGGGGGTCAAGGGTGATGGGGAGTGACAAGGGTATGGGGAAGAGAGAGGGAGAAAGGAGAGGTAAAGTGAGAGATAACCCCATGTGGACCCCTCAGCCCTGCACAGCCCCCAATCTGCATCCAATGCCTGTAAGAGCCAATATGCATCCTGTGCCTGTAAGTGACAGTCTGCAGCCTGTCTGTGCCTGTAAGTGCCAATGTGCAGGTTGTGCCTTTAAGAGCCAATGTGCATCCTGTGTCTGTAAGTGCCCATGTGCATCCTGTTCTTACAAAAACACAAAGTAATATCATCTCTCCTCATTCCACTCTACATCATCACCATCCTATTGGGCCCTCAAGTCCTCTCAATTCTATGTTATCTGATGTAATTATGTTTTTTTATATCTGTTTAGTTTTAGGGTCTTGTATCCAAAAACAAGACCATCAGTTCTAAATAAAAGGTGAAAAATCTGGGGTCCGGAACGGATTATTTCAATTTACATTGGGAAATATATCTACTGTGTGAGTTGATACTGGAGGGGAGACAGGAAGCTAATTTCTTTTTTTTTTTTGCACCGGGGCCCTACATGAACTAGCTCCCTCACTGTGGAGAAGGGGGAAAGAGAGAAATGAGAGGTAAGTGGAGAGGGAGAAGGAGGGAGAAGTTAGAGGGAGAAAGAGAAGGGCAGTGGGAGGAAGAAGAAATAGAGAGAGGTAGAAGGGGTAGAGGAAAAGAAAGAAGGGGGAGAGAGAGGGAGAGAGAGAAGAAATGGATAGAGGAGAGGGGATAGATAGAAAATAGATAGAGAGAGGGCTAGAGAGACAGAGAGGAGAGAGAAGGGATAGAAGGGGGGAAGGGGACAGGGATACAGAGAAGTGGGGAACAGAGAAGGGGGAGATCGATTTGTGGGAGAAAGAGAAGGGGGGAGAAAAGATGGAGAGAAAAGGGAGAGAAAGGAGAAAAGGAGAGAAGGGCGAGAGAGAAGGGGAGAGGGTGAGTAAAGGGGGAGAGAATGAGTGAAGGGGAGAGAGAGAGTGAAAGAGAGAAGGGGTGAGAGAGAAAGGGGACAGAGAGATATGGGGAGATGGGGCAAAAGAAGAGGAGAGAGAGCAAGAGAAGGGGGATAGAGTGAGGAGGGGGGAGGAAAGGAGACAGATAGTGATGGGGGGTAGAGAGTGGTGTGTGAGAGAGAAAGGAGGTGGGAAAGGTGTGTATATAGTATTATATATTTTTAACTACTGTGGGAATTATGTTAAATAAATATAAAAAGGACCAAATTTCTTCTCTGTGCTGGGTGTATATATATGTAAAATGTTGACATCAGGGGAACTGGGAGGGCCCAGCACAGATTCACAGAATTAAGTGGAATAACTGTGTTTCTCATAATTCTGAGCAGGAAATACGTTTTTTTTTACTTATTTTAGACATTCAAATGTGAACACAAATGTACTACTGTATGGTGGAGGGCTTCTATCGATCTTTTTCCCACCATAAATTAATTGATTGTTGTGGTAAACTACCTCCTCACAAAATCTACCACACAAACTAGGAACCCGCCCCACGGTGATGAGAGGCAGTAACCTTGAAACAGCTGGGTACAATCCATCCTGAGCTATGCTTGAAGCTGTGTAATACAGCAGATATATGCCTAAAGGAAGCCATGTTTGAAAGGGTAATGGATTACAAGAGCAAAGCCGTTGTAGGCACATTTGCATGTCCCTGCCCAGGTTCCCAGAATGCAGTAGAATAACTGTATTTCTCAGAATTCTGAGCAAGAAATAAGGCCTTGATTCAATTGAGCTATTATTGTTTACGGGAGCCTGTAATGTAGCCCATAAACTAATTTGCTATTCCATTGGCATCCAAATGATCTAAGGGTTAGAGGCTGAAACTCCCTGCAGTTGTTACAACCGTAACTTACACCCCATCTAATCATTTGATCATTCAAGCATGCAAGAGTTACCATCGCTAAAATCGCAAATCGCTATTCCATTGCTACAATTAGCCAAGGCCGCAATTGTTTTCAAACCGGCAAACAGCAAATGTCGGCCAAAATATTACGAGTTCCAAATGGGACCCACAAAGGATTTACAGACTAATTTGTAACACTGCAAAAGATTATTAAAAACACACCAATGGAAGGCATTATAATTACTTTCACAACAATTCCCAATTAACAAATAGCCCATAAAAATAATTCTGTTGGAATGGTTATGCATATGCCAATATGAAAAGTGTGGCTGAAGATGCTGAAAGCAATTAAATAGACACTACCTGATTATGCTGTTTTTGCAACATAAAAACATAAAACTGCATGCCATGTGCATCTTACTCATCAGATCTACATTGGAAAAGAAATAATGGCCAAATTAAACTGCCACATGACATGTATCAAGTACCAGGGGAACATTTTATTTTTTGTTGTTCAGTCCTTCAGTCTTGTCTGACTCTTTGCAGCACACTTACTTATGTCTCTGTCTGTGCTTATCCACAAGGTTTGCATGGCAAACATACTGGAGTGGGTTCCCAGTTTCTTCTCCAGTGGACTGTGATTTGTCTCACCTCTCTGCTATGACCTGCCCACCTAGAGTGACCCTACATGGTATAGCTCACAGCTTCATTGAAGTACACAAGCCCCTTCACCGCCACAAGGTAGCAATCCAGAAGAGGACCAGGGGAACGTACACAACACTAATCTACTCTAACCCATCAGGAAGGGCCGCAAACACTCATGGAGGCTGTGCAGAAGCACGTGGAGAAACAGCCAACTCACCTACATCAGGGATAATCTCTGCTACGCCCATCCTGGAAAGTCCCACGCCATTGCTGGTGGCCATGTGCCAAGATGTATACCCATTATCATTTGGTGAAATCCCATCAAGTGTTTTGCTATCAATCAATTGACATTATCACCATAATATTCTTATCAGGCCTTCAGGGGAATGTTGATACTCCACAGTATCACAAATTAGAATTTGCATGTGTATTAACCCTTTATTATATATATATATATATATATATATATATATATATATATATAATTATTAGTAGTAGTTGTAGTATTAACCTATTGCATAATAACTAGGGCTCATTCACTGATATAGGAATGTGATGTATATGGATATCCCAAAACCCCAAACCCCAAAACTGTGCATTAATACCATGGGTGTGGTATGGGCAGATCCAAGAAGGGCAAGATGTTTTTTGTAGAAAAAGTCTGCACCTAAAGGGGGTAATGTCATAGTCTAGAATAATCATGATGCATAGCACCTACCAGGGTCACATGTAGTCACTACACCACTGCAACGGTAATCTGATGAAAAAAAGGTTAATCAGAAATCACTCCATTTAATTGAAGTAACCAGTAATGCACATAGCACTTATTTCTGGATAGCAGCTACTCATTAAACAGAATCATAAAAATCTGGACTATCTCAACCAAACCAGTTTCACACATACAGTGTGTTCCCAAAAACAAAAAACTGAAAAAAGGTGGTATAAAAAAAGGTGGGCGAGGATAAACTAGTAACACAAAAAAACATGCATGTACAGTACAGTGCTTAATACTGTAACTGCATGCATTACTAACCATTAGCTAGTTCTCAGGATAGCTTACTGGCCAAGACCATTAATAATGAAGTGTCATCTCACATTAAATGCATAGCTGTGACCAGCATCAGTAGTCAAGGTATACTATCAACTTCTCCATCTGATATTGTTAATCAACAATGATATCACATCCATCAGCTACACATGTTAAATCATACTCATGATATCAGCAATAGGGGAAAATACCCATTATTACAGAAAGGACACAAAGGTCAGCAGCCACATTCACTGTTACTTACATCAGACACAAGGAACTGTTTTCATACTGATATTGAGAAGTGGTGGCTCAGTGGCGAGGGTCTAGGTCATAGGCGTCATTGTGGTGGTGGGCCTGGTGGTGGTGGTGGGAGCCAGTCTGATGCACTGCTAGGGGATGGAGGAGGTGGTGACAAGCCCCGGCCGTCCCTCCAGTTTGAGGGCCCTGGCGAGAGACTCAGTCTTTGGAGGAGGGGGACAGTAAGGCCAAAAGACACTGGTGTGGCTGATGGTCCTGTAGATGACCCCACTGCCCAGATGATGTCCTCCTCCTCGGAACCAAGGCCCTCGGCTCCTCTTAATTCCTCCTCCCCCTGTGCCAGTTCCTGCTAGGCTGGGCTCGGTACCCTAGGTCCTGCTCCGATGGAGCCGACGCCCCCGCCTCTGGCTCAACACTGGACCCAGACCTCCTAGAAGCTGAAAAAGAGAAAAGAAAGGTATATGTGATAAGTATGATGAATAATACATTGGTTTGTGTTTATTCCTATCTATCTGAAATCTAGGCTTGAACCTGGATGATTCTCTTAATTGCAACTATGAGTAGCTATCATTTGCTAGATGTGATCTATTCTTTGGTTCTTGATCTTCATTGTTCTTGGCTTTTAACGCTATCTTGATTCCGGCTGCGGTCTATAACTGTATACGCTGCAGGGGCACACCCATAAATGGACTCTCTATTTGTTGATTACTGGTGTTGTGCCCACGAATGACAGTGATTTGTCAGCTTCATGGATTTAATGATGCATGACTGATCCATCTATCCCTTGTTAATTCCATAGAGCTAAATTGTCGGTGTCCCTGTTGATCATCATGTACATGCGTAGTGTGTGTGATTTACATGTGGTGGCATGTTGGTGTATGTGATATTCACCTGACATGGAGGCTGGATCCTGCTGGGCCACCAGGCCGGAACCTCCGGCGGCGGGCACCTGACTCAGAACATCCTTGGCCACCCACTTGATGGCCACACTTGGTGCTCAACTCCTCCTCCTCTCCTCCACCACTCCTCACCTACTCCTCCCTCCACCACTCCACAGGGCCACCTCCCTCGCCTCTTTCTCCTCCTCGCCTCTCCTCTTCTCCTCCCTCAACTCCTCTCCCCTCCTTTCTCCTCCCTCCATAATTATCAAAAAAGAATATAAAAATAAATCAAATAAGTATTTCTGTATATATATATGATGGGGAAAAATGTGTGTTTTATGTGTTTTTATTAACTGTTGAGGGATGTGGTGTGGTATATATGTGTATCTATGTGTGTTTTTAATATATGTGTAATCTGTAAATATGTGTAATCAAAGTTCAAGTGTAAAATCGTAATTAGAATAATATAAAACAGTAAAATTGTAAGAAACTGCTCTGAAAAATCACCTACTCTCTTACTATCACTGCTCAAACCACCAACTCCGGGACCTGCGTGCTACTTTGTGAGAACCTACAACACAGTCAACGCATGGGAGGGTGAAAGGCAACTTTATAATCTCTCTCTGTCAATAATTTTCCTCTAGCCCGCTTTCTATTGGATGAGAGGACTGTGTCGCTCTCCGTAATTACAGAATTGAATTGTAAGTGCAGAACTCATCTAGTCCAGCCTACTGTCAGTTTTGGGGCATGGGAAGGGTTTACGGTCTTGAGGCTTTGGCCAGTAATTTGCGGCCTTGTTCAATTGAATCGCTCTGTAATTGTAGCAAATCTCAAGCCCGCAGACATAAGGCCTGTATGGTGCAATCTGCGGCCTTGCAATTGAATGAGGCTCTATGTTTTTTTAACTTATTTTAGACATTCAAATGTGAACACAAATGCACTATCTATTTAATTAATTAATATATATATATATATATATATATATATATATATATATATATATTTATATATATATATATATATATATATACTAGCGAATTGCCCGTCAAAAAATGACGGCAATGAAATTGTAAGGTAGCTAATGCTGTTTAGTGTGTAATAATGAAATATATAATACATTAATAAATGAATATACTTTACCTATTTTAAAGCATTGTGTGGAAGAGCTGTGAATGTGTTTTGATGTTGCTGCAGCATTAGTGGTGTGGATCTGCTGTGTAAGCGTGCTGAATGTGTGCAGTGTAACACTGTGCGTGCGCGAGCCCAAACCGTTAGCGTAGTCGTGTACTTCCGCATTGGCGTAAAATGGCGAGTAATGTGTGGTATACGTCTGTATCGAATATCCGTAGGTGTTTTGTGGTGTTTTGCGAGTTTCTTGTGGTGTTTTGCGAGTTTAGAGTGCTGTAGCCTCGTTTTCGTTTTGTTCAGCGGCCATTTTTTCTCTCGCTTCGATTTTTTTTTAGTCTCTAAACTGTTTTATTTCGAGTAAAATCGAGGTGTAAGTTGTATTTTTGAGGTCCTGGGTGCTCCCTCTTGGTGTAGGTAAGTTTTTTATGTATGTGCTGTGTGTATGTATTGTGTTTTACATTTTGTAATGTTCGCGAGTTGCGTCCGAGTGTTGCGAGGCCGTAATGTGTGTGAACGTGTGTCGTATGTTGTTTGCGAGTGTCGTAATGTGTGTGTCGTGCTGTTTGGTTTGCGAGGTAAAGTTTGCGAGGGTCGCAGTTGCTGGCATGGAGCGCCTTCGGCGCTCCATGCCAGCAACTGCGGCCCTCGCTTTGCGAGGTCCTCAGGTGCTGGCATGGAGCGCCTACGGCGCTCCATGCCAGCAACTGAGACCCTCGGCCACTGCCCTCGCTTCGCGAGGGCCGCGGCTCGCTGCGCGAGCCCGCAACGTTAGCAACAACTCGTACGCTCACAACTATATATGTGATATATATATATATATATTATTTTTTTATTTTTTTACTCTTTGCCTTCATCTGGATCAATTAATCATTAATTAAAAAAAAATGTGTTGATTAATAATTAATTAACAGTTCATTAACAACTAATTAATTAATAACTAATCCGAATATTGCAGATCAGAGGAGATCTTAAAAGGTTGAACTTGATGGACAGAAAGTCTTTTTTCAACCTCAATTACTATGTAACTATGTATCTATATATATATTGGCAACTGGGGGGTCAGCAAGCTCTAGCTACATCACTGTGTGTGTGCGTGTATCAGTAATTGGAGGTTTTATTTTGTATTAATGTGCACAAGCTGCGTGTGTTAAGTGTACATGTGTGCTGGAGCTGTATAGGTTGGATTTAGAGATTTGGGCTCTATGGGTGTCATAAACTGTGTTTTGTTTCATGAACTTTCCCCCATCCAACATTAGATCTACTTTTTTTTCCTTAATGGTAACAGCAATTTAATGTTTTAACAATAGATATTTTCCTACCATGTCAGCTTATGTTACTAATGGGAGCTGTATACAGTTCTTGTCAAAGAGCTCATGTAATAAACATAAACACATCATAAAAGAAGCAGGAATGGGATATGACATTATCAGTAGTGATGTCGCGAACCTAAAATTTTCGGTTCGCGAACCGCGAACCGCCGCAAATGTTCGCGAACCGGCGAACATCGGCGAACCGCCATAGACTTCAATGGGCAGGCGAATTTTAAAACCCACAGGGAATCTTTCTGGCCACAATAGTGATGGGAAAGTTGTTTCAAGGGGACTAACACCTGGACTGTGGCATGCCGGAGGGGGATCCATGGCAAAACTCCCATGGAAAATTACATAGTTGATGCAGAGTCTGGTTTTAAGCCATAAAGGGCATAAATTACCTAACATTCCTAAATTGTTTGGAATAACGTGCTTTAAAACATCAGGTATGATGTTGTATCGATCAGGTAGTGTAAGGGTTAGGCCCGTTTCACAGTGACAGACCAAACTCCCCGTTTAACGCACCGCAAACAACCACAAACAGTCCATTTGCACAACCGCAAACTCCCCATTTGCACAAGGTTGGATACCAAGCTAGCCATGTCCTGTTCCTTGTCCTCACTGATGTCATTGAAGGTCTCTTCCTCCACCCAGCCACCAAGGGTCCCCGAAAGGTGACAACAAGCCCCCTGGGACGCCTGCTGTGTTTGGTCTTCCACCTCCTCAAAGCCACCTTCCTCCTCTGACTCCTCTTCTTCAGACTCCTCTCACTGCATTGCCTCTCTCTGCATTATTATAAGGTGTGTTAAGTAGTACTACTCTTATCAGTTTAAAACCTGTTACAGCACATATCAGGGGGCGTGTATAAGGCCTGGATTTTTAGAACCAGGAGATGGAAAAAGATGCTTTGTTGGTCGTTTCACTTCAATTTTGGGGCACGGCACGTGCAGTCAAAGGTGCCACCAGATAGGAGTGACTTTTTTGTAAGTACCACTCTTATCAGTTTAATACTTGTTACGTCACCTATCAGGGGGCGTGTATAAGGCCTGGATTTTTAGAACCAGGAGATGGAAAAAGATGCTTTGTTGGTCGTATCGCTTCAATTTTGGGGCACGGCACGTGCAGTCAAAGGTGCCACCAGATAGGAGTGACGTGTTTGTAAGTACTACTCTTATCAGTTTAATACTTGTTACGTTACCTATCAGGGGGCGTGTATAAAGCCTGGATTTTTAGAACCAGGAGATGGAAAAAGATGCTTTGTTGGTCGTATCGCTTCAATTTTGGGGCACGGCACGTGCAGTCAAAGGTGCCACCAGATAGGAGTGACGTGTTTGTAAGTACTACTCTTGTCAGTTTAATACTTGTTACGTCACCTATCAGGGGGCGTGTATAAGGCCTGGATTTTTAGAACCGGGAGATGGAAAAAGATGCTTTGTTGGTCGTATCACTTCAATTTTGGGGCACGGCACGTGCAATCAAAGGTGCCACCAGATAGGAGTGACGTGTTTGTAAGTACTACTCTTATCAGTTTAATACGTGTTACGTTACCTATCAGGGGGCGTGTATAAGGCCTGGATTTTTAGAACCAGGAGATGGAAAAAGATGCTTTTTTGGTCGTATCACTTCAATTTTGGGGCACGGCACGTGCAGTCAAAGGTGCCACCAGATAGGAGTGACGTGTTTGTAAGTACTACTCTTATCAGTTTAATACTTGTTACGTCACCTATCAGGGGGCGTGTATAAGGCCTGGATTTTTAGAACCAGGAGATGGAAAAAGATGCTTTGTTGGTCGTATCACTTCAATTTTGGGGCACGGCACGTGCAGTCAAAGGTGCCACCATATAGGAGTGATGTGTTTGTAAGTACTACTCTTATCAGTTTAATACTTGTTACGTCACTTATCAGGGGGCGTGTATAAGGCCTGGATTTTTAGAACCAGGAGATGGAAAAAGATGCTTTGTTGGTCATATCACTTCAATTTTGGGGCACTTTGTGACATTAGCTTCTTACGCTCAAACATGTCCTTTACAGGCACCTGACTATGGGCAGATGAGCAGGAACTGCTCAAGGAGAGAGACGGAGTGGCGGATGGTTGAGAGGGGGCAAGGAGGACAGCAGTGGTTGATGTGGCTTATGATGCTGCACCAGGAGGAGGATGGCGGCTTTGAGTTTGTGTGCTGCTTGTACTCATGTGTTGGTCTGGAGTCACCCAAACATTAGGTCTCAACCTGTAGAGGATAAGGGAGCCAGGCTACTCTAGACCTCATTCATCATTACAGGTTTTGACAGATCGGTACTATGCGTCCAAGCTACTGTGACAACAGATATGAGTGGCACTGTGCACTTGCAGAAGTTGGTAGAGTAGACGCTGTAGGTCTGACACACACGCTTGCAGACAACTAACTGCTATGCAATCCATTACAGTAGAATTTTTTTTTTGTTTTAAATGTACACTACTGTTACACCAGATATGAGTGGTGTGTTAAGTAGTACTACTCCTATTAGTTTAATCCCTGTTATGTGCCTTTTTGGGGGGTTTGGTTGTTGAAGCCACAGTGCAGCACCAGAGGCCAGAAAAATTAGGCATGTACACATGCCTGAAAAATTAGGTATTGTTGATCTTGCAGCAAGCAGATAAGAAGGTAGGCCTGATTCAACGCCCCATTCCTGCATATCCACACTCAGAGATTGAGGGGGTGACCCTTACAAGGCCACGGGCCAGAGATATAAAGGGGGGCCATCCCAAATAAGCACACAAGCGGGGACAAAGGTAGTGAAGGGGACATAGAGGCCCATGGACTGACGGTCGCCATCTTGGCAGGAAAAGGGCCCAGCAATTAAGCCAAACTGACCCAGCACAGGCAGCTACTTGAGTCAAACGCTGTACAATTACACCTTAATAAAGCTGAAACATGCAGCAGCAGGGATTCTAAACGGCCACACAGGGACAAGGAGGCTAACAGCCCCCACAGTCTCTGCACCACTCTTTTTAACAGATAACCCAAGGGGCTAACCAGGGACCTTGCCCACAAAAAAAAAGCAGAATTTTATTGGAGGAATTATTAGTGTCTTTAACCCCCAAGAGAGGACATAATATACAGTATCTTTAGACTACCTAATGGCCAAACCTCCTTTAGCCCCAATGCTATCCAAGAAACATTTCAAAACTTCGATCAGACCATATATTCATCCCAATCCCGCTGCAGCGGATCTGACATAGAGTCCTTCCTACTACAGCAAGAAGTCCACAAAATACCTGTACCTCAATTGGACAGCTTGAACCTAGACATATCCCAAGAGGAAGTTAAATCTACAATCCAAGGTCTTAAATTTGGCAAGTCCCCAGGGCCAGACGGTTTTACTCATCTGTACTATAAGAAATTTGAGCCCTTGCTTACCCCCGCACCTAACATCTTTGTTTAACGCTATACTAAATGGAGAACCTATGCCCCCTTAATTGAATCAAGCCGACCTCATAGTCTTTCCAAAAGAGGGTAGGGACCCGAATCTCAAACTGTATTACAAGGCAGCGCAGCTGGCTTTCATTCCTCTGGCGCATTCTCCAAAACACATCAGCCGCTCTGGGTATTTATGGAAAATGTAAGCATGTCACCTTATACATGAGATACAGTAATATGGATTCCAGGCCTGTATACTTTTTTGAGAAACTTGAAAAACCCATTGATTAAGCACTCATTAAAAATATGGACGGAGATGAACTGGACACAAAAACTGGACACTCGGGTATCAGATCTTACCCCTATCGTACCCAATCCCCACTTTAAGATACATCTTCCGGAAAGCTCTCTCAGTTGGTGGAAGTCTCAGAACCTACTAAGGGTTGGTCCATGGTGGCATGACGACAAAATAATGACCTTTGAGTGGGTGAGAGATAGATACAATTTACCCCTGGCTGAACACTATAATTTTTGCAGGATACATCATTTTATATATACGATAAGTGGTAGGGGAACCCCCCAAAGAAACACCTGGCTACTCAAAAAATGTAGGGATTCCCCCTTTCAGCCTGGTATTATTAGCCTCATGTATGAACTATTTAATGAAAACTCATGGGCAAACAAACCAGACTATACCAAAGCCTGGGAGAGGGATTTGGGCACCGAGTTGGCAGATAGCACATGGGATTAAAGTTGGCAAGGCTTAAGTAGGGGATCTTTAAATTATAGTCTGCTTGAGACTTCAATAAAGGTCCTACACAGGACATATATTACTCCTTTTAAGCTAATAAATGGGATCCAAAATGGAGCAGCTCATGTTTTAGGAACAGTGGTAATGAGGTTACATTTATTCATGTCTGGTGGGAGTGTTCGGCAGTCATAAGACTATGGGAAGAAACATGCTTACTAGCTTCTAAAATGTTTAAGATTGACCTAATAAAATATTTTTTGAAAGAAAAAATACACATAGCTAGTAGTTGGAAAACCCCAAATTAAAACTTTCAGGAATTAATAAAAAAAATCAACTATTTACTGCTCAACGAGAGATTTAACCATGTAGTCTTGGATAGAATCACCCAGTTCCAGACAATTTGGGATCCCTGGATAACATCCCCATTTAGTGCCCCCCTAATATAATAAAACATTTGTTAATGGTTGAAGCGACTCAGGGGGAAGGACCGGAGTGGGGAAGCCCTGGAGGAGACCCTTCAGAAGCAACCGGCGGCAAAATCATCCGAGGAAAGGAGAGGTCGCCTACTGAAGCCTGCCCTAGGGTAACCCAAGGGCGATTGAGCAGGTTAGATATTGTAAATAATAAGCTACTGCTGGAGTGATGATAGATAATAGGACTTTACTATTGTCTGTTTTACCATGTCTTAGGTTTCTCTTAAAAATTGCAATCACAGTAAAAAAAAAGAAAATGTATTAACCAGAAAAGTAAAAAAAAAGAAGGCCTAGCAACCTAATTTTAACAAAATGTCTTCATTGTAAATATGTATTTTTGCACATCTGTTGTGTTATGCAAGACTGTTCAATATGCTTTCTTTTCCATTACATGCCGTACGCCTTCTGGCATAAAATTTGGAAATTCAAAAATTAGATATTGTTGCAGCCGCTGCTGTTGCAGCGGCCAGAAAAATTGACCTTTGTTCCCCAGGCAGAAAGTGCCATAAAACATTGCCTCTTCTTGAACCCTAGTTGGTGGCGGATAATTCACGCAAGTCATCCGGCATTCACAGATAACATACAGCAGCGTGTGGACCATTTATAGCCGAAGGCAGCTCATCTCATCAGGCCTTTTTCAGTCGAATGTATCGCCCAGTGTCAGTCCCTTCGGGATCCATCCCTCATTCATCTTTATAAAGGTGAGGCAATCTAGACTTTTTTGCCCTAGGTGACTTCTCTTCTCGGTGACAAAACCTCCTGCTGCACTGAAGGTCCTTTCTGCTAGGACACGTGAAGCGGGGCAGGCCAGAAGTTCAATTGCAAATTGGGATAGCTCAGGCCACAGGTCTAGCCTGCATACCCAGTAGTCAAGGGGTTCATCGCTCCTCAGAGTGTCGATATCTGCAGTTAAGGCGAGGTAGTCTGCTACCTGTTGGTCAAGTCGTTCTCTGAGGGTGGATCTCGAAGTGCTGATGCGATGCGTAGGACTGAAAAAGGTCCGCATGTCCTCCATCAACAACACGTCTTTTAAATGTCCTGTCCTTGCCGGCGTGGTCGTGGGAGGTGGATTACTTTCACCTCTTCCCCTTTTATATTGCCTTTGTGCTGTGACATCACTCTTATATGCTGTGTAAAGCATACTTGTTAATTTGTTTTGGACCTGCTGCATCCTTTCTGACTTGCGGTAATTTGGTAACAAATCAGGCACTTTCTGCTTATACCGGGGGTCTAGTAGCGTGCACACCAAGTACAGGTCGTTCCCCTTCAGCCTTTTTACACGAGGGTCCTGCGACAGGCACGACAGCATGAAAGACCCCATTTGCACAAGGTTGGATGCCGAGCTAGTCATGTCCCGTTCCTCGTCCTCAGTGATCTCGCTGAAGATATGTTCTTCCCCCCAGCCCTTACAACACCACGTTTACCAGATAGGTGACAACGAGCACCCTGGGATGCCTGTTGTGATTGGTCTTCCTCCTCCCCCTCAAAGCCACATTCCTCCTCTGACTCCTCTTCCTCACAATCCTCTTCCAGCATTGCCGCAGGTCCAGCAAGCGATGCTGATAAGGCTGTTTCTGGTGGTGATGGTGACCACAACTCTTCCTCTTCCTCGTTACGCTCATCTACGGCCTGATCCAGCATTCTTCGCAGGGCACGCTCCAGGAATAAAACAAATGGTATGATGTTGCTGATGGTGCCTTCGGTGCGACTGACAAGGTTTGTCACCTCCTCAAAAGGACGCATGAGCCTACAGGCATTGCGCATGAGCGTCCAGTAACGTGGCAAAAAAATCCCCAGCTCCGCAGAGGCTGTCCTAGCACCCCGGTCATACAAATACTCGTTAATGGCTTTTTCTTGTTGGAGCAGGCGGTCGAACATTAGGAGTGTTGAATTCCAACGTGTGGGGCTGTCACAAATCAAGCGCCTCACTGGCATATTGTTTCGACGCTGGATATCTGAAAAGTGCGCCATGGCCATGTAGGAACGCCTGAAATGGCCACACACCTTTCTGGCCTGCTTCAGGACGTCCTGTAAGCCTGGATACTTATGGACAAAGCGTTGTACGATCAGATTACACACATGTGCCATGCACGGCACATGCGTCAACTTGCCCAAATTCAATGCCGCCAACAAATTTCTTCCGTTGTCACAAACCACTTTGCCAATCTCCAGTTGGTGCGGAGTCAGCCATTGATCCACCTGTGCGTTCAGGGCGGACAGAAGTGCTGGCCCGGTGTGACTCTCTGCTTTGAGGCAAGTCAACCCCAAGACAGCATGACACTGCCGTATCCGGGATGTGGAATAGTATCTGGGGAGCTGGGGGGGTGCCGTTGATGTGGAGCAAGACGCAGCTGAGGAGATTATGGAAGAGGATGGAGTAGGAGGAGTAGAGGAGGTGGCAGCAGGCCTGCCTGCAAGTCGTGGCGGTGTCACCAACTCCTCTGCAGAGCCACGCATTCCATGCTTGGCAGGCGTCAGCAGGTTTGCCCAATGCACAGTGTAGGTGATATACCTGCCCTGACCATGCTTTGCAGACCAGGTATCAGTGGTCAGATGGTCCCTTGCCCCAACACTGTGTGCCAGAGATGCCATTACTTCCTTTTGCACAATTGAGTACAGGTTGGGGATTGCCTTTTGGGCAAAGAAATTTCGGCCGGGTACCTTCCACTGCGGTATCCCAATCGCTAAAAACTTTTTGAACGCCTCAGACTCCACCAGCTTGTATGGTAAAAGCTGGCGTGCCAAGAGTTCAGACAAGCCAGCTGTCAGACGCCGGGCAAGGGGGTGACTTTGTGGCATTGGCTTCTTATGCTCAAACATGCCCTTGACAGACACCTGGCTGTGGGGAGATGAGCAGGAACAGCAAGAGGCGAGAGACGGACTGGTGGAGAGTTGCGAGGGGGCAAGGAGGACCGCAGTGGTTGATGTGGATGAAGATGCTGGACCAGGAGGAGGATGGCGGCTTTGAGTTTGTGTGCTGATTGTACTCATGTGTTGATCCCATTGGCGTTTGTGATGTGACATCATGTGCCTTCGCAAAGCAGTTGTACCTAGGTGGATGTTGGACTTCCCACGACTCAGTTTCTTTTGGCACAGGTTGCTAATGGCATCGCTGTTGTCAGAGGCAGACACACAAAGAAAATGCCACACTGCTGAGCTCAGCGGTAACGGCATTCTGGTGGTGGCAACAGCATGCATTGATTGGTGTGGTGTCTGGCTGACCCCGGGTGCTGATGCATGCTGTCTGACTGTGCCACTAGCTCGTTGCGATGACCTCCCTCTACTTTCAACTCGTCTCCTCCTCCTCTCTGTCTCCCCATCTGAACTTTCCCCCTGTTCTTCTTCTCTTCTAGCAGGCACCCACGTGACATCCACGGTCGCATCGTCATCATCATCACCCGCCTCACTTGTATATGACAACTGAACAAAGGAAGCAGCAGCGGGTACATCATCATCATCATCATCACATCATACGTACATGTGTGTAATGCTGCCTGACTGAGACATATCCCTGTTATCTACATTCTTTGGCAATAATGGTTGCACATCACTCATTTCTTCAAACTGATGTGTAAATAACTCTTCTGACTGATCAATTGAATTGGCTGTGGTACTAGTGCTGGAGGAGGATGGTGCGTCAATGTTCCAAGCGGAAGCTGTAGAAGATTGGGTGTCCTGTGTTAGCCAGTCAACTACGTCCTCTGAACTTTTCAAGTTCAGGGTAACTGGCCTCTGAACACTGGACATTATTGTAGGGCCAAAGGGAATCACAGCACCACGACCACGACGGCCTCTGCGGGGTGTCCTGCCTCTGCCTGTCATTTTTTTTAAAATGTGGACTGTTGGTACCCCAACTAGACTGGATTGGTTGAACTTGGCACAGTACTTGTAAGCAGGACACACACTATGGGTAGCGGTCAAGCAAATGAACTTTGATTGACGGTCAGGCAAATGCACTTAGATTTAAGAAAATAAAAGTTTGGGTTTTTTAAATGTGGACTGTTGGTACCCCAACTAGACTGGATTGGTTGAACTTGGCACAGTACTTGTAAGCAGGACACACACTATGGGTAGCGATCAAGCAAATGAACTTTGATTGACAGTTATGCAAATGCACTTAGATTTAAGAAAAAAAAAGTTTGGGTTTTTTAAATGTGGACTGTTGGTACCCCAACTAGAATGGATTGGTTGAACTTGGCACAGTGTATTTTAAAATGATGAGAAAAACTGTTCTGTAAACTAAAAAAAAATCATTTTAGGAGGTTGAGAGATAAAGAAACCGGATGGGGGGATACCGAGCAGAGCACACCATCTAAAGCCCACTGGGAGACAAACTCATCCATTCCCCCAGTGGACAAAGCCAGGTGGTACTCTGCCCGGATACGGGAGCGCACCAGCACCCGGAACATGGCCTCAGGTGACAAGGGAACCCCCCCTATCAAACACTGCTTCCTGGACTTATATATAGCCAATTTGGCTAATGCCAGGAGCAGGTTGACGAGGAGGTCCCTGGCCTTATTGCCCCGGGACACTGGGCGCCCAAAAATAAAAATGTGAGGGGAGAAATGCAGCCAGAACTGCAGAAGGAGGCCCCTCAAGAGTGACAAGAGGGGCTGCAGTCTGGCGCAACTAAAATAAATATGATACACGGACTCTCCCTTGCCACAGAATGGACAAGTGGAGGGAGAGTCGGTGAATTTAGCTAAGTACTCTCCCGTGCTCATTGCACCGTGGAGCACTCTCCAACTCAAGTCGTGGAACTAAATCAGAATAAAGTTCCCTCCACCGGGGCCTCTTGCCCTCGTCAGCTGGTAGGACCCGCCTCCAGATGGTATCGGGACGGGTCACGAGGGCAAGGAAGTGCACTGTATGGAGCACGAGAGAATATAAGCTCTTCCTCGGCATGCCGCGAAAGCATGCCGAGGGTATGTCCCTCAACTTCGAGAGGTTGGGGACAGGAGGAGCCTGAGGGGAAACACGGGGCTTGTGTCCAATGCAAACAGCCGGAGCAGGGGTGTTGAAAGGAGCATGTGGCACTCCGGCCTGCAAAGCCCCGCGAAGGAAGGTGAGCGAGTCGGGGGAGATGGCATCCCTAATCTCCTGGAGCAAGCGCCCTGAGACTTTGGGCGTCACATATCCCAAACGGAGCGCAAGCTCCTGGGGTGACACCCAATCAGAATGCCTGTATTCCAGGAGATCCCCGACTCGGGTCATCCGTGCAGGACTAAGGCGGCGGAGGATACTGGGGGACTGTAACATTGGAGCCCCCACTGCTGGATTAAATAGCAGGGGCTCCGTGAATATTTCATCCCCCAAAGGCACGCCCTGCCTGGTCACGGAGACCATGCTCCAGGCCTTGAGGGTTTCCTGGTAGTATGCCGGCAACACAGAGAGGTCTCTCCCAAACCCCTCGGGCCTGATCAGAAATAATTGCCGGTCATACCCCAGGTTGCGCAACTGGCGATAAAAGCTGGATGCCAGTGCGCACCACTGCGGAGAGGGATCTGCATATAGGTATCTCTGCAGGTACTGAAGGCGGAAGGTGGAAAACTGGGAGCACACACAAACTACTCCCTGTCCACCCTCCACCAAAGGCAGACTTGCCACCCCTGCAGAGACCCAATGCCTTCCCATCTAGAGGAAATCTAACAAATTCCTCTGGATATTGGTGACAAACTCGGGGGTCAGACTCAGACAAATCAGCCGGTGCCAGATCTGAGAAGCCACCAGCTGATTCACCACTAGAGTCCGCCCCCTAAGGGAAAGCATTTTTGCTAGACCCCTCCATCATCCCAGACGAGAGAGGACACTGCCCTCTAACTCCCTCCAGTTGTCTGGGACGGAAGCGTCCGCAGCGGACAGGTAGACCCCCAGATATTTAATGACATCTGCCTCCCACGTGATGTCACGAAACGTGGGAGGCAAAGAGTCTACCAGTAAATTACCCTCTAAAAGGCCTGTGCATTTGGACCAGTGGATCTGAGCGGAGGAGGCAGCTGAATATACCTCCTGGCACTGTTTTGCCAGCTCAAGATCAACTGGGTCCTGGGCCACGAGGAGCACGTCGTCAGCATAAGCTGAAAGGACAATCCACATGTTTGGATCTTTTAGCACCAGCCCTGTGAGCCTTTTCCTCAGTAGGCAGAGGAAAGGCTCGATGGCCAGTGCATATAACTGTCCAGACAAGGGACATCCTTGACGCACCCCTCGTCCAAATACCAAAGGTGCTGTTAGGGACCAATTGATTTTAAGTAAACACTCTGCAGAGGCGTACAGCGTTCTTATAAAGCCCACAAACTGTGGGCCAAAGCCGTACGCTTGCAGAGTGGCTATGAGGTAACCATGGTCCACCCTGTCAAACGCCTTCTCTTGATCTAAAGATAGAAATGCGAGTGACAGACCAGTCCTGCGAGAATAATGCAATAGATCCCGGACCAGAAAGATACTATCAAAGATAGTCCGGTCCGGGATCGCATAGGACTGGTCAGGGTGAACCAATTCTGCCAGCACAGACCCAAGTCTAAGCGAGATGGCTTTAGCTACAATCTTGTAGTCCGTGCTGAGCAGAGAGACCGGTCGCCAGTTCTTAATAAGCCGGAGATCCCCCTTTTTGGGCAGCAGGGCAAGTACTGCCCTGCGACAAGACAGGGGCATCTCCCCGGTCTCCAGGGCTTCCCCAAGGACCAGATGGAAATCAGGTCCCAGAGTCTCCCAGAAAAATTGGAAAAACTCTACAGTCAGTCCGTCCAGTCCTGGAGACTTCTCACAGGACATGGCACGGAGGGCTTCAGAGAGCTCTTGAAAAGATAGTGGTATATCAAGCCGCTCTCTTACACCCTCACTGACTGTGGGGAGCCCCTCCCATAGCACCCTGCAGGCGTCTGGAGAAATGGGATTCGGAGAGTAAAGATCTTTATAAAATTTCCGGGCTCTGTCCCGGATACTCTCCGGATCTGTAAGGGGGGCACTGTCTTCATCTAGAAGACAGGTGATGTGCCTACTGTTACCCCACTTTTTCTCCAGTGAGTAGAAGAGGCGCGAGCCGTGGTCTAGATCTTTGAGAAAACCTAAGCGGCTGCGCACGTATGCCCCCTTGGCCTGGTGTCGTTCCAGGTCACAGAGGACACCCTTCCTCTCTACATACTCGCTCTGCAGGGATTGGTCCCTACAAGTGAACAGCCTCTGCTCCAGATGGAGTACCTCCCCCCGGAGTGACTCCAACTCAGCTTCGCGCTGCCCACTCGCACCCTTGGTATATTCCTGACACAGAAGTCGCAAATGAACCTTGCCCACGTCCCACCACAGTTTTAACGTGGCAAAGTCCCCCTTGCAACCCCTCCAGTCCGTCCAAAACTCCCGGATCAATGTCACGAGCCCCTGGTCCTTCAACAAAGCATTGTTGAAGTGCCAATAGGCGGCTTGTGGCGCTGTTGGCGTTAGCGTCACCGTCACAGACACACAGTTGTGATCTGTGAACGGAGCCAGCCTAATGGCACAAGAACCGACTCGTGACAAATAGTGACTAGATATATATAGTCTGTCGATCCGGGAGTGGGACACCAGACCGGCTGCCCACTCGCACCCTTGGTATATTCCTGACACAGAAGTCGCAAATGAACCTTGCCCACGTCCCACCACAGTTTTAACGTGGCAAAGTCCCCCTTGCAACCCCTCCAGTCCGTCCAAAACTCCCGGATCAATGTCACGAGCCCCTGGTCCTTCAACAAAGCATTGTTGAAGTGCCAATAGGCGGCTTGTGGCGCTGTTGGCGTTAGCGCCACCGTCACAGACACACAGTTGTGATCTGTGAACGGAGCCAGCCTAATGGCACAAGAACCGACTCGTGACAAATAGTGACTAGATATATATAGTCTGTCGATCCGGGAGTGGGACACCAGACCGGCTCTCACCCTGACGTAGGTGAAACCGTCTGATGCCCCTGGGTTCTGCTCTCGCCAGATGTCCTCCAGGGAGAAGCGGGCGATGATCTCCCGCAGGGCTGACGCAGAAGGCGGGTACGGCTCTGGACTATTCCGGTCCAGAGCGTCGAGGGTGCAGTTGAAATCACCCCCGAGTACCAAACACTCATCTGCGTCAACCGTCTCCAAAAACTGGGACAGTCTGGCGAGGAACCTCACTCTCTCGGGCCCTCCAGCAGGGGCATATATATTAACTAGGTTAATGATGCTACCCTGCTCTCGGACCCGGAGGTGGATTAGACGGCCTGGGATAACAGCTTTCACAAGCAGCAGCTCTGGCTGAAAAGACTCTGAGAACAGGGTCACCACTCTACATGACGCCGATGTGAAGTGGCTGAAGAAGACCCTGCCTCTCCACTCCAGTTGACACGAGGCCTCAGCCTCTGGAGTGGTGTGAGTTTCCTGCAGGAAGCTCAAAGAGTACCCTCCCTGATATAAATAGGAGAGTACCTGGAACCTGCGGAAACTGTCTTGACAGCCATTGGTATTTAGCGTGCTGATGTGCAAAGCCATTACTGCGTATCAGGAATTGTGCGTTCCTCAGACCCTTGAGACTGCTGATAGGACATGCACATTTTATAGAATTTCCGGACGCGGAGATGCTCCCCAGTCCCAGAATTCTTGGCCCTAGTGCTGACCACTAGATATTGCTGGAGAGAGTGGAGAATAAACGACATATTCTTCCACCTCTCCAAGGCCAGCCGCACCTTCCTTTTCTTTTGTCCATGAAGGGTGCTCTCAAGGAATAGATCTATTTCCTTGACAGGGATAACCCACCCAGAATCTGATGTTCCTTCTAGTGGGTCACCCCTGGGCTCCTCTTGGCTGAGGGCTTTTACTCCATCCTCCCCGGCTGGAGTCAGTTTCCTCAGCTTTATTCTCAGGGACCCCCTCTTAGATGATACAGAAGGAGTCCCTTTAGCACCCTTCAAGGTAAATAATGGACCCTTGGATTGCTGCTGCACCCCTGTAGCTTCAGGAGTGCATTCAGGGGTAGCTGGCTGGACAGCAGTGGCTGGCATGGCTTCCTTAATGGAAGCCTTGGAGGCTTTATATGGCTCCTCTGCCAGTTCCACCTCTGCTTGCTCAGCTTGGATGGTACCGATGTTAGGGTCAGTGGACGGCTGAGGAGGGTAGACAGGCTCTCCCATGATGTTAACAGGAAAACCTGTTTTATCACCCTCCCCCATTTCCACTTCCCCTTGTGCCACATCCCCCCTGACAGACAAATCCATGGGGTCCTGAATGGGGGTCATGCCTATATTCCCCCCCTCCAGTAGTGACTCGGCCTGGGGCTCTAACAAAGCCCGAGGTACGTCACTAGAGAGTGACACTGGAGGAGGAGACTGACTGGTGCCCTTGAAGCTCAGCACCTCAGGGACACTGACTACCCATTCAGCAGGGGCTTTGTTGGGACCCCCTCAAAGGCCAGAGGCAGAACCTGATCTTTCTTGTCTACCCCTGTCTCACTTGGGAGACCCTCTTGCCCCTGCTTTTCCTCCAGACCCTTTTCCACATTAACCCCTATAGGGTCTGGAGAGAGAGATGTGTGGTCTGGCACCGGCTGGCTGAGCTTAATAACCGGGCCAGACAATGTCACTGGATGAGGAGGAGATGTTTTGTTCCTCTTCTTGCTTTTAGAGGGAGGTGCTCCACTATAGAGCACTTCCCACTTATCAGCAACCTCCCTGTTGGTTTTATGCTTCCTCTTCCTGGGGATGTCACTCCTGGAAGAGGAGCTGCCACTAGCTGCCTCCCCTGCAGAGGGCTTATTATCCCTCTGCTTACACTGTGCCCCCACACTAACTGATGTAATTATGGTGGGGGCAGATTGAGACTTGGGAGATGCAGCTGTGACACTGGGAGGACCGGTGACATTCTTCCACTTTTTCCCCGTGTCTGCAGTCTTGCTGTAGACCACAGACACAGATGGCTTTTTTGGGGAAGAAGGGGGTTTGGAGGCCGTGGTGGTGGCTTGAGGAACGGCCTCCTTTCCAGAGCTCTGTGGGGGGGCTATGACCCTTGAGGTCCCCGCTGTTATGGGCTCAGCGGGGATGGGTGCTGTACTGACAGAGGTGCCATTTGCTGGGGCTGGGGCATGATGCTTTACATTAGGACAATTCCTACATGTATGCCCCAACCCCTTGCAATGATAGCACTGCACCTCCGTAGTGCTGTAAAAAATCCTGTAGAGCACCCCCTCAAATGGAACCCCAAAAGACCCCTCTATGTTTTCTGCGCCCTGAGGCAGGCACATTTGTACCGGCCTCTTGAAAGAGACAAAGTGCTCTCTCTCTGCACCCCAGGGGAATTTTAATAAATGGTGTTTTTACTTCCCCTAGGGTTAGCAGGTGGGGGCGCAGGAGGGAGTCTGGTAGGAAGGGGGGCACATTAGAGAGTGTTACTTTTGTGCCCAACCCTTCCAGGGGTTTCTATTGGGACATATAATCCCCGCACTGTGATGCCTCTCTGTATAAGAATGTGAGCAGCAGCCAGCGTACGGGTAAAGAAAACTGCTTTCCCATACATTTTGCTGGCTGCTACTATAACAGAGGGGCTGATGACATTAGCTGCAGCACGCAGATAGATATCAATGCTGTAGACCCCAGACATCTGACATTTAACCCCATGCTTCCTGGTGATCTGCCCCACAGCCCCAGCGGTGGTATTACTGGGGCCAGCAGAAACCAACTGTGACCAGGTATTAGCCACAGGGGTAGGTCTGCTGGCAGAACCACCAGGAGCTGGGGCTGCCTTATCTGCCTGGGGCCTATGCTGTGCAGTGCTGCAGCTAGGATTTTCAGGGGCCATTATTCCCCCTTTTGACCCCTGAGGCTTCTTAATGGTCTTATCCCTCATGTTTAGACCCTTTTTTTTTAGTTTAATTGTTTTATTTATTTTTATTTTTTGTTTTATGATTTTCTATTGTTTTCTTTTTAAAAATATATGTGTGAAAAAGAAACAAAAAGACAAAACTAAGGGAGAGAGAGAGATGATGTTTGGCAGTGGGAGGGTTAATGGCCTGTTGCAAGGTGTTGCTAATTGCAACAACACAGAGAACACAGAGGCTTTTTAACCCCTCTGTGTCTCTGTGTCAGATGTTAAAAAAGCCTTTTAAACAAAAATTCAAATTGTTCCCCCCCCCACTGCCTACAAAGATGTTACTTGTCTTCTCTCCCCCCAAAACATAAAACTCAACACTAAACAAACAAAACTTTAACAAAACCTGAAAAACTTTTTTTAAAAAGTCAAAGTAAAAAAAGCTCCAGGAGTGAAGGTGGAGTGCTAAGGGAGGGGTGTGGCAAAGTATAAAGGCGACAGCTCACTCTCCTGGGATAGAGTGCTGAGCCTGACTCCCAGAAAACTAAAACTTAAATTAAACTAAGAAAAAAAAACACAAAAACTCCCAAACACAACACCATGCACAAAGTGCTTTAAACAGAAAGGTGTTAAAATAAAACTTGTATTTGAGGGACTAAGACCCTAAAAAGCCTTTTGTTTGGAGCTCAAGCATGCACACAACATGCTCTCTGCCACAGTACTTGTAAGCAGGACACACACTATGGGTAGCGGTCAAGCAAATTAACTTTGATTGACGGTCAGGCAAATGCACTTAGATCTAAGAAAATAAAAGTTTGGGTTTTTTTAAATGTGGATTGTTGGTACCCCAACTAGACTGGATTGGTTGAACTTGGCACAGTACTTGTAAGCAGGACACACACTATGGGTAGCGGTCAAGCAAATGAACTTTGATTGACGGTTATGCAAATGCACTTAGATTTAAGAAAATAAAATTTTGGGTTTTTTAAATGTGGACTGTTGGTACCCAAACTAGACTGGATTGGTTAAACTTGGCACAGTACTTGTAAGCAGGACACACACTATGGGTAGCGGTCAAGCAAATGAACTTTGATTGACGGTTATGCAAATGCACTTAGATTTAAGAAAATAAAAGTTTGGGTTTTTTAAAAGTACACAACTAGTAAACAATATTATATTGTATGCGTTGTGCACACACAGTATAAGCTGTGAGCCTGACACACACACTTGCAAGCAGGGGCTAGCAGGGAGACAGGCATATGAAGTTAGATTACACAGAAAAAAAACGAAGAAAAAAAAATTATGTTATAGCCCTAAAAAGGGCTTTTTGGGGTGCTGTGTTTACAGCAGAGATCTGATGAGTCCTTCAGCACTGCACTGGACACTGAATAAACTTGCCTAGCTATGGTTTTCCCTATTGATGCAGTATAACCTACACTCTACCTCCTCTCAGTAAGACTGCAAGTTAGTTCTGATTCCAAAATGGCTGCTGTCCATGAGGTAGAAGGGTGTGGAAGGGAGTGTATGCTGCTGATTGGCTGGAATGTGTCTGCTGACTGTGACATGCAGGGTCAAAGTTTGCTCAATGATAAAGTATTGGGGGCGGGTCGAATCTCGCATATGTTCGCTGTTCGCTGCGAACGCGAACATGCTATGTTCGCCGGGAACAATCCGCCGGCGTACTATTCGCGACATCTCTAATTATCAGTACATTATTTTTTTTATTATTATAAAAATATTTACTGCCTCCTACCTTTAGAACAAATTTCTCAAGTCTTGGTAAATTCCAGAGAATACCAAGAAGAGACAAGGAGACATTCTATAATGAGTGATATAAAGATATTGAAGAATATAACAGAATGGGAAAGTTAAGAGATCTCTTCAGGAGAATTGGGGATCTCAAGGGAACCTTAAATGCAAAAGTGGGTTCTGGTAAAACACATAAATGGTAGGGACTTAACAGAAGCAGGTCAGATAAAGAAGAGTTGGCAGGAATGCACAGAAGGTCTATACAGGAAGGATCTTAACATCATTAGTTTGTCCATTGAGCCAGATATCTTGGAGAGTGAAGTGTGACGAGCCCTTGGGAGTCTTGTTGATAATAAGGCTGCAAGAGTTGATGGAATCTCAGCTGAACTATTCAGAATCCTACAAGATGATGCTGTGAAAGTGGTACTTGCCTTATGCCAACAAATTTGGAAAACTCAAAAATGGGCAGCAGACTGTAAAAGGTCAGTCCACATCCCAACCCTAAAAAAGGCAGTGACAAAGAGTGCTCCAATTATAGAACAATTGCACTCATTTCACATGCCAGCAATGTAATGTTTAAGATCCTACAAGCTTGGATCCAACAATATATGGACCAGGAACTACCAGTTGGTTCCCCAGAGTATGATGGACAAGAGATCAAATTGCCAATGTCCCCTGGATAATAGAGAAAGCAAGAGAGTTCCAGAAAAACATTGACTTCTGTTTCAATGACTATGCTAAAGCCTTTGACTTTGCGGATCACTACAAAATGTGGTAAGTCTTAAAGATAAGGGAGTACCAGATCAGCTTATCCGACTCATGAGAAATCTGCATGTGGACCAAGGAGCCACGGTCAGAACTAAACATGGGACAACAGAATGGTTCAAGATTGGATGAAATAGCTGAAAATGAGGGGGAACTAAAGGGCCTATTAATGAGGGTGGAAGTAGAGAGTGCAAAAGCTGGCCTGCTGCTCAAGGTAAAAAAGACAAAGATCATGGCAAACTTCAATCTTAATTCCTGGCAAATAGATGGCAAAGAAGTGGATTGATGGCAGATTCTATTTTCCTGGGATGCAAGATATTTGCAGATGGTGACTGCAGCCAATAAATGAAAAGATTTTTGCTTCTGGGGAGGAAAGCTATGGATAGTCTGGACACGCTAGTAAAAAGTAAAGATATTACATTATCAACAAACCTCTGCATAGTTAGAACTATAGTATTCCCAGTAGTAACATATGGATGTGAGAACTGGACCAAAAAGAAGGATGAGAGCCATAAAATGTATGCCTTTGAATTGTGGTGTTAGAGAAAACTGCTTAGAGTTACTTGGACGGGAAGAAATTCTTATAAATCTATACCTCAGTAAATCAAAATAAACTGTTAACTTGAAGGTATGATCATGTGACTGAAGCTCAAGTATATTGGCCATATCATTAGAAGATATGATCCGCTAGTGAAGACTCTGATGCTGGAAAATAATAAAAGCACATGAACAAGGGAGTGGCTGAGGGGGAGATGAATACATAAGGTAATTGAAGTAATGACAATGAGCTCAGAGATGCAGTGCCTGATGTGCCTGGTGCTCTGTGGTCTATATGATCCCTAACACGACTGCATGACTAAACAACAACAACCTTTACAGTGGAATAGTGTGATCTATAGGATCCCTAACACAACTGAATGACAAAATAACAACAACCTTTACAGTTGAATAGTGTGATCTATAGTATCCCTAACACAACTGAATGACTAAACAACAACTTTTACAGTTGAATGGTGTGATCTTCTCCATTTTAATTTTTCATTTTACCACTAATATATCCCTTCAATTGACAAAGAAACATATTTTGTAATATGGTGTGTTAATGTTTTTTGTTGTCTTTATAATTTCAGCTATTAATTAGCTATTAAATATAACTGAATCACATAACTGTAAATGCCGCCTACACTAGTCTCCCTTTAATTGAACTTATTTACATTACAAAAGGGCCATTGAATCTTAAGTAAGATTTTAAGTGTAGTTGGTTATATTTTTTTATTTTACAAATGAATTATGAGCAAAAAAAGTATATATTCATCACATAACACTATGTGCTTGATTCTTAAAAGGTTTTCATGTGAAATACAATATCTTGAGTTATGGGTTTAATTTTTTATTGCAAGCTGAGTTAGCAAGGGGAGAATAATAGATTTTACTATAGAGACATTGCCAAGAACGATGCATCATGGTATTTTGTAAGAAATAGATAATGTATGTGAAGTTCTTTTACTTCAAATCAAGTCTGGTGTTTTAAACTTTTCCTTTCCATGGCTTTTGTGACACTTTCTACCTGCCTTGATGTTGAAAATTCCTCTCCCTATTTAAACTGGACAAAAACATATCTTTCAAATTATATATATATAATATATATATATATATATATATATATATATATATATATATATATACTAGTAACTTGCCCATCATAAATGACGGTATAATAGAATGTTATCTTGAATTGTCTGTGCTCCCTCTCTCTCTGTGCGTGTGTTTATCTCACTGTCCTTTATTTCTCTCTCTCTGTCCTGTCTCTCTCTCTCGGTCCTGTCTTTATCTCTCTCTCTTTGTCTTGTGTGTGTGTCTCTCTCTCTGTCTTGTGTCTCTCTCACTCTCCTTTCTTTTTCTCTGACCTGTCTCTCTCTCTCGCTGCACTCTCTCTCTGTGCACTCTCTTTCCCTATGAGTTCTTTATGTGCACTCTCTCTGTGCTCTCTGGGTCTGTGCACTCTTTCTCTGTGTGCTCTCTCTCTGTGCGCTCTCTCTCTCTGTGCTCTCTGTGCACTCGCTCTCTGTCTCTGCACTCTTTCTCCGCGCTCTCTGTCTTTGCACTCTGTGCACTCTGTCTGTGTGCTATCTGTGCAATCTGCTTGTTGTGCTCTCTGTGCACTCTGTATGTGCACTCTCTGCACCCTGTCTGTGCACTCTCTTTGTGCTCTGTCTGTGCACTCTCTGTGTGCTCTCTGTCTGTGCACTCTCTGTGAGCTCTCTGTCTGTGCGCTCTCTGTCTGTGCGCTCTTTGAGCTCTCTGCCTATGCGCTCTCTGTGTGCTCTGTCTGTGCGTTCTCTGTGCGCTCTCTGTCTGTGCACTCTCTCTCTCTGTGCATTTTCTCTCTCACTCTGTGCGTGATGTCTGTGTGCGCCCTCTTTGTCAGTGTGCGCTCTTGCATGCTGTCATTCTCTCTCTCTGTGTACACCTCCCTCTCTGTCTCTCTCTCTCTCTCTCTGTACCTGTCTCTCTCTGTTTTCTGTCTCTCTCTTGGTGTGTCCCTCTCTCTCTCTTTCTGTACCTGTCTCACCTGTTCTGTACCCCTCCCTCACTCACTTTGCTGCCTGTCTCTGAAATGCAAATGGCTGCCGGCTTCTGCTAATATCAGATTTTATTCCCCGTCCCCAATGATGTCATGACCACACCCCTTGATGACATCACACATGACAACTATATTAGTGATACATATATATATATATATATATATATATATATATATACATGTATATATATATATATATATATATGAACAGGTTATTACCTGGGATTGTGGGAGGGAACATCTCCCCCTCATGCCTTAAGAGGCTGACCTTTCTTCCACATCTCTGTACACGCTCTTCACACCGCCTCCTTGCTAATTGCAGTGTGCTGTGTACCTCTCTGCTGTTCTTCCTCCTCTCCTGTCCCTTTCTGTCTGCTCAATCCCTGTCGGCCAGCACTCCCTCCTGCAACCTCTCCATCCCCCTTTCACTCTGCCCCCTCTTTTGCTTGCTTCCCCATTTTCTTTGTCCCCTCATGCTATCGCTACCTTTCCCTGTCATTCCTCCTCCTCTTCTGGAACCCCTCTCCTGCCTTGTCCTCTCTCCCCTCTGACGCCCACCTCCAACTCACGCCTATTGTGAGATTTCGCTTCTGGCTAGCAACTGCATTAGTTTTGCTACATATATTTATACATACCTCCTTTTCGCTCTGTATACATAATCACTAATATAGTTGTTGTACTGCAAGTTATCGTCCCGTTGTGGGCCCTGCAAAGCGAGGGACGCAGTTGCGGAAATGGAGGTCCGCTGGACTTAGCTGCAATGAGTGCCAAAGGTCAGAGTCCCCTAGGAAGCAGCACTCTCTCCCTCCTCGCCACTACAATGAGCGGCAAAGCTGCTCATTTCTCCCCTTGCGATGAACGCCTCTCCCATGTCTGTCCCCTTCCTCCTCCATTCAGAGGCCCACACGGCTCCCCTGCCCCACTGAGGATCCCCCTGCCCCACTGATGCTCATCGTGAGGCCCGCAGTACAGGTATGTACCTGGTTGGTGCAAACCATGCCAGTGACTTGCAGCTCATCATACCTGGTTCCGACCCTGCCAGCAGCGCTGCACTCACCGTCTTCTCCGTCTACTTTCTGGATCAAGCCGTGCATCACACAGGCGGGATGGACATGTACAATGCGCTGCTTGATCCAGAAAGTAGTTCTGGCCGTAGAACGGGAGCCACGGGGGAGGTGAGTGTGGCACTGTTGCATCCAGGTAAGAGACACAGGGGAGGGAGAGGAGGGGGTAAAGGAGACAAGGGGGGGAGAGGAGGGGGAAAGGAGACACAAGAAAGGCAGAGGGGGGAAGGAAACACAGGGGAGGGAGAGGGGGAAAGTAGACATGAGGTGGTAAAAGGGAGAGGGGGAAAGGAGACACAGGGAAAAGGAGAAGGGGAAAGGAGGAACAGAAGAGGGAGAGAGGGGAGAAAAGAGATACAGGAGAGGTGGATGGGGAGGGAGAGGGGGAAAGTAGACATGAGGTGGGAAAGGGAGAGGGGGAAAGGAGACACAGGGAAAAGGAGAAGGGGAAAGGTGGAACAGAAGAGGGAGACAGGGAAGAAAAGAGATACAGGAGAGGTGGATGGGGAGGGAGAGACACATGGGAGGGAGAGGGGGAAGACACAGGAGAGGGAGGGGGAAGACACAGGACAAGAAGTAGGGGGAAGACACAAGGGAGGGAGTAGAAAGTAAAAAACAACACAGGAGGAGGAAAGACACAGGAGTGGGAGAGGAGGGGTAGAGACACGGGGGGAGAGGAGGGGGAAGACAAAAAGGGGGGGGGGGAGGGGGAAGGCGACACAGAGGAGGGAGAGGGGGGGAGATACAGGTGAGGGAGAGGCAGAAGAGACACAAGGGAGATAGAGGGGAGAAGAGACACAGGGGAGGGAGAGGGGGAAGAGAGACAGGGGAGGGAGGGCTAAAGACAGACACAGGAGGGAGAGAGGGGGAAAGAGAGATAGGGGAGGGAGAGAGGGGGCAAAGAGAGACATGGGAGGGAGAGGGGGAAGACACAGGAGAGGGAGGGGGAAGACACAGGACAAGAAGTAGGGGGAAGACACAAGGGAGGGAGGAGAAAGGGAAAAAAACACATGAGGGGGAAAGACACAGGAGTGGGAGAGGGGGGAGAGGAGGGGTAGAGACACACGGGGAGAGGAGGGGGAATGTGACACGGGGGGAGAGGAGGGGGAAGGCGACACAGAGGAGGGAGAGGGGGGAGGTACAGGTGAGGGAGAGGCAGAAGAGACACAAGGGAGATAGAGGGGAGAAGAGACACATGGGAGGGTGAGGGGGGAAGAGAGACAGGGGAGGGAGTGAGGGCTAAAGATAGACACAGGAGGGAGAGAGGGGGAAAGAGAGATAGGGGAGGGAGAGAGGGGGCAAAAAGAGACACAGGAGGTAGAGGGGGAAAGAGACACAGGAGGGAGTGAGGTGGGGAGAAATGTTTTGGGAAAAAATCCATCCAGCCGGCATTTTTTGACGGGCACGTCACTAGCATATAATAATATATAATACATAAACAACAAGTTTATGTAATTTAAGTGCCAACTTATATATAATTTTTCCTAACTTAAAATACAAACTGTATTTGATTGTGTAAACTTACTTTGTCATGACATTTTCCCAGTCTGACTTTATTCTTTATATTCCTCTGATTGTTTCACCCATTTCTTTACATTTCCAGAAGCTCTCCCATTTCTTTGTACCTACCAGCTCTCTTGCTTTTTTGCTCAGCTCAGCCCTATTCAAACTAAACCAATTTAAAACTCTTTAAGTACTTAGCTCCTTGATAGCCACATGCTTGTCTCTTTAAGCAATACAGCGCCAGGTTGTTATAGAGAGGATGTGACATGTAGTTTTCTTCATGAACCTCAACTGTGCATTAGCGCATTGGCAGTCTAAGGGCCTCATTCAATTGAAAAATTGTAGCTTACAGGAGCCCATAATGTAGCCATTAAACTATTCAATTGGCGTCTTTTTGCAAGCCGCAAATGTTCTGCGGGTTACAGGCTTGAAATCCATGTAGTTGTTACAACTTACTGCCCGTCTAAGCCTTTAATCTTTCAAGTCCTCAAGATTTACAATCCCTAAAATCGCAAATCACTATTCAATTGCTACAATTCCTCAAAACCACAAATGTTTTCAAGCCCATAAAAGGCAAATGTCGGCCAAAATCTTATTGGTTCCAAATAGGACCCGCAAAGGGTTTACAGACTAGTTTGTTATACTGCAAAAGGCAATAAAAACACACCAAAGGACTTTAAAATAAAAAGCAATGGAAGGCATTCAAATTACTTGCACAACTATTCCCAATTAACAAAAAGCCCTTTAAAAAAAATTGTCATATGTAGAAATAGTCATGCATGTGCCAATATGAAAAGTCATACTGCAAGATGGTGAAAGCAATTAAAGAGACACTACTTGATTAATTTGCAACACAAAAACATGAAACTGCATGCCATATTATCCCTTTCTTGCTCTCAGAGGCTCTAATGTGGACACTAAAAATACAAAGATAATCCTATATACGTCTCACTCATGAGATCTACATTGGGAAAAGAAATAGTGGCCAAATTAAACCACCACATGACATATATCAAGTACCAGGGAAACATTTTATTTTTTGTTTCTCAGTCCTTCAGTCGTGTCTGACTCTCTGTGACCCTATGGACTGCAGCACACTTACTTATGTCTCTGTCTGTGCTTATCCACAAGGTTTGCATGGCAAACATACTGGGGTTGGTTGCCAGTTCCATCTACAGTGGACTGTGATTTGTCTGAACTCTCTGCTATGACCTTCGCACCTAGATTGGCCCTACATGGTATAGCTTACAGCTTCATTGAGGTAATAGGCCCCTTCACCACCACAAGGTAGTGATCCAGAAGGGGAACAGGGGAACATACACCACACTAATCTACTCTAACCCATCAGGAAGCACCACAAACACACATGCAGAGGCACATGGAAAAACAGCCAACTCACCTCCATCAGAGATAATCTCTGCTACGCCCATCCTGGAAAGTCCCAGGTCATTGCTGGTGGCCATGTGCCAAGATGTATACCATTATCATTCAGTGACATCCCATTAAGTGTTTTGCAGTCATATTCTTATCAGGCCTTCAGGGGAATGCTGATACACCACAGTATCACAAATTGGACTTTGCATGTGTATTAACCCTTTATTATTATATATTATTTATATTATTATATAATATCTTATAACTTTACTATTATTATTATTATTATTACATACATTAATCTATTGCATAGTAACCAGGGCCCATTAGTTTACTGATGTAGGAATGTGACACAAATGTGATGTACAGTATGTAGATGTCCTAAAACCCCAACCATTAAAAACACACTGACGCGGTGATAATGGTATAACAAAGCTTTATGTCATAAACAGAGCCCAATCAGAAATGTACAAGTAAATGTGCATTAATATCATCAATGTGGTGTGGGCAGATCCCGGAAGGACAAGAGGCTTGTTGGTAAAAAAGGGGAGTAATGATATAGTCTAGAATAGTCATGATGCATAGCACCTACCAGGGTCACATGTGGTCACTACACCACTGCAACCGGAGGCTGATAAAAAAAAAGGATTATCAGAAATTGAATTTTAATTGAAGAAACCAGTAATGTGCATAACTTACAACTTGTCTATATCTGCTCAATGAAATGAAGTGTAATCCAATCCAGTTTCACACATACAGTGTGTTTCCAAATTTTTTTTGAAAAGAAGTGGTAAAAAAAGGCAGAGGAGGATAAAAAAAGAAAAAGCACGCATGCAGAGTACAGTGCTAAATACTGTAACTGTAACAATATACCAACTCACCTGATTTCCATCTGTAAGCATTGCTAATCATTAGCTAGTTCTCAGGATAACTCACTGGTAATGACCATTAATAATGATGTGTCATCTCACAATAAATGCTTAGCTGTGACCAGGGTCAGTGGTCAAGGTGTACTATCACCTTATCCATCTTATATTGTTATTCAACATTGATATCACATGCATCAACTATACAGGTGTTAGCACATGTTAAAGGAAACTCATGATATCAGCAATATGGGACAATGTGATTAATACAGAGAGGACACAAAGGTCAGCAGCCAGATTCAATGTTACTTACAACAGACCCAAGGATCTGTTCTCAGACTGATATTGATGTCAGGATCACATGCTTCACTAGTGCATATATCAATGCTGGCTGTCATTAACATGCCATTGTGAGACTCTGCAAGTCCTCCACCATAGCGGTATTTGTCTACATTTAAGCTAACAACAATCATGTCTTAGATATCTGGATATATGATGTCTTTAATATTGCGGGAGCTACATGTTAGGGGGGCTGTCATTGAAGGAATGTCCACCTGAGAGGTACTGGAAATATTTTACACTTAATACATTTCCTTCACAATGCTGGCAGATGCAGAAGATGCCTTCATGGACCTGAATTGTGCCTAAAACTAAATAAAGAAAACAATATCCTGCACATTAAGGCCATACAAAAATATAGGGATTGAAACATCTCATCTCAACAGCATTTGTCAGTGACCATCAATTGGTGAAATGTTATACAGACCCCTATGTGTCCATAGAGAAGAGGATTATAAACCATGTGATGGGAGGTAGCCAACAGCACACAAAATATCACCATCACATAGCCCATGATCCTATATGCTGTAGCCAGGCTAGATTAAGTTAACAATTGGACCAATAGATTGTCACTGAGTAGTGCTGTTGAGAAGGCACAAAACATATGTGCAGCCCCTAAATCCTCCTCCACCTAGCTTCAGGGTCCCAATGCCCCATGGGTGGCCTTCGTCTCCTTAGTGGTGGTGGGGCAGGAATACCCCCAGGAGGCAGTGGCACATACAGTGGTGGTGCTGTTGATGGTGGTGTTGGCGGAGGCATGGGCAGAGGAAAGTGGCATGCTTTGGGTGTGCAGGGGAGGCCTCCAGGGTGGAGGAGGTGAGGCTGGGGTCCAGAACGCGGTGCAAGGCATCTGTGGTCAGTTGTTGGTAAGATTCAGTCATCAGATGGTGCATCCTCTCCTACCTGTTTTGCCTGGACAGGCTGCTCATTACCTCCCATGATTGGCGGAGATGCTGGGCCCCGAAGACACTCCAGTTGCTGGTGCCTGATGGCTAGCATCTCTACTCAGATGGAGCCAACTCCCCCGCCTCTGACTCACCACTGGACCCAGACCTCCAGGAAGCTGAAAGAGTGAACAGAAAGGTATATGTGTTAAGTATGATGTATAACACAATGTTTTGTGATCATTCCTAACTATCTGACATCTAGGCTTGAATCTGGATGAATCTCTAATTTGCAAATATGAGTAGCTATAATTTGCTATATGTGATCTTTTCTTTGATTCTTGATCTTTATTGTTTTTGGCTCCTAATGCTATATTTTGGTCTGGCTGCAATCTGTAACTGCATATGCTGCAGTGGGCACACCCATACATGGACTCTCTATTGGCTGATTGCTTTTGTTGTGCCCACGAATGACAGTGATTTGACAGCTTCATGGATTTAATTACGCATGACTGATCCATCTATCCATTGTTAATTCAATAGAGCTGACATGTCAGTGCCCTTGTTGGTTATGTACATGTGTAGTGTGTGTGAATTACATGTGGTGCCATGTTGGTGTATGTGATATCCACCTGACGTGGAGGCTGATCCTGCTGGTCCAGCAGGCCTAAAGCTCCAGCGGTGGGCAACCCGCTCAATAGATCTTTGGCGACCCTCTCCCACTCGTTGTAACTGACTGTTACTCTGGGGCCACTACTTGGTGCTGCAGCTTGACTGTCCTCCTTTGCCATCACCCCCCTCACCTTGGCCCTGATGTCATCAAACCTATGCTTCACAGACATCATAAATCTTGCCGCTGTTCCCACTGTTTTTGCTGCAGCCACTACCTCTTCCCCAGGCCTAACTTCCCTCTGCCCCGCAAGGATAACTGGGAGTCCACGGATCGCACCAAGGAGGACCACATTCTCCTGGTGCATGTAGTTATGGGCCTTGTGCTTGCCTTTAGCCTCTTGCCCTCCCAACTGTGGATGGGGATCCTTTGCTCCCTCATTTGCACCTGAGGCCTTTCCATGCCCCTAACTGCCATCCCCTCTAGCATCAGACCCTCTGTCCCTCAACTGTATGTGCTTCTCATTATGGACAATCTGCCACCACCTACCTCCTCTCCTCCACTCTCCTCTCCTGCAATCTCCACCTCCTCCTTTCCTCCACTCTCCTCTCCACCACTTTAGTCCTCCTCTCCTCCACCAGACCCCAGGACCACCTCTCTCTCCTTCTCGCTGTGTTTTATGTGTATTAATTAAATGTTGGGGGATGGGGTGTGGGGTATGGGATTGGGGTGTGTATATGGAGTGACCTAGCTCTATGTGTATCTACAGTGCCTTGAAAAAGTATTCACCCCCTTGACTTTTTACCTATATTGTTACATTACAGCTGAATTTTATGTGATGGATCAGAACACAATAGTCTAAGTTGGTGAAGTGAAATGAGAAAAATATATACATACATTTTTTTTTAGAAAAATAAAACAGAAAATTTGCATGTGCGTATGTATTCACCCCCTTTGTTTTGATGCCCATAAAAAGCTCTGGTGCAACCAATTGCCTTCAGAAGTCACATCATTAGTAAAATGATGTCCACCTGTGTGCAATCTAAGTGTCACATGATTTGTCATTACATATACACACCTTTTTTGAAAGGCCCCAGAGGCTGCAATTCCTAAGCAAGAGGCACCACTAACCAAACAATGCCATGAAGACCAAGGAACTCGCCAAACAAGTAAGGGACAATGTTGTTGAGAAGTACAAGTCAGGGTTAGGTTATAAAATTATATCAAAATATTTGATGATACCCAGGAGCACCATCTATCATAACCAAATGGAAAGAACATGGCACAACAGCAAGTCTACCCCCCAAAACTCACGGACCAGGCAAGGAGGGCATTAATCGGAGAGGCAGCACAGAGAACTAATGTAACCCTGGAGGAGCTGCAGAGTTCCACAGTAGAGACTGGAGTATCTGTACATAGGACAACAATAAGCTGTACGCTCCATAGAGTTGGGCTTTATGGCAGAGTGGCCAGAAGAAAGCCATTACTTTCAACAAAAAACAAAATGGCACGTTTTGAATTGTATGGAGAAATGTGCTCTGGTCTGATGAGACTAAAATTGAACTTTTCGGCCATCAAAGAAAACACTATGTCTGGCGCAAATCCAACACATCACATCACCCAAAGAACACCATCCCCACAGTGAAACATGATGGTGGCAGCATCATGCTGTGGGGATGTTTTTCAACAGCCCGGACTGGGAAACTGGTCAGAGTTGAGGGAAAGATGGATGGTGCTAAATACAGGGATATTCTTGAGCAAAACCTGTACCACTTTGTGCGTGATTTGAGGCTAGGATGGAGGTTCACCTTCCAGCAGGACAACGACCCCAAACACACTGCTAAAGCAACACTTGAGTGGTTTAAGGGGAAACATGTAAATGTGTTGGATTGGCCTAGTCAAAGCCCAGACCTCAATCCAATAGAAAATCTGTGGTCAGACTTAATGATTGCTGTTCACAAGCGCCAACCATCCAACTTGAAGGAGCTGGAGCAGATTTGCAAGGAGGAATGGGCAAAAATCCCAGTGGTATGATGTGGCAAGCTCATAGAGTCTTATCCAAAGAGACTTGGAGCTGTGATTTCCGCAAAAAGTGGCTCTACAAAGTATTGACTTAAGGGGGGTGAATAGTTATGCACATTGACTTTTTCTGTTATTTTGTCCTATTTGTTGTTTACTTCACAATAAAAAATAAAAAAAAATCTTTAACGTTGTGGGCATGTTCTATAAATTAAATGATGCAAATACTCAATCAATCAATATTAGTACCAGGTTGTGAGGCAACCAAACACTAAAAATGCTGGGGGGGGGGGGGGATGCTTTTGCTAGGCACTGTATATGTATTATTTAATATATGTGTATTTGTATTATGTGCAATCTGTAAATATGTGTAATTAATGTTTAATTGTGAGATCATAATTAGAATAATATCACATATATAGTTGTCAGTAGTGCCGGTTGACAAAAGTTTTTGCTAACGCTGCGGCCCCCAAATGCGCTCCTTCCCAGCAACTGCATACTTTAGGTCCACAAATGAGGACCCTTGCAAAGCGAGGGGCCCCATTTGCGGAGGTGGAGGCTCCCACAGCGACCGCAACATTTACAGACTTAGCATCCGCAAACACGAGCCGCTCCACTTACAAAAAAAAATATTACGAACTTGCAAAAATACGACATTAGCGGCCGAAACCCATGCACAAGAAAACAATAAAAACACAACAAATAAACACAACAAACACATTAGAAGCTTACCCACAGCAAGGAAGGGGGCACACAGCACCTCTAAAAGTGAACTTAAAAGTTAATTTAAGTAGAAATTAAAGAGTTTAGACATTCGAAAATCCCTTAAGCGATAGAAAAAATGGCCGCCAAACAAAACGAAAACAAGGCTACAGGACCCTAAACACGCAAAACACCACGAAACACATACAGATTTTTCAAAAAAGCCATAGGAGGTACAAGAACAAGGACGCAAAATCAGCCACAGCTTAGGCGCATTAGGCGCCATTTTACAACACTAACTTACACTATTGCTGACTCTTACACAGCTGCTCCACAACACTGAAAACACACATTGGATGCTGCGGCAACATTAAAACAGATTGTCAGCTATTCAACACAATGCTTTCTCCATAGGTTACTTCCAAATAGTTAATGTATATTAATTTTGTAATGTATTATTTATTTGATTACCATACACCAAACAGCATTAGCTCACTTAAAATTTCATTGCCGTAATTTTTTGACGGGAATATTCTAGTAAAATAATAAAACCGGAAGATATTGCTCTGGAAAATCGCATACTCGCTCTCTATATTTGCTGAAACCACCAACTCCGGGACCTGCATGCTACTTGGGAAGAATCTACAACTCTATAATCTCCTTCTGTTAATCATCTTTGGCTAACCCACTTTCTATTCGCTTAGAAGCCTACGTCACAATAATCGTAATAACGGGATTGGATTGTAACTGCGGACCGCTTTTATTCAAGCCCACTAACAGCTTGAGGGCGCGGTAAGGGTTTACGGTCTTGAGGCTTCGGCCTGTGATTTGTGGCCTTGTTCAACTGACTAGCTCCATAATTGTAGCAGAGTTCAAGCCCGCAGGCATACGGCCTGTATACCATGAGTTGGGGCTTTGAATTTGAATAAGGCCCTAGGGTTGAATCCAATACCAACAACAATGCCCGCTGCTCAAGTGACACATATTTTCTATCAGAAGAAAGACTCATTTGGCACATTACAAGCACCTCACTTTAGCATTCCTTGTGTGCATTGTGAAGCATTTCAACAAAATATGACACAATGCCACTAAACAGCAAACATTTACTCTTACAGCAATCTTCTATACTACTATAGAATGTATAACATTATAACATATATCAATTTCAGAATAGCTGACAGCAGGCTATTTTTAATCTTACAGTAGATCACCCATTAACATGACAGAAATTGCAGGTATTTTAGAGAAATGTGTTGTAATAAAGTCAAAGAGTCATGTACTTTCACATCAGCTGGAATCAACCTTTCCATTCTCTAAGTTTACATGGTCAACTATTCAAATCATGCTGAGTCCTTACAAGCCATATCACTCACCATTGTCCTTAATATGTGCCCTACCTCTGAGACACATAAAAATGCTTTAGCTGTTCCACATTGCTTCATTCTTTCACCAATTGGAATTATCTCCACTTACAGTATATTCAATTTTTAACCATTTCCTACGCCTATTCGTATAAACTTATGCTCTCCATTCACTCCGTTGCCCTTTCTCTTGTCAATCTTTCTCCCGGTGCTAATATCCAGTGCAAGCCACATTACTCTATTCCATCACCTTCTCACATGCCTCCCAATTCTCGACTAGCCTCCCATTATCTGCCTGCCATCTCCAGCTACCTTTACTTATTTTTATCTTTGCTCCTAAATTACCATCTTCTCAAACCCGAGTTGGCCCCATGAAAGCACCATGCCTGTCCACCTTTTGCTTAAGTATAGTAACATTCTGCTTACCATCACCGCCTCCTCCCTTGCTTTCATTCGCTTTGCCTACTCCTTTTGCACCACCCACTATTTCTTCTACCATCTCCTATTTCTTTTCAAATCATCCATCCAACCACCCCAGCTTCCCTTCTCCTACTCTCATGCTCACTGTCCTTTTCCCTCCTTCTTATTCAGCCTCATCTGATGTCTTTTACATCAGCTGCGAATCTCTAACTCCTCTTAACGACTCCTCACCTCGATATTCACAGACCCACAAATTCCAATCTCAGATCATACACCATTGCAGACTTCACACCTACTTAGTTTACCCAAGCACAACACATTTACAGTACCAAGCTGCCATGTTCAAGCCATCACTCCTTTTCTCATCCGTCCATTTCATTTATCATGAACTCACTTCACCGATCTTATACTGACACTCCATGTCTTCTTGCTTACAGTGCACCATAGCCATCATGCCAAGCTGCTACTTCCAGGCCATAACCCTCACTCAAGCGTAGTCATTACGTTAACACAGAATCACTATGCCCATTTCAGTTATCACCAAGTCACTTCAATCCAGAGTCACAATCCAGAACACACAGCTCCTAGTAGCTCTCAACCCTGTCACCACGACTACCTCTTTACTCTCTCTTTGCTCACCCATTTTTCTTCCTCTTCACCGGCACCAGACAACTTACTCCATCACGTCATGCCATTTCAAATATGCTCTTATGCTACTATAACATTCTCATTCTTAGCACTTTATCAATCTATTATCATTCGGCAATCCATGACTGTAAGATCTGCTTGGCATCAGAATTATTGTCATAAAGTCAGAATTAGTGATATGAATGGCCTATAGCATGAATAAGGCCTTGTCAGTTTCTGATGTGGCCACATGGAGGTGCACTCCCTGATCATATACTTGTTTTAAGGCCACACAGAAACAATGCATCTGAAGTGTCTCATGTTATCTGAACCTTTGCACATGTGCAGAGAGCAGGAGACAAAACTGGTTAATTCCAGTCAGCCAAGATGGAGGATTTAGTGAGACAAGTGACAGGAGATTCCTTTGTTCAAAGGACATGTGCCCTAACAGACCAGTAAGGTGAAAGGAGTAGGATTATAGGAATTCGGGTTGAACGAAGTGTTTATAAGAGCAAGGCCAAGTCTGGTTAAATCTCTTTGCTGGAAGCTCTTCTATGTGGAAACATCTCTCTTGCTCAATTCATCTGGACAAAAGGATGTGGTAACTATTAAACGCAACCATAACCAAATGGGCTTTAAGATTCCTGGATCTTCTCCATCCTACTTGAATTTTATCATCGATGATCTTTGTCATGAACGATTTGGGGCCATGATGGGACTCCTTGCAACCCACCAGTAACTCTGCTATTTGGAATGCTGGCACACTGGGTGTTAATGTCAAGAACTATTACAACGGACCTGCAACTTGTTGTTGGGGAATGAACTACAATATTTCATTTGGTGATTACTAGATCATGTTATATGCACTGTAATAATGCATCTATGATAGAAGTAGGCCCTAGGATGCTAGAATTATCTAATACTGTAGTCACTTATGTGACAAAGGGTAATCTTCTATACAATCTTTATGGCCCTGCAATCGGCCACGTGTGAAGGCTCTGGCTTTATTCAAGAGGGGAACTAGTTTTATGGCTCTGGCTTTATTCATGAAAGGGGGAACTAGTTTTATGGCTCTGTAAGAGGAGAAAAAAAAGGTGTAATTAGAAGAAAGCCAGATGCCTCTATACATCTGGAAATCATGTGGGTGAGAGGGGATAGCAAGCTATTTGCCCAGGAGGATGGGCTAGAACTGGGGGCAGTCTTTGGTGTTTTGTGTCATCTTTCTGTTTTTTTATATATTTTTGTAACAATAAAGAAGTGGCCAGTCTGACTTTGGACACACTAACAAAAGGTTGTGTCAGAGTCTGCTTGTACTAATCCAAGGTACATGGGTGTGATTCTTAGATCCTAAGAATAGGGGTCTGAGGTGCATGTCTCTGCAGTAATGATGCTGTCCTCTGAAGTGTCTGCTGGTGTCGAGATCTGAACAAAAAGTTGCGACCGTAGAGAGAGAGATTTGGGGTGAGTGTGGTCCCACAATTCTGGCGGTCGTGACAGCTGGTGGCAGCGGTGGGATATCTCAAGCATTTTTACCAGCAGCAAGGATGGCTACTTACAAAGGCAGAGAGAAAGAGAGCCAGGTGACAGAGGCAAAGGACTGCAGAGGAATGGCCCTTCTAAAGCAATGGATGGCGTTCCTGGGATTGTTGGAGGGCCATGAGCTGTCAGGCTGGCTGAAGAAACTGGTATGGAAAGAGATTGCCTTGGAGAAACAGAATCATGCCAGGATAGGGCCTGTTGGTACCCTTGAAGAGGATCTCTATGTTCAATTGGATCAAATAGATGAGCTCTGGGAGATCGTCTATGGTGATCCTGAATGTTGCATGGGGACTGTAAGGAGGAAAAATAACTTATTTCTTAAACGCTGTCATGGCTTGGGACTAGAACCATGGTCCCTGGAGGCTAATTTGCTGGAACCCCTGATTCAGCAAGAGCTGCAGCTGGAGGCTGAGTATGTTGAATTGCTGGATGAGGCATCAATGGAGGGGTTTTGGCCATCCAGTTGGGAGAAACCCTGTCAGGCGGACAGGGAGGAAGAGGATTGGTTACCAGAGGTCTGGGGAGAGGATATTGAGGACTCTGACCAGGACAATACCAATGTGGAGGTACAAATGGGCCAGGCCCAGTTAATTTTTGCTACAACTGGGACAGATGAAGAGGGTACCATACATTATGGGTACATCTCAAAAGCAGAGGAGTCTGAGTCTCAGACAGGAATAGCAGGCCAGATGGATGGCCTGGGAGAGTTCTGGAAAGAACCAGAGATGGATTGTGAACCTATCATGGGGTTCCCGTGGATAACTACAGTCCAGGAACCAGCCATGGGTACAAGGTCGAACACCGAGAACAACCTTGGGACTGTGTCAGACCAAGGGGGCCAGCCAGACCCAAATGGCTGGGGCACAATTGCTAATAACAAGGCAATTGAGAAGACAGAGAATGTCTGTAAAACTGATGGCCCAAGGGGATGTCTGGATGAGAGCTGTGAGGTCCTGCCAGGGAACACAGTGACCAAAGATCCCAAGGGAGGTGAGTGCTGTGCCCAGGCGGTGGTTCCAGAGAGAGTGGGATGTGATGTGCTGATCCAGATACCACATAGATATTTGGAGTCTTTAGACCAGACCACAACATTGGGTGCCGGCTTCCAGATCCGTCCAGTAAATGACCCCCTGGAATTACTATTTTTCTGGGCACCCCAGGGGAGTGTTTTACACATGCAGTGGGGCAGAAGAGTGTATGGGCCCTGGTTTTTGGGGGGTGGGCTGGCAATGGCACCCTTGAACTTCATTGATTACCCTAGCACAGAGGTCTGTTGGCAGAACCCAGGCCAAGCAAACAGTCTGGATAGGAGGAGCTATGTTCACTGTGCCCTGGAAATGGACTTTGGGCCTAGCATGGAGCTCCCACTGATAAAAAATGTCAGAGAGCTAGTCACAGACAAGGGGGCAGGGGAGGTTATGATCCCTGAGATGCTGCCAAACAGAGACACTGCAAATCATTTAAAGAGGGACCGCATTCCTTATTGTGTGCCCAATCCAGGCGAGATGAAATTCAGCGCACCAACTGTGGTCCAAGGAGATGGAGAAATGGAGTCCCATGCCCAGACCATTACTCCAGGTGAGAGGGGTTACTGTGCCCAGACTGCAGTGCAGGGGAAGGTGGAATACAGTTTAGGTCATGTGTCAACACAAGGGGGTGAAGGCTACACCCAAGGCTCAGATTTCTAATGCCAGCCAGTACATACTGGCAATGCCTGCTTTTGTTCCAAAGGAAAATGACTATGCTCCTGGCCTAATAGCCAGGGATGAGTACTTGCCCTGGCCTGTTGAGGTTGTGCTGGCCAGGAATCCACAGGACTTTCCCCTGGCTTTTCATTCTTCCCTGGAGTTGGTAGAGGGTAATAATGACAAGAATCTGCCATGCACACCCAGGATCAGGCCCCGTGCTGGTGGAGGTCTGAAGAAATTATTTTCCACATTGGCCCAAATGGAGTTGGGTGGTCCTCTCATTCAGCTGGACAGATGGGGTTACAGCGCAAGATTGGGGGGCTTGTACCAGTATTTGACCCTTCAAGATGCCTGCTAGCCTGGATGTATCACGTTTTATGGATTATAATAGGGGTTTACAGGATGCTATTTCCTGCCCACCCCACTACTTGTTACTTCCTGCAGCCGCAGGAAAGGGGGGAAACCACAGAATGCTTCTCCTGGGATGGTATCTCTAAGCGGCAGAAATGCTGGCATCCATCCGATTAAAGATGGAAGCCGGGATTCTGCAATTTAAAATGGGGGCAAGCTGTCATGAACGATTTGGGGCCATGATGGGACCCCTTGATACCCACCAGTAACTCTGCTATTTGGAATGCTGGCACACTAGGTGTTAATGTCAAGAACTATTACAACAGACCTGAAACTTGTTGTTGGGGACTGAACTACAATAATTCATTTGGTGGTTACTAGTTCATGTTATATGCACTGTAATAATGCATCTGTGATAGAAGTAGGCCCTAGGATGCTAGAATTATCTGAAAAATACTGTAGTCACTTATGTGACAAAGGGTAATCTTCTATACAATCTTTATGGCCCTGCAATCGGCCACGTGTGAAAGCTCTGGCTTTATTCAAGAGGGGAACTAGTTTTATGGCTCTGGCTTTATTCATGAAAGGGGGAACTAGTTGTATGGCTCTGTAAGAGGAGGAAAAAAAAGGTGTAATTAGAAGAAAGCCAGATGCCTCTATACATCTGGAAATCATGTGGGTGAGAGGGGATAGCAAGCTATTTGCCCAGGAGGATGGGCTAGAACTGGGGGCAGTCTTTGGTGTTTTGTGTCATCTTTCTGTTTTTTTATATATTTTTGTAACAATAAAGAAGTGGCCAGTCTGACTTTGGACACACTAACAAAAGGTTGTGTCAGAGTCTGCTTGTACTAATCCAAGGTACAAGGGTGTGATTCTTAGATCCTAAGAATAGGGGTCTGAGGTGCATGTCTCTGCAGTAATGATGCTGTCCTCTGAAGTGTCTGCTGGTGTCGAGATCTGAACAAAAAGTTGCGACGGTAGAGAGAGAGATTTGGGGTGAGTGTGGTCCCCAATTCTGGCGGTCGTGACAATCTTATTTAACAGTAAATGTGATTTCAGGATATTGACATGCTTGTTCAAAATGTAATTTATTTATTTCCAGTCTTCACTGTAGGAACCAATGAAACTTATAGTTTTCTCAGTCTTTTGTCATACTTTGGGAACAAGTAATTCTTGTCTTGGTGTATGTAACACCTTATGATAGGCTTCTTTAATAAGTCTTTGACTATAGCCTCTTTGTGTCAGTCTTGTACAAAGCTCGATCTACTCCTGAAAGTTGCACAATCAGAACAATTCCTCCTTATTCTCAAGAACTCCCCAGTCGGAATTGCCTTTGTTGTAGGAGGGAAGTGGGAGCTGGTATAATCTAACATGCTGTTAGTGGCACTTAATTTCCTGTTTGCAGATTATCATTCTTATCTCTGAATATTGTTATATCCAGAAAATCAACTGATCTTGAATCAATGTTATATGCCAGTATGAGGTTCAAAACATTTCTATTCAAGATTTTATTAAAATCCTCAAATTTTTCTTTTGTGCCATACCAGATGATAATTATTAATACTGTCTAGTGTATGTTCAGAAATTAAAATTGATGTGTTTATTTATATCAATTTCTTGATGCTTGATGACAGACACGCATTTGTTTGAATGAAAAATATTTAGTATGTTTATGAACAATCTAATTGCATTGGATCAATTATTCATTCATAATTAATACACCATGCAGTTAATGTAGCTCTTTATTTTTTTATTTGATTTGTATTGAGATTCTGCATATAAGCAAGACAGTGTGTCCTAACGTTCCTGTTCTGCTGATTTCAGCGTGTCTTCCCTCAGTGTTTGAATACCTGCAAAAAACAATAAAGAGCTAATTAATAACAGGACCAATCAAGCACTTACCCTTCTTAAGGGAGAGCTAGCCACTCCTCTGCTCTGGTCTCGGAAGAAGCTCAGACGCGAAACATGCACGTCAGACCAGGTTTCCTTGTCCATTGTTGATGACGTCAGACGCTTCCCTGTGAGATTACTGTCCAGACGCTGCTTTTGGTTTCGGAACATAGCACTGACGATTACCTGAGTATTACGTTTATAACTTGTGATGTGCATTGTTTATCTTTTATATGACAAGCTTGGTGAAGGCTATTTGAGCATTACATTATAAGATCTATTGTGTGCTTTGTATTTCTCATTTGTTTTCAAATCTATATATATATAATGAGATGTTTGGGAATTAGTCTGTAGAATAGTGAGGATAAACAATTTTTTCACCATAGATAGAGCAATTTTTATTTCTCAGATGGCAAGTAGTGGGTCCTTGAACCTCTACAGTAAACTAATGAGACATTGTAGGGACACAGTTTAATGTAATGTATTCCCTCTTATTTAGATCAATAAGCACCTATATATCTTTCTAGCAGTTTATGGCTATACATTGAATTTCTGTTTATGCCATCTTTTGCACATGTAATTTATGGTCACTTATTTTAAAGGTTTTCTTTTTAATAATCTATTACATATGGTGTGAGACTAGACTGTGACCAGTGTGCTAGATATAAGAACTGTAATGATTTAATATACAATATTGGTTTATTCTATATTTTGGATGATAACAACACAACTCAAGTTGATATTACCTATGATTAAAGATATTAGGAGTTATCATCTCTTTGGATAAATATTTTGTACATTTAATTTTTAACCAATGTATATATTACCTAATTGTAAATGTATGATTAATGCATATATACTTTTATATCTAATATCAATAAAAGTTAAATTTTATTATTATTTGTGTCATGCGATATTCTTTTCTCCAGTAGCCAAATAATTTCTGTTATTTGCCAATTATCAAGGATATTGAGGACTAAGCAAAAGAGCTTGCTGAGAAAATAGCCACTAGGAAAACGGTTGGCAAAGGCAGAAGATATTATGAGCCTGATTCTGGAAGAACAAAATGAGATTATAAAAGGGAATGTAAAACAATCCCTAAGCCCCACAGAGCCACAAAATATCTATTGAAAGCTTGATAATAGCCTTAAGGAACCTGATGATAAGAACATGAAGGGCCCAATGAGTTCCTGTTAGGGCTGAAATTATTGACACTAAGACTCTTAGAGTATTATAGCTGAGGCCCAAATTGACTCCATCATGTAGAAATAGCAAAATTGTAGGAGGAAAAAGCTTCATATAATAGATTATCAAGTTACTTATCCTTATTCAATTGAATAAATATTTCCCAAGTTATATAACATGTAGAGGCTTTCTGTTTTTCAGAAGTATTTCTATTTCCTAATCTGAAAATCCCTGCTTTTCAAGATAGAGCTGCTCAATCTTCAAGCTATAATATCCAGTCTCTTGAGGTCTGAATATTTGAAGGGACACTGCATAAGTAGAGTGTATTGATGGGGCAGAAGGATAGTCTGAATTTTTGACCAAGCTTGTGGAAGAGGAAACCAAAGTCTTAATGGCAAGAATGGAATGATGCCAATTGCCTCTTCCTTGAAGATGAAAGCAAAATTAGCAAAACATATACATGAGATTAAAAATCCCAGGCTATAGAGAAAGTGTATTGGATATGTGAAAGCTTTAAATCTAGGAAAGAACAAACCAATGTGCCTGGTTGTTCCAATGAGAGGCCACAAGATCTATGTCTGGTGTGCCCCAAATTTGTGAAATGTCTGTATAGGCATATGGATTCAGTTGCCATACCTTTTTGTGAACAGGTCTTTCTGCTTAAAAATCTGCATTTAGTTTACCTGAAAGATTGACAGCCTTTACAGAAACAACTTTGAATATTCTGCTCTTATAGATTAAATACAAGACAGCAGATTTGTTGTCCTTCTGGAACCTTATCTAGATTCCTCGTTATGAAAAACTGAAATTAAAAATGGCATGATAAATAGCTCCTAAATCTAAAATATTGAATGAGATATGATAACAGGGCAAACATCTAATATCCAGTCTCCAACAAGAGAATTATTTTAAAACTGAACTTTTAATATATTTTATGACAGTCATTATGTTTCATCATTTATACTTTAGCAGTGAATTATAGTATATTGTCACTGATTAAGTTGTGTAAACTTCTCTTCTATATAAAAGTACTGTTATTTATAGATATAATTTGGAATATATTATAGTGGGGGATGGATTTCAGAGTATGTACAGGGTAGATGAGGAAGCTGTGGCCTTTTAAGGTGTGTGGGGGAAGAGGGTCCCTCCCACAATCCCACATAATAACCTGGTCATTTTTGGTCAGCCCCTCTCCCCCATGTAGTTTGAAATATGACCAGGTAGCTACACCCATTTAGGCCTGCTAAGAAGGCCAAAAACTAACTGGAGATAGTTGACGGAGTTTGCTTGGCTTTTTGAATTCAGAATGAAATGGTTAATGGAATTGTGGTGAGAATTGGTAGTCGGTAGTCCTAGTTCTGGACTGAGATTGCTATGTTGTGCTCGGTTTTTGACTTTGGGGTAGAAATACGGTAAAGTGTAATAAATGTGAGGATGGAAAAGCGGGTAGAGTGTGAGGTCTCCAGTTGCCAGGGAGACCACTTTGATAAAGAGCGACAGGAACTCTTTGTTGAATATTTTGACTTATAGATGCTTCTTCAAACTTTCAGTTTATTATTGGCCTAAAATCTTGACAGGTCACCATGAATCTCAAATAGTTTCTGTCCAAAGCTCTGCAAAATTATATAATCTTTCCTTTTTCTTTTGTAATTTGTACAGGCAAGCCTTCAGGATTGATGTCCTTGTTTGCTGTCTCTGGAGAATCTCTGCCCTGCTAATTGTCAAGAAAGTATTCTTGTTTCCACTCCGTGTCCTCATTGGTCTCTGGAAAAATGTGGTCTATTTTCATAAGCCTAGAAATAATGCTTCTACCCCGTCTATCTCGAGGCAGAAAGATTGTGTTTGCTCCCTGTGTCTTCTTAATTGCATTATTTAAACACGTGCCAATAGATTAATTACATAAAAGGGTATACTTCTTATACCTATCGTTAGAGACATGGTTGGAGCTAGTGCATAGGGGGCCCTGGTGAAAAAATAAAATGTGCCCCCCTTGCCCCCCCCCCCCCCCGTAGGAGAGAGCAGACACAATATTTTTGCACTGCCCAAACACCCTCCAAAATCAACGCATTACTTATAGAAAGTATGTGAGGAGGGGCCATGACAGACCAGAGGGCTGAGGGGAGCCACAGAGGTCTGAGGTGGCCACAGAGGTCTGGTTGGGGCCACAGCAGCCAGCAAGGTCTGAAGGAGCCACAAAAGGCTGAGGGAAGCTGCAGAGGTCTGTGGGGGCCACAGGGGCCTGCAATGATTGGGGGGGGGCAAAAGGGGCCAAGGTGGGCCACAGGGGGATGAGGGAGGTCACAAGGGGCCACAAGAGTCTGAGGTTGAACATAGGGGCCCGTGGGGGACCACAGGGCCTGCAGGGGGCACAGGGGCCCATAAGGGGCTACAGGGGACCCATGGGAGGGCATAAGGGGCCTCTCCCCCGTGTAGCTTGAAATATGGCCAGGTTGTTACACCTATTTAGAGGGCCACAAACTAACTGGAGAAAGTTGACAGAGTCTGCTTGGCTTTTTGAATTCAGATTGAAATGGGTAATGGAATTGTGGTGAGAATTGGTAGTCGGTAGCTCTAGTTGTGGACTGGGATTGCTATGTTGGTGACTTTGGGGTAGAAATACGGTAAAGTGTAATAAATGTGAGGATGGAAAAGAGGGTGAGGTCTCCAGTTACCAGGGAGACCACTTTGATAAAGAGCGACAGGAACTCTGTGTTGAATATTTTGACTTATAGATGCTTCTTCAAAAACTTTCAGTTTATTATTGGCCTGAAATCTCCTGAGGTTTTCTAAACAAAACACAGATTAGAATAAACCCTTTGAAAATGGACCTGAGTTTGAACTTGTTGGATAATGCCAAGATGCAAGGCTTCCAATATGAACTTGTGGAGTCTTCAGTCTTTCGGGAATCATTGGATGATTAATTGCTACCATTCTGTTTTTCTACATCTGAAAGAAATTCCAGTCTGTAGCCACAAGGGGCTGATTTGGGGCACAGGGGGCTGAGGGAGGTAGCAGAGGTCTGCAAGGGGCCACAAGAGTCTGAGGTTGAACACAGGGGGCCGTGGGGAGCCACATTGCCTGCAGGCAGCACAGGGGGCCATAAGGGACTGCAGGGGACCCATGGGAGGCCATAAGGGGCCATGGGGACCACAGGATCTGCAGAGAGCACAGGGGCACAGGGGGGCCCTGGGGACAGTGGGGGGCCACAGTGGGCCATAAGGGGCCCTGGGGGCCAGAGGGACCCCAGAGGGGTACGGGGACCTGAGGAGCCATAGGGGTCCCGCAAGAGCAATGGAAACACACGAGGGGGCAACAGAGGGCCCCTGGGGGCACAAAGGATCCAAGGGGGGCCAAAGAGGATCTGCAGGGGCCATAGAAGACCCACAGGGCCACAGGGGCTACAGGGGTACCATGGGATGTTTGCAACGGCCGCAGGAGGTCCTCAGGGAACCATCAGAGGCCAGGGGCCTTGGTGCCTTGCACCGTTTGCACCAGCAGTAGCTCCGCCTCTGGTTAGAGATGAGTCTGAAGATCAGGATCTAGGACACAATGTCCTTCTGCCATAGAAATCATAGCAGAACTGCCTAAAAAATATGAAGCAAAAACAAATTTATACACCAATGATAGAGGCCACCATGCAGCAAACCAAAAATATAAGGAGCAGCATCAAACAGGAAAAGGAAAACCTTGCAAAAATAGAGCTTAAAAAAAGGAAAATGCCTGCTGCTAGACAACCAGATACTAAGGCACTCTCAGAAGTGGCTAAGCAACCCACCTGCAAATGTGTCAACCGGCTCAGCATGGAGGGGTTACTGAAAACACGTGGAAGCATAGAAAACAGCAGGGAAAGACAAACAAATATAAATATGCTTCATTTCACTTACAGTAAGGCTGAGCTACTTCACACTAAATTTATTTTTCTCTTTTCAAAAAGGAAGTTCAAACCATCACTTTTCCTCTAGTTAGTTTCAGAGCTACAATAGTTGTACCAAACTTTCCATTTGGTTATATTATTTTGTATTAACTCTGCTACATTGAAATTTTCTAATGCTGTATTCCTCTTAAGTATAGTTAAAATCTCATTCCAAGACAGAACATTTTTTTGTTTCCAGCAACAAACTAACATCTATTTTGCAATTGAAAGGATTTGCAAAATAAAGGCTTGTGTTGGATAATTCAATCCAATCGGCATTATGTGTAAAATGGCCATTTGTGGTGATGGAATAATAGTTGTACCTATTCCCACCATATATGCAGGAAGGAGCCCTGGGAACCACAATCCCTCCAGCAAAGATTTTGATCTAGTTTTCCTGAGAATTGACTAATGTTCTTGGGGAAAAGGTACCATCTATTTAAGATTTTAAACTGGACTTCTCTTAAAGTTGCATTTTTAACATATTTGTCACTTATAAAGAGAGCTTTCTTCCACGTCTCTATAGGAAAATATAGTTTTAAATATCTTTCCCAAATTTTCATATTTATTGTTTTACATTTTTGAGATGGTTCTCTAATAATTTCAAAGCATTTAGATATTAAATGCTTTCCGTTATTTTGTTCTAGCAACTTTTCAAAGCTAGTTAATTCTTTTCGTTTTGTATAATACAAATTATATTTTTTCAGTGCCAATTGTAGTCTTAAGTATTCCAACCCGTCTTTTATATCGATATTATACAATTTAACAAAATGATCAAATGGTGCAAATTCTGTCCCCAAATAAAGTTTTTGTAATTTGTCAATTCTTTTATTAATCCATTTACTTGAAATGGAAATCTGTAATATTCTCTCTAATTCTTTCATTGGCATAATTAAACTTGGATACGGAACTAACTCAAATGTTTTATTCATTTTATACCAGAATGTTATAGCGTTTTTAACTATACAAGAATCAGTGATTTTTTTGATTTTTTGCTGATTCTTCGAGAAAAATCAAATATCTTAATTTACAGTCTTTTATACTGGCCTCTTCAATTTGTGACCAGGAATATGTTGCCATTGGATCTATCCATTTAACTATATGGGAAAGGATTATCGCATCATGGTAAAGCTTAAGATCTGGGTATGATATACCTCTATTGATAAACTTTCTTGTTAAGATATCTTTTTTAAGTCTTGATTTTTTTCCATTCATAACATAGTTGTCTAATAAAGTTTGAAACTTCTTAATCCAATTTAAAGGAAGGCAAACTGGTATATTTCTTATGTAGTAATTAAATCTTGGGAGATAAGTCATTTTTATAGCGGCTATTCTACCTGAAAAGGAAAGTTTTTTTATTCTTCCAATCTTGTATAATATTAAAGCATTTTCCATATAGTTTTTCATAGTTTAATGCAATAATCTTCTGTATGTCTTTATCATACAATATTCCTAAGTGTGTGAATTTATTGATAGACCAATTAAAAGGATATTTTGATTTCAATACTTCTTTAATCTCCGGTTTTAAAATTATATCTAGTATTTCCGTTTTTTGAAGGTTAAGCTTATAGTATGAAATACAACTAAATTAATTTAATGATTCTTGTAGATATTTCAACAAATGTTTGGGTTTTGTCAACATTAATACTACATCATCTGAGAATAAAACTATTTTCTGTTCCATTTCATTCATTTTAATCCCTGTTATATTCTTTGAGGACCTTATTAATTCGGCCATTGGCTCCGTTAGTACAGTAAATAAGACAGGGGATAAAGAACACCCCGTCTCATCACATTTCTTATCAGGAATCTACAATATCTAAATCCCAAACTAGATATTGTTGCCTCGGTATAAGACCCCCATAGCCCAGCGTCCAAATTCACCAAATCCCAATTTATATAATGTAAGTTTCATATACTCCCACTCTATCAAATGCTTTCTTTGCATCTAACGAGACAAACAGGGTGGGAGTATTATTTTTACCAACATACTCAATAAGATTAATTAATTTGCGTGAATTATCACTTCTCTGCCTACCCGGAAAAAAACCTTTCTGGTGTTTCGCAATTAAATCTTGAATTATAGTTTTTAACCTGGTAGACAACATTTTTGAATAGAGTTTAAAGTCCGTATTCAGAAGGGAGATGGGTCTGTATCCACTGCATTCTAGGTTATCTTGTTTCTTTTTAGAAATTGGAACAATAGCTGAAAGTAGAAATTCACCTGTAGTATTACCAGTATATTCTATTTAATTGTAGAGGTTTCGTAAATGCTCTGATATAACAGGCTTACATATCTTATAAAAGAGGCTGGTGAAGCCATCTGGTCCCGGCGACATGTATAATTTAAGCTCTTTGATGGCCTCCTCAACCTCAACAACTGTAATTGCACTATTAAGGTGTTCTATTTGGGACTCTGAGATACTCGGAAGAGATATTTTATCCAGAAATTTCAGAATTTGCTCTGTTGTCGGTTTTATAAATTGTGGGTTTGCTTCTAAATTATATAATTACCGAAAGTAATTTGCAAATGTCATAGCGATATCTGCTGGATTACTTATACTTTTACCTTTACTATGCAAAGTTTCTATTCTTTTCATAGTTACTTTATTTTTGTTTGCTAGTAGTTTACTAATTTTATTTCCGTAATGATGCAGCCTTTGTTGAGTCTTCCATACAGATCTATCTGATATAATTTGGTTTATTTTTTTAATTTGAGCCTGACACGCTTTAATTTTACTTGAGAGAACTCAAGATTTTGTTTATTTAACATTTCCCATTTATATAAATCAATATACAGCTGTCTTAGAGTGGCTCCTCTTTGTTTATTTCTTATGATCTTCCAGTTAATCATAATCCCCCTTATAAAGGCTTTTTGTGCATTCCACATAGTAGTCAACCGATCCTATGCTGGTTTCAAAAAAACCTTTAACTTCTTCTTTGAATTTTTCTTTTTTATCCTCATCTTCAAATAAAGAATTATCCATTTCCCAACAAGGAATTAAAGGTTTTTCTGTTCCCAAATTAAGTTTGACCGAAACAAAGGCATGGTCCAAAATGTCAATTGGGCCTCTTTTAACTTCCATAACTTTTCAAATCGACTTAATGTCTGTAAAGACATAGTCAATTCTTCTGTAAGTATGATGTCTACCTGAAAAGAAGGAATAATTTCTTTGATTTTGATATAAAACCCTCCATGTGTCATAAAGATTATATTTCAATGTACTCTTTAAGAATTGTTTATTTTTCCTTTTAGTATTAGCATCAAACTCTGGATGTTTGTAGTATTTCCTGTCCAGTAGACAATTCATTATTATATTAAAATCTCCTCCAATTAATGAAGTTCCTTGTGCATACCTATTCCAACGGTATCCGGTTTATTATTTGGTGCATAGATATTTAACAGTGAGATTTTTTCCTGGCCTATTTTTCCAACCCAGAGTATGTATCTTCCATTGGGATCACATATAACAAGTTTCTCATTCAACAAAAGATCCTTATTGAAGAAAATGGACACTCCTCTGGCTTATTTCTTAAAAGTCGAATTATATACAGTGTCAAACCCAATAGCAAACTTTGGAATTTTATCCTTTTGTCAGTGTGTTTCTTGTAATAGTAGAATATCTACGTTTTTCCTTTTCACTAAATTGCTTATATGATTTCTTTTGGTAGGGTAGTTCATACCTTGACAGTTAAAGGTCAAGATATTAAAAACCTTTTAACATTTTAACAAGTTTGAATGACTTGGCGGTGGTCTTTCCTGTAACTTTTATCCCTCTATATATAATAATTATTTTCCTTTAAATAAATTAACTTATGCAGCCTTTTATCTATAATATTTTAAATCTCCTTTACTATATTTCTACCTTTTTTTATATTATTCTATAGAAAGGAAATATGAACTCTTGCAAACATTTCTGCAATTGTTCTTTATTTTATTTTCATATATCTTTACCCCTATCTCTAATTAATTTAATTCCCCTCCTCTTTATATATATCCATCCACTTTCTTTAGTTGTAAATAAGGGGCCCTAGTAAGACTAAAAGCATAAATCTTTGTTACCTTTTTTTTCCTTTTAGTTACCTTTGTTGTAATTTTTAACTAATTTATTTCCCATACTTTTATCCCTTTCTTAATTCTTAGCACTTCTCTTTACTTTTAAATCTTTAAGTGGGAAGTTTATTTATCTTCCCTATATTTCTAATCTTTTCAACTTCTCCTTCCTCCTCTCCCTTCTCCTACCCCTTCCTCCCCACTTCTCTTACACTTCCTCTTTTTTTCCTCTGCTTTGACCTCTAACCCTTCTTTATATTTATTATCTTTTTAGAAAATTTCCCTAATTTCTTTCCCTTTTAACTTACAAAATTCTTAATAGTGTTTTAAGTGTCAGAAATAAGGTTATTTACAAAATATTATCCAATTCAGGAAAAATACAATTCTTCCCATAGACATTATTAAATAGTACACTGCTTTTACTATTTGCTAGTTTAACCATGTGTTTATATCATATTATTATTTACTAATAATTGTGATTATATTTTATTCATATAATTATTTATATAATAAAGTGCTTTGTGAGTATTACATTTCATTCAATAAATAGTGTTCATATTGCATCATTTTTTACAATCATATTAGCACAGAAGAAAAGGAAAACAGTGTTTAAGAACATAAAATATTAACATCAAAATTTCAATACTGTGATTACCTAGTCCCCTTTACATAAAATAGATGAACAAATGTATCCAATTCTTCTCAAGGGGCTTCCTCTTTTTCTCTTAAGGTTCTTGTTATATCTCTGAAAATGTTTCTCTTATTTAGGATTTCTCCTGAAATATCAGGATAAATTTGAATCTTATCATATGGAGTTTGAAAGGTCTTTTTATCAAAAGCTTCTTTCATTATTTTAAATTTTATTGCAAAGTGGCTAAGTCTAACTATCACATCTCTAGCAACAGACTTTTCCAAATAATATTTCTGAGATCACAACAATGTTCTGTGAGAAGGTCAAGTAAAGGCCAAAGATAAGGTATTTACTGCATATTAATTGTAAAAATAAGGTGATCTGTGCAATGAGTTAGGTTGCATACAAGCATACATGCTTTTGATGCATGTTTGATTCTTAATTGGCTAACAAATGTAAATAATCATTTACTGGCTTAGAAGAGGGTGGTGAGGGAAACATTAAAAAAGTTAGAATAGGCTTTCTATACTAAGCGGATTATGAATAAGGGACTGGTCAGTCATATAAAGTAACCTAACCCTGTAAACAGGACACCAGATAAAATACCAATGGCAATCAAATAGATAAAGTGAGTGTAGAAAGAAAAGGCCACTGTAAGGTATATATCCCTATATGCTATGTGGAGTATAGGCTCATATAAGTACTACTATATAAACTGGAAAGGACCATCAGTCCTGAGCATTCCACAGGACTATAAGTACACAATTATAAAATACACTTTATTCAAAACTAGCGACTTGCCCGTCAATAATTGACGGCAATAAAATGCTGTTTGTGACACAATGTGTTTTTCTGAGACTCTTAAACTTTTTTTTATCTACAAAGAAGTACAAAAATGTATAATAACGTTTTTTATTTTTTTAACAATGAACTGTTAAACCATATTAAGCGTTTTAATTGTCATGTATGCAGTAATAATCTAACAATACATGAAATTTGTATGAATAGGTATTGTCAACCATTACATAAAGGTTTCTAACATGCAACTTATATTGTAAACATTGGTGAATTAATTATTTTTAACAATATTAACATCAATAGGTCAACTTTGTATAAATGAGTATTTAAAATTATTACAGAATGCTTCTTAACATGCAACTTGTAGTTGAACTACTGGTAAAGCACACATGTATTGATTCCAGAGGAAGGCAAACAGTAAAAACCCCCATTGAAACTTAGCCAATTGTATCAAAGGGGGAAAAAAATGTTTTAGCCCTGAGCCCAGTAACTGGCAATCAGATTACTCCCTGGATGAATCCTGTGTATTTAATTATACATTTAAATTTGTAACAAATGATTATGCTGCTACTGACATAAATCCTTAATAACATTCAATAAATCAACTTTTTAAACCTTGTAAAATGCAATGTTAACAATGCAAACATTACCGTAAGGTAATAACATTTAAAATGAAATTAGTTAAAAATATAGTGATCTTAAATATTGAATCCAGAGGAAGGCAAACCAAAAAAAAAAAAATGAACACTGAAACTTGGTCAATTGTTTCAAAGTGGGCAAAAGAATGAATTCCTTCCTGACCCTATTAACTGGCGATCGGATTACTCCCTGGATCAATACTCTCTATATCAAATATATCTATATTAATATCTATATTAAAATTTAGCAACAAATGATGATCCTGCTACTAACATTAAACCTTAATTACATAGAATGAAAGTTTAAGAAAATGCAAGGTAAGAAAATGCAAGGTAACTGTTTTGTCGGGCCAATCCTGGCAAAAGTCACTTCCAAGATATTCCATTTATTTTTTGCTTTGTCTGTCAAAGTGGTTTCCTTTAAAAAAGCCCAGCAGACTTGTAATTTTGTCTATGGGATATAACCACAGTTTATTGTTGTTATTTTTTTGTTGAAAATGGCACATCGAGTTTCCTAAGTGAAATAGTGGTCCCCTAAAAAGAGACCACCAGACATCAAAGTTCGTCCGCGGGGTATAACCAGTGTTCTCTATGTTTTTTGCCATTTTACAGAGTTTCCTAAGCGAAATAGTGTTGACATAAATAGTGAGTGACATAAAATTGAAACCACTGTTCTCTATATTGGTTGTGAATTTGACATAGATATAAGAGCACTGTTTATTATTGAATTGGGTTATTTTTGGCTTAGTTGTATTTTTATTTTGTTTGTGGAGCATCTATTAATTTTAATATTTCATTATTCAGAAGCAACGCTTCTTTATTTTTGGATGTTAATATTACTTTGGTTGCAAGCTCTGCATAATCATTGTTACTTATTGTATTTTGGAATATCACATATATAGTTGTGAGCATACGAGCTGTTGCTCATGCTTGCGGGCTCGCGCAGCCGAGGGACGCAGTTCCCCGCAAATGCGGATCCTCGCAAAGCGAGGGGCCGCATTTGCGGTGGTGGAGGCTCCAACGTCAGCTGTGTTTGTCCGCAAATGCAGACCCTCGCGAAGCGAGGGGCCGCATTTGCGGTGGTGGAGCATCCCAACATGCCCGCAAATGCGGACCCCGGGCCTCTCAGGCGCCTCACACACGGTTAACACAAATATGCACGACTTAGAAAAAAATACACTGCGTCGTACATGTAAAAACAAACTGCGTCCCTCGCAAAAAAATAACGGGCGCCTCGCAAAAAAAAATACGGCCTCGAAACGACCCATTCCCAACGCGCAACACCGGACGACAATGGCGCGCATAAAAACATCAGAAACACAAGAAATAAACACAACGAACACATAAAAACCTTACTTACAGCAAGGGGGGGCATCTGGCACCTCGAAAAGTTAATTTACACGTCCATTTAAGTCCAAAAAAAGGAGTTTAAACTGCCGAAAATCACCTAAGCAAGAGAAAAAATGACCGCCGAACGAATCGAAAACCCGGCTACAGACGTAACTATACTACAGTGACTCGCAAAACTCAAACAACGCTGCAGTCAACTTTACGAGGTACGTAACACATACTATGCGGCACTTGCTACACTGATATTAAACACCATTTTGAAAACTACTACGCATAAAATGGCGGATGGAACGCAAATTGGAAGCTGGAACGCAAATAGCGCATGCGTATTGCGTTCTAACGTTCTGAGGCACTTGAAAGTTTATAAATACTGCCTACTTTCCAGAAATTTCTACATTTCTACTCAGGTGATGAACGGAGTGACTGGATAGTTAACTGCTGCTGTTACTTGAGAAGAGAATTGTTTCCTAATTTCCTACTTTACATTGTGCAAATTACAACTGAGAGGTAAGCTATAATATATTACATTTTATTATCAAGACAGGACAAAAAAAAAAAAACTTTCACTATGAAAATGTGATTCATGTATAGTGACATGTGACACGCACATTTATGTGTATAGCCCCTACAACAAACTAATCCTAACCCAAACTAATTAAACAAGTATATTTAAATGACATTAAAAAAAAATCAACTTTAACTATTAAAATATGATTCATGTATAGTGATATGTGACATGCACATATATGTGTATCAAGTATACTGACATGTGACACACACATTTATGTGTGTAGGCCCGAAAAAAAACTAATGTTAATTGAAACTAATTGAAGAAGTATATTTAAATGACATCAATTTATTGTAATTCAATATATAACCTAAAGCTCAATCTTTCTCCTTTTTTTTACTATTCAAACAGACTCTGCATCAACAGCGTCACTCAAGAATTTGCACCGTGCATTGTGAACCACAATCCTTTTAAACAACACAAAGAAAGAAGAAGAGGTAAGATAGAAAAATACATTACATGCTGAAAAAGACCATGCTTTGCTAAATCAAAAAGAAGAAATATACAATTAACCATTTCACGTTCTTTTTCAAACAGACACTACAAGAAGACCGGCAGATTAAGATTGGCAGGAGGGGACACTCTGTCATTCGACACTTCAATCAAGGAAAAGTATAACAAGTACAAAAAAAAAAGGAACTATATATGTTTAATGGCCGCCAATATAACAAATGCAGCAACCAAAAAGTGGTGAACACAAAATAGGATAATGCTAAAAACATAGCCATAATATCAAAAATAGAAAAAACATTAATTTTCACTGTAGAAAAAATTAAACCTTCATAAAAAATACTAATTAAGCAAATCAAGTATAAAACATATGGTAGACACAAAATAGGATTGTACCAAAAATCACACAAACAAATAGCAAAGTAAATTAATATTCTTATTTAATGTTTAAGAACCTATAAGCCTTACAAAGAAGCCTAAATAAGGATACCAAAAGTGGTGGACACAAATAGGATTGTACCAAAAATCACACAAACAAATAGCAAAGTAAATTAATATTCTTCTTTAATGTTTAAGAACCTTTAAGCCTTACAAAGAAGCCTAAATAAGCATAGTAAAACTGGTAGACACATGTTTTTTCGGGGGAGTGACCGGAAACGGAAGGATAGCCGCGAAAACGGCGTGAAGCGGAAGGAGATGGCGGTGCATGTCATGCTGACGGAGCAGTGAGCCAGACACAGCGGTTAGCCCAGGGAGGTTGCAGAAACAGAGGGAGATACCCCTGCAAGGATTGAACCAGCGGATGAACCGCCGATTGTGGAGATAAGCGTGGTGCCGCCTGGTGACCAGAGAGTGCTGACAGCAAAAGAGGCACTCGCCCACAGAAGAGGGCTGGAGTGCTAAGCCAGGGGTGCAGTAGTACCTTAAAGGTCAGACAGACGATATCAGCAGCAGGGCATCGGAGTGACTCAGCAACGCAGCAGCGTATGAAGGTAAGGAATAAGGGAAAACCTTTTAACCCTTACCTTCAGTATAAAGAATGCTATAGAGACTGTTGTAAGACCCATATAAACTGCAACCTGTAACCTGCAAACCTGCTATAATGAACTGTGTAGTGTTCATAAACATAGTTTTAGCAAAACAAATATATTAAAAAGAAAAAGGGAAATCCCTGAGGCTAACAGCACCTAGATTTAAGAGTGCATTTGCATGACAAAGAAGATAATAGAGAATCGTTCTGTTTATTAAAGGTACACACCACATTAAAGCATATCATCGGCACAGGGAACAGATGCTGGGTTTTTGTGAAGTTGTGTCTTCAAACACTTGATAAAGTAAAAAGAGCAGTACAGCAAAGAGTATATAAAAATAAATAAATAAATAAATAAATAAATAAAAAAATAAATAAAATTTTTTTAAAAAAAGATGGCGTCCAAAAACAAAACTAGAGTGCGGAAAAGCCCGAATTCAGAACCATCTACATTTTTCACACCTAAGAGTTCTACAAATACTCTTGTAAAACACACCCCGAAAGAAGCTCTGGATAAAAGCATAGCGGCATCCCCTACATCTGCATTAAGCAGAGATTTGGAACATCAAGAGGGAAACCTGCTTACTATAGACAAAATGAAAGAAATTTTGAAGAATTTTCAAGTAGAATTTTTGGCGGAAATAAAAATGTGTAATTAAACAATACTTAGCAATCAATGGAAGCCAAAGATAAATTATAGTCTAGAAAAGGTAGAGTTATTATGGACAGGATATCTGGAAATAATAACACTTAAAAAAAGATGTAGAGAGATAATCTTATATATTAGAGCAAAACTGTAGTTAAGTAACTGCTATCTTCAAAATAATCCGCTAACCATTTCTGTACAATGGCTGAACCCCTGCTGAACAGAAGGTTGGAAAGGCTCGATAATAGCCCCCTCTGTTCGAACTGTATGAATGTTTGTATGAATGGAAGTTTGGAAAAGCTGGTGCATTTGGGTTATAAAAGTGTGCTAGGAACATTTAATCCAGCTATGGATGTAACAAAGCACAGAAAGATAAAAAAAAAACCTCTATATCCAATGTCGTTAAAAATAATTAGCTGGAATGTAAAGGGGTTAAATGCTCCTAGTAAAAGGAAAACGGTCCTCAGATATTGTAGAAAAGAGAAAGCAGACTTGATATTTCTTCAAGAGACACACTGGGGGAAAACTAAAATTCCTAACTTTGCGACAGGTGATTTTGACCTGCGGCATCACTCTACTGGGGAAAAGAAAAAAAGAGGAGTTTCTATTTTTTTTTCCAATAGTTTAGAAATAGTAGAAACAATTTCAATTATACACCCAGAGGGACGATACATTCTGTGGAATGGACAGATTAACAAACAGAAAATTACATTAATCAATATTTATGCCCCGAATGAGAAACAGGGGAAGTTTCTAAAGCAAATAGCGAAATTAATGAGGAAGTTTGTTCAGGGTCCATTGGTGATGGCTGGTGATTTTAACCTGATAACAAACATCAACTTAGACAGGTCAAAAAAAAACCGTAGATAAAAATTTAAAAAAAGTGAGCAAAGAGGCGCAGATATTTTCGGAATGGATTTTTAGAAATAATTTATACGACGCCTGGCGTGTCCAACACCCAAATCAGAAGGAGTTTTCTTTCTACTCAAATCCACATAAATTATATTCACGAATTGATTTAACATTAGTAAATGCACAAATAATTAATAAGATTATGCACACGGAAATAGGCAATATCGCCATCTCCGATCATGCCTATATCACAGTAGTAGTAGAAATAAATAAAGTAAAGTTGGATAGACCTCAATGGAGATTAGATGACACGATAATTAAAAGTGAGAAAAATCAAGAATATTTAAGTAAAGAAATAGTTAGATTTTTTGAGATTAATAGACACACGGTTTCTTCTTATTGCACGACTTGGAGTTCACAAAAAGCCTTCACAAGAGGTTTGATAATTAAATTAAAATCTGAATTAATTAGGCAGAGAGGAGCTCCTCTAAAAAAATTATATATCGATTTAAATAAGCTAGAGTCTAAATTTATTTTAGATCCACAACCGCAAATAATGGCAGAGATTAAAATAATTCGGAATAGTATAAACAAGATCAACCAGCTAAGGTCAGACAGAGAAATCTGGCGCTTTCAACAGATTTACCACCATCAGAATAATAGGAATAGTAAACTATTAGCCACACAGGCAAAAAGGAAAAAAGAAAAGAATATCTATGATCAGAGAAAAAGGAAAATACATTTCTTCCCCGCAGGGAATCGGCCAAGCTTTTTCTAGCTATTATCAAGAACTATATAATCTGGAAAAAGCCACTTTGGTCAGTAAACCATTAGTTGAAGAAATACAAGGATTTTTGGATGAGATCCAACTGCCCAAATTAACTCTAGATGACCAAGCAGATCTCAATAAACCAATTACAAAACAGGAAGTTCTCCAAGTAATTAAACAACTGAAACCCTACACTACACCAGGGCCAGACGGATACAGTAATTTTTTTTATAAAACATTCTCGCAAATATTAAGTCCCCAGCTTACAGAAGCATTCAATGAAATTAAAACCACTGGAATTATGCCCAATGAGATGACAAAAGTAGCACTGATAATGATCCCGAAGACAAATTTGGACGTACAATCTTGCGCGAACTATAGACCAATTTCACTCTTAAATGCAGATACAAAATTATACGCAAAGATTCTAGCCCTTAGAATTCAAAAATTTTTAGGAAAAATAATTGTAATAGATCAAATGGGATTCGTTTCTGGTAGACAAGGAACAGAGAACATTAGGAAATTAATGAACTTGGGCGAAATCGCAAGAATTAAGGGAGCTCCCACCCTTTTCTTGTCCTTAGATGCAGAAAAAGCGTTTGACAGAGTAGGGTGGGAGTATATGAGATTAACACTGTCCAAATTTGGCTTCAGTGAATTTGGGGCCAAGGCAATAGGGGCCCTGTATAGATCCCCTACAGCAGAAGTTACGGGCATGGGCTATAGAGCAAGCCCCTTTGGAATTACAAATGGTACCAGAGAGGGCTGTCCGCTCTCCCCCACCTTATTCGTGTTAATGATTGAACCACTGGCAGAAGCGATTAGATCAGCCGCACAAATTCATGGAATTAAGATGGGGGAGAGGGAATATAAAATTAGTCTGTATGCAGACGATGTTGTTCTGTCATTGACCCAACCAGAAGAATCTCTTTTCCATCTTACAAACTTAATAGCTAAATACAGCAAAGTGTCATACTATAAGCTGAATTACGGGAAATCAGAAACTCTTCTTTTTAATGTCCCAATGAGTGTGCTTTGCCGATTGAAATCGAAATATGTGTTTGATTGGAATTCAAAGTCATATAAACACCTAGGAATTATCTTTTTGGGAAATGTACAGAAAATGATGGACAGAAACTATAAGGATTTATATTTTAAATTCCAAAACATCATAGAGAATTGGCGAAAAGATAGATTTTCCTTCTCCGGGAAAATAGCGACAGTTAAAATGATGCTACTCCCCAGATTGAATTATATCTTAATGTGTATTCCCTTTAAAATTCCCAAAGGTTGGCTGAAGAAACTACAACGTGCAATTGACGTATTTATACACCATTCTAGATACATAAGGTTAAAAAAAACCACAATGGGAAGGACTTTTTTAAAAGGAGGTATTTCATACCCTCTGTTGCAGCGATATCAGGAAGCTAATTGTGTAGTACATGCTTTGAAATGGCTGGTAACAGAGTGTGAATTACCATGGATAGAAATAGAAAAAGCCTTAAACCCAAACTACCACTTATCAGCGATGGTGTTCGGGGAAAAACCTTTTTATAAGGATTTCGCGGTAGAATCTTTGGTAATGAAAGAGATCCTAAAAAATTGGAGACAGTTTAATAAGAAGTATAGATTAATTCCTAAAGGAAGCCTTATTACTCCAGTGAAATCAGTGGTACACTTAAATATAAGTGGCACTATGAAGGATTGGAAGAGCAAAGGACTAGTATCCTTAGGGGACACGGTGATCAATGGGCATATAGCCACTTTTGATCAAATTAAGGAAAAGTTTAAAATCACAGAAGGATGGCTTGCATATGAAGCCTATAGAGCCACCTGTGGCACAATTAATGTACACATACAAAGCACTAGAGAACTGAAGCCTTTGGAAAAAATTCTCTTTACATCAGAGAGAAAACATCTCATATCCAAATGTTTTAATATCATAAGATCTAATGGAGAACATGCTAAAACTAAGGGTATGAAACAGTGGGAACTGACTTTAAATACAGAAATAAAGGAAACAGACTGGGACACAGCGTTTAAACTAACAGACAGATTTATCAAACAAGTAGCATATAGAGAAACTTTTTTTAAAGTAATTAATAACTGGTACATTACCCCTATTAAAACTGCACAAATCTCTCACTCTCTAACAGATAAAATGTGCTGGAGAGAATGTGGGAGTACTGCCCATTTATTACACATTTTATGGGATTGCCCCAAACTAAAACCCTTTTGGGAAAGCTGTTATGAACTACTGGGTAAGATGGTGGGGACCCACCTCCCTTTTAGGGGAGAATGTAGTGTGTTACATGTCATTCCGGATGGGGTAAGCATGGAGGGAAAGGCAGTGGCCATCATGATTTTCGCAACAGCAAAGAATTTAATAATTAGGAACTGGAAGGATAAATCCCCTCCTCTCTTTGCTGACCTAGTCCGGAAAATAAAACACACCCGAGAATTAGAGGCAAACTACGTACAAAGAGGTACAATTAAGGTGGATCCATTAAAATGGAAAGCGTGGGATTCAAAACAAGTAACACCTGGGTAAAAATCCAAATCTTCCAGGGTTGAATGAGTTGCGAAAGGGAATGTATGATTGCTTCTTTTTTCTTTTTTTTTTTTTGTTTGTTTTTGTCGTTTGTATTAATATTGTTCTGACGATGTAACAGATTGGACAAAAAGATATTAGTATATATTTATGTTTTGTATTGACTTTTTTGAAAATTTAAAAAAAAAAAAAAAAAAAAAAGTGGTAGACACAAAATAGGATTAGACAAAAAATCACACAAACAAATAGCAAAGTAAATTTATATTATTCTTTAATGTTTAAGAACCTATAAGCCTTACAAAGAACCCTAAATAAGCATACCAAAAGTGGGGGACAGAAAATAAGATAACGCTAAAAACATAGCCATCATATCCAAAATAGGAAAAACGTTTAACCTTCATAAAAAAATGTATTAAGCAAATAAAGTATACAACATATGGTACACACAAATAGGATAGTACCAAAAATCACACAAACACATAGCAAAGTAAATTAATATTCTTATTTACTGTTTACGAAGCTATAAGCCTTACAAAGAAGTCTAAATTAGTATAGCAAAAGTGGTGTACACAAAACAGGATAATGGTAAAAACATTGCAATCATATCCAAAAAAAGAAAAACATTAATAATTACAGTATAAAAAAAGAATAACTGGAATATACAAATACATTTAAAGTATTTTTAAAAGGTTGCACAAAAAACAGCATAGCAGAAAAATTCACCATAACACATACAATACACCAAAATAATGAAATTTGTTATTCATTACAAATACATTAAAATCAAATAACTTTTTCATTTTTCTTTTACAAGAGACACTGTGTGAAGACCATCGGATGAGGACTTTCAACAAAGGACCAGACCATCGGACGAGGACTTTCAACAGAGGACCAGACCATCCGACGAGGACTTTCAACAGAGGACCAGACCATCCGATGAGGACTTTCAACAGAGGACCAGACCATCGGACGAGGACTTTCAACAGAGGACCAGACCATCCGATGAGGACTTTCAACAGAGGACCAGACCATCGGACGAGGACTTTCAACAGAGGACCAACAAAGATTCTGCTTAAAATCACACTTCACCCAAGGTACAGTATAACAAGTAAAAAAAGAGAAAACTAAATAAACATGTTTGCTCTGCATCCATTTCAACAGAAAAAAAAAAAGAACAACCACCACTAACTATAACTTTTACCAAAATATAACTGACACATTTCTCATCTACCTCTTGTTTGTCTTTTATGGACAATAATGTTTAACAGTAAATCCAAACTTCAATGTAGCCAGAACAAAAAAAAATTGCATAGTCCACAAAAGGCTCAAAACACAGACTCAATAAAATTTGTCATTCTAAATTGCTAGTCCTAATGTACAATATTAAGTATAAAACCTAACCACACACATAAAATACAATAGTACTACAAATAGTACTAACACCCAAAAAACAAGAATAGAAATATTTTCAGACCCAACATATAAGCCTTGAAATAAAATATAAAAATACTATTATAACAATCCCATGTACAATAAATTACAAAGACTAATTTATGCCCTCTACTATCCCTATAAGCCAAAAAAAAGCATAGTCCAGAAAAGTCTCAAAACACAGAGTCAATGAAATTTGTCATTCTAAATTACCAGTCCTAATGTGCAATATTAACCATACAACGTAACCATACACATAAAACAGGATAGAACTAAAAATAGTACTAACAACAAAAAACAATAGAAACATTTTCACAGCCCCAACATATAAGCATTTAAAGAAAATATAAAAATACTATTAGAACAATCCCCTGTACGATAAATTACAAAGACTAATTTCTGCCCTCTACTAGCCCTATTAGCCAAAAGTACAACAAACAAAAAAAAATAACAACCCAAAAAAATACACCTACTATATCTACAAGAAACTATAGTGTAATTACCTTGAGTATGCTATGCATGTAAGGCAAAAAATACAACCTACGACAGAAAGTAAAAGCAAAAAAATAAAAAACACTTGTTTAACAGTACTAAGAAAGTACCGCTACAATCAACTAGAATAACATAGAAACAAACTGTTGATAAGAAATTTTTGTAAAAACAAACAACATCTGAAAATAAACTAATGATATATAACTTTTTTTTTACAGATTAACATGGCTGATAACGAGAGTAAACAAGAAAAGAGAAGACGGCATGCTAGAGAACGACGACAGAGAGCAGACAGCCAGCAGACACCGGAGCAGAAGGAAATTCGATGAGAAAAAGAACGCAAAAGACTTGCAAGCAAAAGACTATCAGCTGCACAAAATAATGATACACCAAAAAAAGCTACCAAGCAAATAAAGCATTTAGAACTTGTTCCTGAAACATTACATGACATTTTATCTAAACCAATACAAGATATACCAAGAAAAGTCACGAAAAAAACAAAGCATTTAGAAACTGTTGTTGAAACATTACATGACATTTCACCTGATGAATATAAAAGTCAAACTGCTATATGCTTTGCAAATTGTCCTTTACTCAAGTCTTTAGCAGTAGAGGTTCATAGTTGTGGGGACATGACTACTCAATGTCAGTTTTGTGAGGCTTATTATTTTAAACAGGAGAGACCCAGAGATGGCCAATTTATTAGTTGCTGTCAAAAAGGCAAGTTCAAACTTCCAGAAAGAAAAGAATTTCCAATCTATTTACAAAACATTATGACTGAACCTACTTTTCCAAACTACAAACATTTTAAGACAAACATAAGATCCTACAATAGTGCCATATCCTTTGCATCTATGGGGGCAACATTAGCTGCTAATGTACCAGGACATGGTCCTTAGTGTTTTAAAGTCCAAGGCCAAATTTATCATCAGACTTTACATTTACATCCAGAGGAAGGAGAGCAAAGAAAATTTGCTCAGCAATATGTCCTAGATACAATGGAAGCTGTTAACCAACGTATGCAGATGGAAGAAAATAAAAAATGCTTACCCAGTGTTTTTATAGAGCTAAATAACATTATGGACAATAACCCCTACAGTAAAGCTTATAAAAAATTGGCAGAAGTAGAAAATGAAAATCTACTTCATGCACATCAATTACAAATGCCAAAGGTTAATATGGTGCTTAAAAGAGACAGACATACTGATAAACGTTGTTATAACTTGTCAACATCAAATGAGGTTGCAATGGTGTTTCAAAATGATGAAGGAGAACCACCATTTCAAAGAGACATTAGAATATATCCCAGAAATGAGGAGCAACCATTCATTAATATGAGTATCTTAAGTTCAAATTTAGATCCAATGACATATCCCATTTTTTTCCCACACGGAGAAGCAGGTTGGCAACCAAAATTAATACTTCCCAGTTACCCAAATGCTAAAGCCAGAGTCCGAAATAATGTTTCTATGCTTGAATTTAAAGTAGCTCAAATTGCCATTTGAAATACATTTTATCCAATTTTATGTGGTGGAAAACTAACACAACAATGGATTATTGATTCCTATTTGCAAGTTGAGGCCAATAATTTAAACTTTTTAAAATATCAACAAGATAAACTACGTGTAGAACAATATTCGGGACTAATGGACTATGTTGCTGACGTGGCTACAAGCAGAGACATGACAGCTGGCAAAGCCATCATTTTACCATCTTCCTTTCAAGGAGATGGAAAAAGATGCTTGGTTGGACCTCCTACTTCGAATTTGGGGCACTGCACGTGCAATCTAAGGTGCCACCAGATAGGAGAGGTGTATTAAGTTGTACTACTCATTCCTATCTGTTTAATACCTATTACGTTACCTATCAGGGGACGTGTATATGGCATGGATTATTGGAACAGGGAGATGGAAAAAGATGCTTGGTTGGACCTCCTACTTCTAATTTGGGGCACTTCACATGCAATCTAAGGTGCCACCAGATAGGAGAGGTGTATTAAGTTGTACTACTCATTCCTATCAGTTTAATACCTGTTACGTTACCTATCAGGGGACGTGTATATGGCATGGATTTTTGGAACAGGGAGATGGAAAAAGATGCTTGGTTGGACCTCCTACTTCGAATTTGGGGCACTGCACGTGCAATCTAAGGTGCCACCAGATAGGAGAGGTGTATTAAGTTGTACTACTCATTCCTATCTGTTTAATACCTATTACGTTACCTATCAGGGGACGTGTATATGGCATGGATTTTTGGAACAGGGAGATGGAAAAAGATGCTTGGTTGGACCTCCTACTTCTAATTTGGGGCACTTCACATGCAATCTAAGGTGCCACCAGATAGGAGAGGTGTATTAAGTTGTACTACTCATTCCTATCAGTTTAATACCTGTTACGTTACCTATCAGGGGACGTGTATATGGCATGGATTTTTGGAACAGGGAGATGGAAAAAGATGCTTGGTTGGACCTCCTACTTCGAATTTGGAGCACTGCACGTGCAATCTAAGGTGCCACCAGATAGGAGAGGTGTATTAAGTTGTACTACTCATTCCTATCAGTTTAATACCTCTTCCGTCACCTATCTTTCCTCCCAATAGCACATTCTATATGTCATCAACCGGCCTGTGTGTATTTAGAGAACCACACTTTAAGGCCCTTAACCTGGGACAAGGTGGCTTAGCTATCAGAATTGCCTCAAAGCCTTAAAAGCTTGCAAAAACCCCTAATCAGACACTCACTATCATACTGGAAATGGGCCAAGAAACACACAGGTTTGTTCCCTGCATCCACCCAAATGACCCCAATTCTTGACCACCCTCAGGCCCCAAAACACATGAGCACAACATCACAACACTGGTGGAGGTCAAGGAAACTAGATAGACTGGGATACTGGTAAGTAAAGGGCCAGATGCTCACCTATGAGGAACTGAGGGACAAGCATGAGCTACCGCTGTCAGAACATTACAATTACTGTAGGCTGAGGCATTTCACATACTCCCTGACCCAGAAACTTGGGACACCGGTCTTAAATTGGTTCTCCAAAATTTGTAAAGATAAACCTCTATCAAGGGGGATCATTGGGTCGCTTTACAAATATAAAACATTTGTTACTGGTTGAAGTGACACTGGGGGAAGGACCGTAGTGGGGGAGCCCTGGAGACCCTTCAGAGGCAACCGGCGGCAAAATCATCCCAGGAAAGGAGAGGTCGCTTACTGAAGCCTGCCCTAGGGTAACCCAAGGGTGATTGCCCAGGTTAGATATTGTAAATAATAAGCTAATACTGCTGGAGGGATGATAGCTAATAGGACTTTGGTGTTTTCTGCAGATATACTCTTTACTATTGTCTGTTTTACCATGTTTTAGGTATCTCTTAAATTGCAATCACAGTAAAAAATAAGAAAAATTATTAACCTAAAAAGTGAAAATAAGAATAAATAGCCAGCTAACTTTCACAAAATGTCTCTATTGTAAATATGTATTTTTGCACCACTTTTATGTTAGACTGTTCAAAAATGCTTTATTTTTCATTACATGCTGTACGCCTTCTAAAATAAAATAATTTAAATGCAAAAATTAGATATTGTTGCAGCGATCAGAAAAATTTATGTTAGTTTGCCAGGCAGAAAGTGCCCTAAAACATTGCGTCTTAAACTCTAGTTGGTGGCGTATAAGTCACGCAAGTCATCCGGCATTCAGGGATAAAATAAAGCAGCGTGTGGACCATTATAAGCTCAAGGCAGCTCATCTATCAGGCCTTTTTTAATCGAATGTATCGCCCACTGTCAGTCCCTTCGGGATCCATCGCTCATTCATCTTAATAAAGGTGAGGTAATCTAGACTTTTTTGACCTAGGCGACTTCTCTTATCAGTGACAAAACCTCCTGCAGAGCCACATATTCCAAGTTGGCAGCCGTCGCCAGGTTTACCCAATGCACAGTGTAGGTGATATACCTGCCCTGACCATGCTTTGCAGACCAGGTATCCGTGGTCATATGGACCCTTTCCCCAACACTGTGTGGCAGAGATGCCATTACTTCCTTTTGCACAGTCGAGTACAGGTTGGGGATTGTTGTTTTATTTCACTGCACACTACGGTAGCACTAGCTATGAGTGTCACTGCGCACTGGCAAAAGTTGGCAGACTAGATGCAATAGGCCTCACACACACGCCTGTAGGCAGGCAACTGATATTCAATCGATTACAGTAAAAAAAAAGGGTTGTTTTATTTCACTACACACTACGGTGGCACTAGATATAAGTGTCACTGTGCACTGGCAAAAGTTGGCAGAGTAGATGCAATAGGCCTCAATCACACGCCTTTAGGCAGGCTACTGATATTCAATCGATTACAGTAAAAAAAGGGTTGTTTTATTTCACTGCACACTACGGTTGCAGTAGATATGAGTGTCACTGCACACTGGCAAAAGTTGGCAAACTAGATGAATTAGGCCTGTGGTGTGGACCATTATAAGCTCAAGGCAGCTCATCTATCAGGCCTTTTTTAATCGAATGTATCGCCCACTGTCAGTCCCTTCGGGATCCATCGCTCATTCATCTTAATAAAGGTGAGGTAATCTAGACTTTTTTGACCTAGGCGACTTCTCTTATCAGTGACAAAACCTCCTGCTGCACTGAAGGTCCTTTCTGACAGGACACTTGAAGCGGGGCAGGACAGAAGTTCAATGGCAAATTGGGATAGCTCAGGCCACAGGTCTAGCCTGCATACCCAGTAGTCAAGGGGTTCATCGCTCCTCATAGTGTCGATATCTGTAGTTATGGCGAGGTAGTCTGTTACCTGACGGTCGAGTCGTTCTCTGAGGGTGGACCCCGAAGGGCTGTGGCGATGCATAGGACTTAAAAAGCTCTGCATATCCTCCATCAACAACACGTCTGTAAAGCGTCCTCTCCTATCTGGCGTGGTCGTGGGAGGAGGAGGATTATGTTCACCTCTTCCGCTGTTAGATTGCCTTTGTGCTGTGACATCATCCTTAAACGCTGTGTAAAGCATACTTTTTAATTTATTTTGGTAGTGCTGCATCCTTTCCCACTTGTAGTAATTCGGTAACATTTCAGGCACTTTCTGCTTATACCGGGGATCTAGTAGCGTCGTTCTCCTTCATCCTTTTTATACGAGAGTCCCTCAACAGGCACGACAGCATGAAAGACCCCATTTGCACAAGGTTGGATGTCGAGCTAGTCATGTCCCGTTCCTCGTCCTCAGTGATCTCACTGAAGGTATGTTCTTCCCCCCAGCCACGTCCCACACCACTGGTACCAGATAGGTGACAACGAGCACCCTGGGATGTCTGTTGTGGTTGGTCTTCCTCCTCCTCCTCAAAGCCACATTCCTCCTCTGACTCCTCTTCCTCACACTCCTCTTTCAGCGTTGTCGCAGGTCCAGCAAGCGATGCTGATAAGGCTGTTTCTGATGGTGACCATAACTCTTCCTCTTCAAGCTCATCTATGGCCTGATCCAGCACTCTTCCTAGGGCACGCTCCAGGAGTAAAACAAATGGTATGATGTCGCTGATGGTGCCCTGGGAGTGACTGACCAGGTTTGTCACCTCCTCAAAAGGACGCATAAGCCTACAGGCATTGCGCATGAGCGTCCAGTAACGTGGCAAAAAAATCCCCAGCTCCGCAGAGGCTGTCCTAGCACCCCGGTCATACAAATACTCGTTAATGGCCTTTTCTTGTTGGAGCAGGCGGTCGAACATTAGTAGTGTTGAATTACAACATGTCTGGCTGTCTAAAATCAAGCGACTCGTCGGCATGTTGTTTCGCCGCTGTAAAGTGCGCCATGGCCGTGTAGGAACGCCTGAAATGGGCACACACCTTCCTGGCCTGCTTCAGGACGTTCTGTAAGCCTGGGTGCTTATGCACAAAGCGTTGTACATTCAGATTACACACATGTGCCATGCACGGCACATGTGTCAACTTGCCCAAATTCAATGTCGCCAACAAATTTCTTCTTTGTCACAAACCACTTTGCCGATCTCCAGTTGGTGCAGAGTCAGCCACTGATCCACCTGTGCGTTCAGGGCGGACAGGAGTGCTGGTCCGGTGAGACTTTTTGCTTTCAGGGAAGTCAACCCCAAGACGGCGTGACACTGCCGTAAATGAGATGTGGAATAGTACCTGTGGAGCTGGGGGGGTGCCGTTGATGTGGAGCAAGACATAGCGGCAGCAGAAGAGGACTCAGCCGAGGAGGTTATGGAACAGGATGGAGTAGGAGGAGTAGAGGATGTGGCAGCAGGCCTGCCTGCAAGTCGTGGCGGTGTCACCAACTCCTCTGCAGAGCCACGTATTCCATGCTTGGCAGCCGTCACCAGGTTTACCCAATGCACAGTGTAGGTGATATACCTGTCCTGACCATGCTTTGCAGACCAGGTATCCGTGGTCATATGGACCCTTTCCCCAACACTGTGTGGCAGAGATGCCATTACTTCCTTTTGCACAGTCGAGTACAGGTTGGGGATTGTTGTTTTATTTCACTGCACACTACGGTTGCACTAGATATGAGTGTCACTGCGCACTGGCAAAAGTTGGCAGACTAGATGCAATAGGCCTCACACAGACGCCTGTAGCAGGGTACTGATATTCAATCGTTTACAGTAAAAAAAGGGTTGTTTTATTTCACTGCACACTACGGTTGTACTAGATATGAGTGTCACTACGCACTGGAAAAAGTTGGCAGACTAGATGAATTATGCCTCACACACACGCCTTTAGGCAGGCTACTGATATTCAATCGATTACAGTAAAAAAAGGGTTGTTTTCATTCACTGCACACTACGGTAGCACTAGCTATGAGTGTCACTGCGCACTGGCAAAAGTTGGCAGACTAGATGCAATAGGCCTCACACACACGCCTGTACGCAGGCTACTGATATTCAATCGATTACAGTAAAAAAAAGGGTTGTTTTATTTCACTACACACTACGGTGGCACTAGATATGAGTGTCACTGTGCACTGGCAAAAGTTGGCAGACTAGATGCAATAGGCCTCAATCACACGCCTTTAGGCAGGCTACTGATATTCAATCGATTACAGTAAAAAAAAGGGTTGTTTAATTTCACTGCACACTACGGTTGCAGTAGATATGAGTGTCACTGTGCACTGGCAAAAGTTGGCAAACTAGATGCAATAGGCATCACACACACGTCTGGAGGCAGGCAACTGATATTCAATCGATTACAGTAAAAAAAGGGTTGTTTTCTTTCACTGCACACTACGGTGGCACAAGATATGAGTGTCACTGTGAACTGGCAAAAGTTGGCAGACTAGATGCAATAGGCCTCAATCACACACCTTTAGGCAGGCTACTGATATTCAATCGATTACAGTAAAAAAAGGGTTGTTTTATTTCACTGCACACTACAGTTGCACTAGATATGAGTGTCACTGCGCACTGGCAAAAGTTGGCAGACTAGATGCAATAGGCCTCACACACACGCCTGTAGGCATGCAACTGATATTCAATCGATTACAGTAAAAAAAGGGTTGTTTTATTTCACTGCACACTACGGTTGTACTAGATATGAGTGTCACTGCGCACTGGCAAAAGTTGACAGACTAGATGCAATAGGCCTCACACACACGCCTGTAGTTAGGCTACTGATATTCAATCGATTACAGTAAAAAAAGGGTTGTTTTATTTCACTGCACAGTACGGTTGTACTAGATATGAGTGTCACTGCGCACTGGCAAAAGTTGGCAGACTAGATGCAATAGGCCTCACACACACGCCTGTAGGCAGGCAACTGATATTCAATCGATTACAGTAAAAAAAGGGTTGTTTGATTTCACTGCACACTACAGTTGCACTAGATATGAGTGTCACTGCGCACTGGCAAAAGTTGGCAGACTAGATGCAATAGTCCTCACACACACGCCTTTAGGTAGGCTACTGATATTCAATCGATTACAGTAAAAAAAGGGTTGTTTTCATTCACTGCACACTACGGTAGCACTAGATATGAGTATCACTGAGCACTGGCAAAAGTTGGCAGACTAGATGCAATAGTCCTCACACACACGCCTTTAGGTAGGCTACTGATATTCAATCGATTACAGTAAAAAAAGGGTTGTTTTCATTCACTGCACACTACGGTAGCACTAGATATGAGTATCACTGAGCACTGGCAAAAGTTGGCAGACTAGATGCAATAGGCCTCACACACACGCCTGTAGGTAGGCAACTGATATTCAATCTATTACAGTAAAAAAAGGGTTGTTTTATTTCACTGCACACTACGGTGGCACTAGATATGAGTGTCACTGTGCACTGGCAAAAGTTGGCAGACTAGATGCAATAGGCCTCAATCACACGCCTTTAGGCAGGCTACTGATATTCAATCGATTACAGTAAAAAAGGGTTTTTTTCATTCACTGCACACTACGGTGGCACTAGATATGAGTGTCACTGTGCACTGGCAAAAGTTGGCAGACTAGATGCAATAGGTCTCACACACACGCCTGTAGTTAGGCTACTGATATTCAATCGATTACAGTAAAAAAAGTGTTGTTTTATTTCACTGCACACTACGGTGGCACTAGATATGAGTGTCACTGTGCACTGGCAAAAGTTGGCAGACTAGATGCAATAGGCCTCACACACACGCCTGTATGCAGGCTACTGGTATTCAATCGGTTACAGTAAAAAAAGGGTTTTTTTATTTCACTGCACACTACAGTTGCACTAGATATGAGTGTCACTGCGCACTGGCAAAAGTTGGCAGACTAGATGCAATAGGCATCACACACACACCCTTAGGCAGGCTACTGATATTCAATCAATTACAGTAAAAAAAAAAGGGTTGTTTTATTTCACTGCACACTACGGTTGCACTAGATATGAGTGTCACTGAGCACTGGCAAAAGTAGGCAGACTAGATGCAATAGGCCTCACACACACGCCTGTATGCAGGCTACTGGTATTCAATCGGTTACAGTAAAAAAAGGGTTGTTTTATTTCACTGCACACTACAGTTGCACTAGATATGAGTGTCACTGCGCACTGGCAAAAGTTGGCAGACTAGATGCAATAGGCCTCACACACACGCCTTTAGGCAGGCTACTGATATTCAATTGATTACAGTAAAAAAAGGGTTGTTTTATTTCACTTAACACTATGGTGGCACTAGATATGAGTGTCACTGCACACTGGCAAAAGTTGGCAGACTAGATGCAATAGGCCTCACACACACGCCTTTAGGCAGGCTACTGATTTTCAATCGATTACAGTAAAAAAAAGGGTTGTTTTATTTCACTGCACACTACGGTTGCACTAGATTTGAGTGTCACTGCGCACTGGCAAAAGTTGGCAGATTAGATGCAATAGGCCTTACACACACGCCTTTAGGCAGGCTACTGATATTCAATCGATTAAAGTAAAAAAAAGGGTTGTTTTCATTCACTGCACACTACGGTAGCACTAGATATGAGTGTCACTGCGCACTGGCAAAAGTTGGCAGACTAGATGCAATAGGCCTCACACACACGCCTGTAGGTAGGCAACTGATATTCAATCGATTACAGTAAAAAAAGGGTTGTTTTATTTCACCGCACACTACGGTGGCACTAGATATGAGTGTCACTGTGCACTGGCAAAAGTTGGCAGACTAAATGCAATAGGCCTCAATCACACGCCTTTAGGCAGGCTACTGATATTCAATCGATTACATTAAAAAAAGGATTGTTTTATTTCGTTGCACACTAAGGTTGCAGTAGATATGAGTGTGACTGCGCACTGGCAAAAGTTGGCAAACTAGATGCAATAGGCCTCACACACAAGCCTGTAGTTAGGCTACTGATATTCAATCGATTACAGTAAAAAAAGGGTTGTTTTATTTCACTGTACACTACGGTGGCACTAGATATGAGTGTCACTGTGCACTGGCAAAAGTTGGCAGACTAGATGCAATAGGCATCACACACACACCCTTAGGCAGGCTACTGATATTCAATCAATTACAGTAAAAAAAAAAGGGTTGTTTTATTTCACTGCACACTACGGTTGCACTAGATATGAGTGTCACTGAGCACTGGCAAAAGTAGGCAGACTAGATGCAATAGGCCTCACACACACGCCTGTATGCAGGCTACTGGTATTCAATCGGTTACAGTAAAAAAAGGGTTGTTTTTTTTCACTGCGCACTACAGTTGCACTAGATATGAGTGTCACTGCGCACTGGCAAAAGTTGGCAGACTAGATGCAATAGGCCTCACACACACGCCTTTAGGCAGGCTACTGATATTCAATCGATTACAGTAAAAAAAGGGTTGTTTTATTTCACTGCACACTACGGTGGCACTAGATATGAGTGTCACTGCACACTGGCAAAAGTTGGCAGACTAGATGCAATAGGCCTTACACACACGCCTTTAGGCAGGCTACTGATATTCAATCGATTACAGTAAAAAAAAAGGGTTGTTTTATTTCACTGCACACTACGGTGGCACTAGATATGAGTGTCACTGCGCACTGGCAAAAGTTGGCAGACTAGATGCAATAGGCCTCACACACACGCCTTTAGGCAGGCTACTGATATTCAATCGATTACAGTAAAAAAAAGGGTTGTTTTATTTCACTGCACACTACAGTGGCACTAGATATGAGTGTCACTGTGCACTGGCAAAAGTTGACAGACTACATGCAATAGGCCTCACACACACGCCTGTAGGCAGGCTACTGATTTTCAATCGATTACAGTAAAAAAGGGTTGTTTTATTTCACTGCACACTACGGTGGCACTAGATATGAGTGTCACTGTGCACTGGCAAAAGTTGGAAGACTAGACGCAATAGGGCTTACACACACGCCTTTAGGCAGGCTACTGATATTCAATCGATTACAGTAAAAAAAAGGGTTGTTTTATTTCACTGCACACCACGGTTGCACTAGATATGAGTGTCACTGTGCACTGGCAAAAGTTGGCAGACTAGATGCAATAGGTCTCACACACACGCCTGTAGGCAGGCTACTGATATTCAATCGGTTACAGTAAAAAAAGGGTTGTTTGATTTCACTGCACACTACAGTTGCACTAGATATGAGTGTCACTAAGCACTGGCAAAAGTTGGCAGACTAGATGCAATAGGCCTCACACACACGCCTGTAGGCAGGCTACTGATATTCAATCGATTACAGTAAAAAAAGGGTTGTTTTATTTCACTGCACACTACGGTTGCACTAGATATGAGTGTCACTGCACACTGGCAAAAGTTGGCAGAATAGATGCAATAGGCCTCACACACATGCCTTTAGGCAGGCTACTGATATTCAATCGATTACAGTAAAAAAAGGGTTGTTTTATTTCACTGCACACTACGGTTGTACTAGATATGAGTGTCACTGCGCACTGGCAAAAGTTGGCAGAGTAGATGCAATAGGCCTCACACACACGCCTGTAGGCAGGAAACTGATATTCAATCGATTACAGTAAAAAAAGGGTTGTTTTATTTCACTGCACACTACGGTTGTACTAGATATGAGTGTCACTGCGCACTGGCAAAAGTTGGCAGACTAGATGCAATAGACCTCACACACACGCCTGTAGTTAGGCTACTGATATTCAATCGATTACAGTAAAAAAAGGGTTGTTTGATTTCACTGCACACTACAGTTGCACTAGATATGAGTGTCACTGTGCACTGGCAAAAGTTGGCAGACTAGATGCAATAGGCCTCACACACACGCCTGTAGGCAGGCTACTGATATTCAATCGATTACAGTAAAAAAAGGGTTGTTTTATTTCACTGCACACTACGGTTGTACTAGATATGAGTGTCACTGCGCACTGGCAAAAGTTGGCAGACTAGATGCAATAGGCCTCACACACACGCCTTTAGGTAGGCTACTGATATTCAATCGATTAAAGTAAAAAAAAGGGTTTTTTTCATTCACTGCACACTACGGTAGCACTAGATATGAGTGTCACTGCGCACTGGCAAAAGTTGGCAGACTAGATGCAATAGGCCTCACACACACGCCTATAGGTAGGCAACTGATATTCAATCGATTACAGTAAAAAAAGGGTTGTTTTATTTCACTGCACACTACGGTGGCACTAGATATGAGTGTCACTGTGCACTGGCAAAAGTTGGCAGACTAGATGCAATAGGCCTCAATCACACGCCTTTAGGCAGGCTACTGATATTCAATCGATTACAGTAAAAAAAGGGTTGTTTTATTTCATTGCACACTACGGTTGCAGTAGATATGAGTGTCACTGCGCACTGGCAAAAGTTGGCAAACTAGATGCAATAGGCCTCACACACACGCCTGTAGTTAGGCTACTGATATTCAATCGATTACAGTAAAAAAAGGGTTGTTTTATTTCACTGCACACTACGGTGGCACTAGATATGAGTGTCACTGTGCACTGGCAAAAGTTGGCAGACTAGATGCAATAGGCCTCACACACACGCCTGTATGCAGGCTACTGGTATTCAATCGATTACAGTAAAAAAAGGGTTGTTTTATTTCACTGCACACTACAGTTGCACTAGATATGAGTGTCACTGCGCACTGGCAAAAGTTGGCAGACTAGATGCAATAGGCATCACACACACACCCTTAGGCAGGCTACTGATATTCAATCGATTACAGTAAAAAAAAAAGGGTTGTTTTATTTCACTGCACACTACGGTTGCACTAGATATGAGTGTCACTGAGCACTGGCAAAAGTAGGCAGACTAGATGCAATAGGCCTCACACACACGCCTGTATGCAGGCTACTGGTATTCAATCGGTTACAGTAAAAAAAGGGTTGTTTTATTTCACTGCACACTACAGTTGCACTAGATATGAGTGTCACTGCGCACTGGCAAAAGTTGGCAGACTAGATGCAATAGGCCTCACACACACGCCTTTAGGCAGGCTACTGATATTCAATCGATTACAGTAAAAAAAGGGTTGTTTTATTTCACTTAACACTATGGTGGCACTAGATATGAGTGTCACTGCACACTGGCAAAAGTTGGCAGACTAGATGCAATAGGCCTCACACACACGCCTTTAGGCAGGCTACTGATATTCAATCGATTACAGTAAAAAAAAGGGTTGTTTTATTTCACTGCACACTACGGTTGCACTAGATTTGAGTGTCACTGCGCACTGGCAAAAGTTGGCAGATTAGATGCAATAGGCCTCACACACACGCCTTTAGGCAGGCTACTGATATTCAATCGATTAAAGTAAAAAAAAGGGTTGTTTTCATTCACTGCACACTACGGTAGCACTAGATATGAGTGTCACTGCGCACTGGCAAAAGTTGGCAGACTAGATGTAATAGGCCTCAAACACACGCCTGTAGGTAGGCAACTGATAGTCAATCGATTACAGTAAAAAAAGGTTTCTTTTATTTTTTGCACACTACGGTGGCACTAGATATGAGTGTCACTGTGCACTGGCAAAAGTTGGCAGACTAAATGCAATAGGCCTCAATCACACGCCTTTAGGCAGGCTACTGATATTCAATCGATTACATTAAAAAAAGGATTGTTTTATTTCGTTGCACACTAAGGTTGCAGTAGATATGAGTGTCACTGCGCACTGGCAAAAGTTGGCAAACTAGATGCAATAGGCCTCACACACAAGCCTGTAGTTAGGCTACTGATATTCAATCGATTACAGTAAAAAAAGGGTTGTTTTATTTCACTGCACACTACGGTGGCACTAGATATGAGTGTCACTGTGCACTGGCAAAAGTTGGCAGACTAGATGCAATAGGCATCACACACACACCCTTAGGCAGGCTACTGATATTCAATCGATTACAGTAAAAAAAAAGGGTTGTTTTATTTCACTGCACACTACGGTTGCACTAGATATGAGTGTCACTGAGCACTGGCAAAAGTAGGCAGACTAGATGCAATAGGCCTCACACACACGCCTGTATGCAGGCTACTGGTATTCAATCGGTTACAGTAAAAAAAGGGTTGTTTTATTTCACTGCACACTACAGTTGCACTAGATATGAGTGTCACTGCGCACTGGCAAAAGTTGGCAGACTAGATGCAATAGGCCTCACACACACGCCTTTAGGCAGGCTACTGATATTCAATCGATTACAGTAAAAAAAGGGTTGTTTTATTTCACTGCACACTACGGTGGCACTAGATATGAGTGTCACTGCACACTGGCAAAAGTTGGCAGACTAGATGCAATAGGCCTCACACACACGCCTTTAGGCAGGCTACTGATATTCAATCGATTACAGTAAAAAAAAGGGTTGTTTTATTTCACTGTACACTACGGTTGCACTAGATATGAGTGTCACTGCGCACTGGCAAAAGTTGGCAGACTAGATGCAATAGGCCTCACACACACGCCTTTAGGCAGGCTACTGATATTCAATCGATTACAGTAAAAAAAAGGGTTGTTTTATTTCACTGCACACTACGGTGGCACTAGATATGAGTGTCACTGTGCACTGGCAAAAGTTGGCAGACTAGATGCAATAGGCCTCACACACACGCCTGTAGGCAGGCAACTGATATTCAATCGATTACAGTAAAAAAAGGGTTGTTTTATTTCACTGCACACTACGGTTGCACTAGATATGAGTGTCACTGAGCACTGGCAAAAGTTGGCAGACTAGATGCAATAGGCCTCACACACACGCCTTTAGGCAGGCTACTGATATTCAATCGATTACAGTAAAAAAAGGGTTGTTTTATTTCACTGCACACTACGGTTGCACTAGATATGAGTGTCACTGCGCACTGGCAAAAGTTGGCAGACTAGATGCAATAGGCCTCACACACACGCCTGTAGGTAGGCTACTGATATTCAATCGATTACAGTAAAAAAAGGGTTGTTTTATTTCACTGCACACTACGGTGGCACTAGATATGAGTGTCACTGTGCACTGGCAAAAGTTGGCAGACTAAATGCAATAGGCCTCAATCACACGCCTTTAGGCAGGCTACTGATATTCAAACGATTACATTAAAAAAAGGATTGTTTTATTTTGTTGCACACTAAGGTTGCAGTAGATATGAGTGTCACTGCGCACTGGCAAAAGTTGGCCAACTAGATGCAATAGGCCTCACACACACGCCTGTAGGCAGGCTACTGATATTCAATCGATTACAGTAAAAAAAGGGTTGTTTTATTTCACTGCACACTACGGTTGCACTAGATATGAGTGTCACTGTGCACTGGCAAAAGTTGGCAGACTAGATGCAATAGGCCTCACACACACGCCTTTAGGCAGGCTACTGATATTCAATCGATTACAGTAAAAAAAGGGTTGTTTTATTTCACTGCACACTACGGTTGCACTAGATATGAGTGTCACTGTGCACTGGCAAAAGTTGGCAGACTAGATGCAATAGGCCTCACACACACGCCTGTAGGCAGGCTACTGATATTCAATCGATTACAGTAAAAAAAGGGTTGTTTTATTTCACTGCACACTACGGTTGCACTAGATATGAGTGTCACTGCGCACTGGCAAAAGTTGGCAGACTAGATGCAATAGGCCTCACACACACGCCTGTAGGCAGGCTACTGATATTCAATCGATTACAGTAAAAAAAGGGTTGTTTTATTTCACTGCACACTACGGTTGCACTAGATATGAGTGTCACTGTGCACTGGCAAAAGTTGGCAGACTAGATGCAATAGGCCTCACACACACGCCTTTAGGCAGGCTACTGATATTCAATCGATTACAGTAAAAAAAGGGTTGTTTTATTTCACTGCACACTACGGTTGCACTAGATATGAGTGTCACTGCGCACTGGCAAAAGTTGGCAGACTAGATGCAATAGGCCTCACACACACGCCTGTAGGCAGGCTACTGATATTCAATCGATTACAGTAAAAAAAGGGTTGTTTTATTTCACTGCACACTACGGTTGCACTAGATATGAGTGTCACTGCGCACTGGCAAAAGTTGGCAGACTAGATGCAATAGGCCTCACACACACGCCTGTAGGCAGGCAACTGATATTCAATCGATTACAGTAAAAAAAGGGTTGTTTTATTTCACTGCACACTACGGTGGCACTAGATATGAGTGTCACTGTGCACTGGCAAAAGTTGGCAGACTAGATGCAATAGGCCTCACACACACGCCTTTAGGCAGGCTACTGATATTCAATCGATTACAGTAAAAAAAGGGTTGTTTTATTTCACTGCACACTACGGTTGCACTAGATATGAGTGTCACTGTGCACTGGCAAAAGTTGGCAGACTAGATGCAATAGGCCTCACACACACGCCTGTAGGCAGGCTACTGATATTCAATCGATTACAGTAAAAAAAGGGTTGTTTTATTTCACTGCACACTACAGTTGCACTAGATATGAGTGTCACTGAGCACTGGCAAAAGTTGGCAGACTAGATGCAATAGGCCTCACACACACGCCTGTAGGCAGGCTACTGATATTCAATCGATTACAGTAAAAAAAGGGTTGTTTTATTTCACTGCACACTACGGTTGCACTAGATATGAGTGTCACTGTGCACTGGCAAAAGTTGGCAGACTAGATGCAATAGGCCTCACACACACGCCTTTAGGCAGGCTACTGATATTCAATCGATTACAGTAAAAAAAGGGTTGTTTTATTTCACTGCACACTACGGTTGCACTAGATATGAGTGTCACTGAGCACTGGCAAAAGTTGGCAGACTAGATGCAATAGGCCTCACACACACGCCTGTAGGCAGGCTACTGATATTCAATCGATTACAGTAAAAAAAGGGTTGTTTTATTTCACTGCACACTACGGTTGCACTAGATATGAGTGTCACTGCGCACTGGCAAAAGTTGGCAGACTAGATGCAATAGGCCTCACACACACGCCTGTAGGCAGGCTACTGATATTCAATCGATTACAGTAAAAAAAGGGTTGTTTTATTTCACTGCACACTACGGTTGCACTAGATATGAGTGTCACTGCTTCACTGGCAAAAGTTGGCAGACTAGATGCAATAGGCCTCACACACACGCCTGTAGGCAGGCTACTGATATTCAATCGATTACAGTAAAAAAAGGGTTGTTTTATTTCACTGCACACTACAGTTGCACTAGATATGAGTGTCACTGCGCACTGGCAAAAGTTGGCAGACTAGATGCAATAGGCCTCACACACACGCCTGTAGGCAGGCTACTGATATTCAATCGATTACAGTAAAAAAAGGGTTGTTTTATTTCACTGCACACTACGGTTGCACTAGATATGAGTGTCACTGCGCACTGGCAAAAGTTGGCAGACTAGATGCAATAGGCCTCACACACACGCCTGTAGGTAGGCAACTGATATTCAATCGATTACAGTAAAAAAAGGGTTGTTTTATTTCACTGCACACTACGGTGGCACTAGATATGAGTGTCACTGTGCACTGGCAAAAGTTGGCAGACTAGATGCAATAGGCCTCAATCACACGCCTTTAGGCAGGTTACTGATATTCAATCGATTACATTAAAAAAAGGGTTGTTTTATTTCATTGCACACTACGGTTGAAGTAGATATGAGTGTCACTGCGCACTGGCAAAAGTTGGCAAACTAGATGCAATAGGCCTCACACACACGCCTGTAGTTAGGCTACTGATATTCAATCGATTACAGTAAAAAAAAGGGTTGTTTTATTTCACTGCACACTACGGTGGCACTAGATATGAGTGTCACTGTGCACTGGCAAAAGTTGGCAGACTAGAAGCAATAGGCCTCACACACACGCCTTTAGGCAGGCTACTGATATTCAATCGATTACAGTAAAAAAAGGGTTGTTTTATTTCACTGCACACTACGGTTGCACTAGATATGAGTGTCACTGCGCACTGGCAAAAGTTGGCAGACTAGATGCAATAGGCATCACACACACACCTTTAGGCAGGCTACTGATATTCAATCGATTACAGTAAAAAAAAAAGGGTTGTTTTATTTCACTGCACACTACGGTTGCACTAGATATGAGTGTCACTGAGCACTGGCAAAAGTAGGCAGACTAGATGCAATAGGCCTCACACACACGCCTGTATGCAGGCTACTGGTATTCAATCGGTTACAGTAAAAAAAGGGTTGTTTTATTTCACTGCACACTACAGTTGCACTAGATATGAGTGTCACTGCGCACTGGCAAAAGTTGGCAGACTAGATGCAATAGGCCTCACACACACGCCTGTAGGCAGGCTACTGATATTCAATCGATTACAGTAAAAAAAGGGTTGTTTTATTTCACTTCACACTATGGTGGCACTAGATATGAGTGTCACTGCACACTGGCAAAAGTTGGCAGACTAGATGCAATAGGCCTCACACACACGCCTTTAGGCAGGCTACTGATATTCAATCGATTACAGTAAAAAAAAGGGTTGTTTTATTTCACTGCACACTACGGTTGCACTAGATATGAGTGTCACTGCGCACTGGCAAAAGTTGGCAGATTAGATGCAATAGGCCTCACACACACGCCTTTAGGCAGGCTACTGATATTCAATCGATTAAAGTAAAAAAAAGGGTTGTTTTCATTCACTGCACACTACGGTAGCACTAGATATGAGTGTCACTGCGCACTGGCAAAAGTTGGCAGACTAGATGCAATAGGCCTCACACACACGCCTGTAGGTAGGCAACTGATATTCAATCGATTACAGTAAAAAAAGGGTTGTTTTATTTCACTGCACACTACGGTGGCACTAGATATGAGTGTCACTGTGCACTGGCAAAAGTTGGCAGACTAAATGCAATAGGCCTCAATCACACGCCTTTAGGCAGGCTACTGATATTCAATCGATTACATTAAAAAAAGGATTGTTTTATTTTGTTGCACACTAAGGTTGCAGTAGATATGAGTGTCACTGCGCACTGGCAAAAGTTGGCCAACTAGATGCAATAGGCCTCACACACAAGCCTGTAGTTAGGCTACTGATATTCAATCGATTACAGTAAAAAAAGGGTTGTTTTATTTCACTGCACACTACGGTGGCACTAGATATGAGTGTCACTGTGCACTGGCAAAAGTTGGCAGACTAGATGCAATAGGCATCACACACACACCTTTAGGCAGGCTACTGATATTCAATCGATTACAGTAAAAAAAAAGGGTTGTTTTATTTCACTGCACACTACGGTTGCACTAGATATGAGTGTCACTGAGCACTGGCAAAAGTAGGCAGACTAGATGCAATAGGCCTCACACACACGCCTGTAGGCAGGCTACTGATATTCAATCGATTACAGTAAAAAAAGGGTTGTTTTATTTCACTGCACACTACAGTTGCACTAGATATGAGTGTCACTGCGCACTGGCAAAAGTTGGCAGACTAGATGCAATAGGCCTCACACACACGCCTGTAGGCAGGCTACTGATATTCAATCGATTACAGTAAAAAAAGGGTTGTTTTATTTCACTGCACACTACGGTTGCACTAGATATGAGTGTCACTGCGCACTGGCAAAAGTTGGCAGACTAGATGCAATAGGCCTCACACACACGCCTTTAGGCAGGCTACTGATATTCAATCGATTACAGTAAAAAAAAGGGTTGTTTTATTTCACTGCACACTACGGTTGCACTAGATATGAGTGTCACTGCGCACTGGCAAAAGTTGGCAGACTAGATGCAATAGGCCTCACACACACGCCTTTAGGCAGGCTACTGATATTCAATCGATTACAGTAAAAAAAAGGGTTGTTTTATTTCACTGCACACTACAGTTGCACTAGATATGAGTGTCACTGTGCACTGGCAAAAGTTGGCAGACTACATTAATGGGCTACGGGCAGCAATACAACATATAGACTGGGACAAAGAACTTACAGGGAAGAATACTGAAAATAAATGGACAACATTCAAATCCTTACTAAATAAACATACTCATCAGCATGTACCATGTGGAAATAAAATAAATAGGAGTAATCACATCCCATGTGGCTTAACAATGACTTAAAGATCATGATGAGGAAAAAGAAGTATGCATTTAAATTATACAAGAAGGAGGGAACAGAGGCATCTTTATGTGACTATAAGGAAATCAACAAGGCTTGCAAAAGGGCTATTAGACTGGCTAAAATAGAAAATGAGAAGTCAGTTGCAATGGAAAGTAAGACTAACCCTAAAATATTTTATAAATATATTAATGGGAAGAAGGCCAGGAAGGAATCGATAGGACCATTACAATGTGACACAGGCCATCTGATAATTAGTGACCAGGAAAAGGCAGATGAGCTAAATAGGTTCTTTTCTTCGGTTTACACAAGGGAGGTACCAGTGGTTGGGACACTGCAACATAATGGGGCTACACTACCTTCACTAAATAATTGGTTAACGCAGGAAGAAATACAAAAGAGGTTGGAGAAAATAAATGTTAATAAAGCCCCAGGTCCTGATGGAATACATCCAAGGGTACTGAGGGAGCTGGGTTCTGTAATAGCCAAACCATTATATCTAATCTTTAAAGACTCGCTCACTACAGGGTCTCTACCAGATGACTGGAGAAAAGCAGAGGTGATACCTATATTTAAGAAGGGATCTAGAGCAAATCCGGGGAATTATAGACCAGTGAGCCTCACTTCTGTAGTTGGGAAGCTTTTAGAAGGGTTAATAAGGGACAGAATACAAGAATATGTCTATTTGAACAGGATCATAGGTAGCAGTCAACATGGATTTATGAAGGAAAGGTCGTGTCAGACAATCTAATTAGTTTTTATGAGGAGGTTAGTAGGAACTTGGATCAGGGCAACTCAGTGGATGTAGTCTTTTTAGATTTTTCAAAGGCATTTTGATACAGTGCCACATGGAAGACTAGTGAGCAAACTAAGGGATACAGGAATTGCAGTAAATATCTGCTCATGGATCGAGAGCTGGCTAAAAGACAGGAAGCAAAGGGTTGTTGTAAATGGAACATACTCCGATTGGTCTAATGTGATAAGTGGGGTTCCTCAGGGCTCAGTATTGGGTCCTCTCCTTTTTAACATATTTATTAATGACATTGAAGTAGGACTCGAATGTAGTGTCTCCATTTTTGCTGATGACACTAAGTTGTGCAAGGTAATAAAATCAGATAATGATGTACTTTCCCTACAAAAGGATTTGCATAAATTAGAGAAATGGGCGGCTAAATGGCAGATGAGATTTAATACAAATAAATGTAAGGTTATGCATTTGGGAAGGAAAAATAGCCAAGCAATCTATAATCTTAATGGAGCAAATCTAGGGGTATCAGATATTGAAAGGGATTTGGGAGTACTAGTGGACAACCACTTAGGTAACAGCGCTCAAAGCCAAGCAGCGGCTGCAAAGGCAAATAAAATATTAGCATGTATAGGAAGGGTATAGAAGCCAGGGAAGAAGATATAATTCTGCCACTATACAAATCTCTAGTACGCCTCATTTGGAATATGGAGTACATTTTGGGCACCACCTCACAAAAAAGACATCTTAGAGCTGGAAAAAGTACAGAGAAGGGCTACAAAACTAATAAGGGGAATGGAGGGGCTAAGTTATGAAGAAAGACTAGCAAAATTAAACTTATTTTCGCTAGAAAAAAAGCGTCTACGAGGGGATATGATTACGTTATTTAAATACATCCAGGGTCCATATAAGGCTTTGTCAAGTGAACTTTTTGTAGCAAGAGATTTTCAACTGACAAGAGGACATCCGTTGAGGTTAGAGGAAAAAAAGATTTCACCTTAAACAAAGAAAAGGGTTCTTCACAGTTAGGGTGGTTAAACTGTGGAATTCTCTACCAAAGGAGGTGGTGACAGCGAATTCGATAGACAACTTCAAAAAGGGGTTAGATATATTTCTGAATAAAGAGGGCATTCAAGGCTATCCTAGATAACTAGCGAAGGAATATTGATCCAGGGAGAAATTTGATCGCCAGTTTCTGGGGTCAGGAAGGGAATTTTGCTTTTTTTCCCCCTTATGAGACAATTGGCAAAGTTTCAATGGGTTTTTTTTTATGTTTGCCTTCCTCTGGATCAATTAACAATAATTAACAATTAACAATAATAATAAATAGTCCAAATTAAAAAGATCAATAGAGATCTAAAAAGGTTGAACTTGATGGACTAACTCTTTATTCATTCTCCAATACTATACTATTAATAATTATTTAATCAATAATTTAATTAATAACTAATCCGCATATTGCAGATCAGAGGAGATCTTAACAGGTTGAACTTGATGGACTGAAAGTCTTTTTTCAACCTTAATTACTATGTAACTATGTAACTATGTAACTACATGCAATAGGCCTCACACACACGCCTGTAGGCAGGCTACTGATTTTCAATCGATTACAGTAAAAAAAGGGTTGTTTTATTTCACTGCACACTACGGTGGCACTAGATATGAGTGTCACTGTGCACTGGCAAAAGTTGGAAGACTAGACGTAATAGGTCTTACACACACGCCTTTAGGCAGGCTACTGATATTCAATCGATTACAGTAAAAAAAGGGTTGTTTTATTTCACTGCACACCACGGTTGCACTAGATATGAGTGTCACTGTGCACTGGCAAAAGTTGGCAGACTAGATGCAATAGGTCTCACACACACGCCTGTAGGCAGGCTACTGATATTCAATCGGTTACAGTAAAAAAAGGGTTGTTTGATTTCACTGCACACTACAGTTGCACTAGATATGAGTGTCACTAAGCACTGGCAAAAGTTGGCAGACTAGATGCAATAGGCCTCACACACACGCCTGTAGGCAGGCTACTGATATTCAATCGATTACAGTAAAAAAAGGGTTGTTTTATTTCACTGCACACTACGGTTGCACTAGATATGAGTGTCACTGCACACTGGCAAAAGTTGGCAGAATAGATGCAATAGGCCTCACACACATGCCTTTAGGCAGGCTACTGATATTCAATCGATTACAGTAAAAAAAGGGTTGTTTTATTTCACTGCACACTACGGTTGTACTAGATATGAGTGTCACTGCGCACTGGCAAAAGTTGGCAGAGTAGATGCAATAGGCCTCACACACACGCCTGTAGGCAGGAAACTGATATTCAATCGATTACAGTAAAAAAAGGGTTGTTTGATTTCACTGCACACTACAGTTGCACTAGATATGAGTGTCACTGCGCACTGGCGAAAGTTGGCAGACTAGATGCAATAGGCCTCACACACACGCCTGTAGGCAGGCTACTGATATTCAATCGATTACAGTAAAAAAAGGGTTGTTTTATTTCACTGCACACTACGGTTGTACTAGATATGAGTGTCACTGCGCACTGGCAAAAGTTGGCAGACTAGATGCAATAGGCCTCACACACACGCCTGTAGTTAGGCTACTGATATTCAATTGATTACAGTAAAAAAAGGGTTGTTTGATTTCACTGCACACTACAGTTGCACTAGATATGAGTGTCACTGCGCACTGGCGAAAGTTGGCAGACTAGATGCAATAGGCCTCACACACACGCCTGTAGGCAGGCTACTGATATTCAATCAATTACAGTAAAAAAAAAGGGTTGTTTTATTTCACTGCACACTACGGTTGCACTAGATATGAGTGTCACTGAGCACTGGCAAAAGTAGGCAGACTAGATGCAATAGGCCTCACACACACGCCTGTATGCAGGCTACTGGTATTCAATCGGTTACAGTAAAAAAAGGGTTGTTTTATTTCACTGCACACTACAGTTGCACTAGATATGAGTGTCACTGCGCACTGGCAAAAGTTGGCAGACTAGATGCAATAGGCCTCACACACACGCCTTTAGGCAGGCTACTGATATTCAATCGATTACAGTAAAAAAAGGGTTGTTTTATTTCACTTCACACTATGGTGGCACTAGATATGAGTGTCACTGCACACTGGCAAAAGTTGGCAGACTAGATGCAATAGGCCTCACACACACGCCTTTAGGCAGGCTACTGATATTCAATCGATTACAGTAAAAAAAAGGGTTGTTTTATTTCACTGCACACTACGGTTGCACTAGATTTGAGTGTCACTGCGCACTGGCAAAAGTTGGCAGATTAGATGCAATAGGCCTCACACACACGCCTTTAGGCAGGCTACTGATATTCAATCGATTAAAGTAAAAAAAAGGGTTGTTTTCATTCACTGCACACTACGGTAGCACTAGATATGAGTGTCACTGCGCACTGGCAAAAGTTGGCAGACTAGATGCAATAGGCCTCACACACACGCCTGTAGGTAGGCAACTGATATTCAATCGATTACAGTAAAAAAAGGGTTGTTTTATTTCACCGCACACTACGGTGGCACTAGATATGAGTGTCACTGTGCACTGGCAAAAGTTGGCAGACTAAATGCAATAGGCCTCAATCACACGCCTTTAGGCAGGCTACTGATATTCAATCGATTACATTAAAAAAAGGATTGTTTTATTTCGTTGCACACTAAGGTTGCAGTAGATATGAGTGTGACTGCGCACTGGCAAAAGTTGGCAAACTAGATGCAATAGGCCTCACACACAAGCCTGTAGTTAGGCTACTGATATTCAATCGATTACAGTAAAAAAAGGGTTGTTTTATTTCACTGTACACTACGGTGGCACTAGATATGAGTGTCACTGTGCACTGGCAAAAGTTGGCAGACTAGATGCAATAGGCATCACACACACACCCTTAGGCAGGCTACTGATATTCAATCGATTACAGTTAAAAAAAAAGGGTTGTTTTATTTCACTGCACACTACGGTTGCACTAGATATGAGTGTCACTGAGCACTGGCAAAAGTAGGCAGACTAGATGCAATAGGCCTCACACACACGCCTGTATGCAGGCTACTGGTATTCAATCGGTTACAGTAAAAAAAGGGTTGTTTTATTTCACTGCGCACTACAGTTGCACTAGATATGAGTGTCACTGCGCACTGGCAAAAGTTGGCAGACTAGATGCAATAGG